>KQ954471.1:448257-472973 GCA_001541205.1 Rhodotorula sp. JG-1b | reverse complement strand
ACCCTAACCCTAACCCTAACCCTAACCCTAACCCTAACCCTAACCCTAACCCTAACCCTAACCCTAACCCTAACCCTAACCCTAACCCTAACCCTGAGGCTGCCATGGAAGAAGGAAAATACACTGAGGCTCGTAAACACAATGGTCAGTCCCATTCTCAGACCCGTTCACGGACAACAAAGCTGATCACTACGCACAAAAGGAACACTGCCCAGCTGAGGTCGTGGCGAAAGCTATTCTGGACCCGGTATGATGTTTCGCCATCGCCTTCCACAATCCTGCGGCTCGGCTGCTGACCACACAGGCTTAATCCAGTATGGGCAACACAAGCGGAGTCGAGGCTGTTGCACCGTGATGCACTTGGGCTCCGGACCGGCTTTCCACCAGCTCGGCCTGCGTCAGCGGCGCATTTACGAAGCGCATTCCAGACAGGCGCTCCGAGGAGCTTTAACTGCGTTTGGCCTCTCCCCCATGTTGTGACTTCTCGGTAGTACCCTCCTGCATGCCTGCGCTGGGCTCGAGATTTTACGCTCCCCTCCCTGATCCGCAATGCGTTTCTCCCTGCTTATCCCGCGTAGTCCCTCCATGCCGCACCAGCACTTGCGAGGCAGCACATTAGGTGGACTGCCCGTATGAGCAAGGAGTGGCGCTGGGGGGGGGGACCGACGAAAGCCGAGAGACCGGCATGGTGGCGTGGCGCACATGTTTCGGAATCCTGGGGATCCAGCCGGCGGACCGAGTCCCGCGCTGTCGGCGCGCGCTTAGATGTTGCACGGGGAGTCAGATCAGCAAGTAGGGGTCGAGAGATTCAGCTCGGCCAAAGTTGAAGATCGGCACGGAGTCGTGCCGGTGAAATTGACGACTCGTGGGGCGATGAGGCGAGAGCACCGCTTGGTTTTGCCAAGCTGGAAAGGGAGATCATGGACTGAACGTGCCGAGCGCTTTTAGCGAGTCTAGCTGTGTGAGCGACAGCGTCGGGATGTGCGCGGCGGCGAAAGCAGTTGGCGGGAGCGAGGGGTTATGAGATAGTAATTCGCACCACCAAGACCAGGTCGCCAGTCCTCGCGCGCATATACACGCGACCTCCAGTCCCATCAAAGTCGATTCCGTCCCTCTCCGCGCCGTAAAGTCACTGTAGAAGCGTGACGAGGTGCCGAGTTGGTGATGACGGTGATGAGAACAGAGCGGGCGCGCGATGGGCGAGGCGGGTACGGCGCGGCGAACGCAGGGCCACTGTAGCTGATCAACAAGTAGCGCATAGACACAGCACATCACAGGATTCCGAATCGACTGAGCGTCTATGCGACAGAGGGAGAAGTCCGGACAATGGCCGCCGCTTCGGAAGTTCCGTCCATCGTCCGAACTCGATCACCTGGCTGTGGGTTCGCCCTCCTGCTGGCGAGCACTGTGAGAGACCGAGAACATGCTCCGATGCTAGCCCGTTTCCGCCACGCGTACCAGCCGCTGCTCTCCTTAGACTGGTCCTCCTCCCCCACTTCATCGCCGACCTCGACCTGGCTGTCACCGCAACGCTTCGCAGCCAAACGCAAACCCGTACTCGCCCTCGTAGCGACGCTCATTCTCGCCGCACTCCTTCTGGCGACGACCCGGGACCCTGCGTCCACGATCGGCAGGGCCGCCTCGTCGCTGACCTCGGGCCGCAACAACATCGTCCAAGCTACCGTTGCCCAAGTCGAACAGGGCGGCTTCCCCCTCGCGCCCAACGAGTGCCCACAACCACGCACGACGACCTACCGCCTTCGATCCGAAACCCTCCGCTTCGCCCCTACGCAAGACTGGATCTCGCCTTCTCCCGCCCTCCCCCGCTCCGCAACCCTCGACGACCGCCTCGAAGCCTGGCTCGCCGCGCCCGTCGGTACCTCCAAAACCTGGAACGCATTCAACTCGCTCACGTGCGGGAACCCGTCCGTCCGGAGGGAGCAGAACCAGCTGCATTTCAGGAACAACCTCGAGTTCTGGAACGGGATCGACGAGGATCGGGTCCGGGAGCTGCGGCAAGAGTTGGTCGGCGTTCTCAGGACGGAAGAACGGAATGGTCGCTTTGACGCGGTTGCCAGCTCTGGCCCTTTGAAGCGAGGGATCGTCTGGACGGCCGGAAACGCCGTGAGTGGGCCAGTTTCGCGCGAATATTCACCTGCTAATCAAACTTAATCCGGCAGGACACCTTTGACCGCGTCCTCGTCTCGCTCCGCCTCCTGCGCAACTCGTACAACTCGTCCCTCCCCGCCCTCATCTTCCACTTTCCCTCCGAATCCCCCTCCGAAGGCCACCTCGCCGAATTCGCCACCCTCGACGCCCACGTCTCGAGCCTCACGGCACTCGATAAAGCCGGAGGCGGACGGACCAAGTCGTTTCACCTAAAAGGCGCCGCGTTGGTCGAAGCGACGAAACGGTTCGACGAGGTATTGATGCTCGATTCGGACAATATCCCGGTGCGGGATCCGGCGTTCCTCTTTGACAGTGTCGAGTTCAAAGAGATGGGCGCCGTCTTCTGGCCCGATTACTGGAAGGACCAGCCCGAGAACGTGGGTCCGACGTCGCGCGCGTCTTTCGGAGCATTCTCTCGGAAGCGCTTTCCTTCGTGTTCTGACGGTATTCAGCCTCGGCAACTGATTTGCAGGCCATCTGGTCGATCCTGGGCGTCCAATGCCGCGACGAGTTTACGATCGAAGCGGGCCAAGTCTTGCTGCGCAAATCCGACCATCTCGATGCGTAAGTTGCGCGGGCCAGAGCTCGGGTCTTTCTCTCCTTGGGAAAAATCAGACCTGACGACGAGACGGAACAGGATCCTGCTGGTCGAGTACATGCTCCAAGACTGGGAGTTTTGGTTCCAGCTGAGTGACGGCGATAAGGACCTGTTTCGTGAGTTTCTCGGGAGGCTGCATCTCTTCGCGAGTGCAACGTCTCCCCTCGCAGGTTTCTTCTTCCGGTACGTGGCCCAACACCACACTACTGACCATCGAGACCACCCGCAGGCTACGCCTTCCTCGCGCTCCGCAAACGGTGGGCCGTCCCCGCTCGACATCTCTCGACCGCGTCGTGGCTCGACAAGAACGCCCTCGGCGGCGACAAGTCGGATCGATTCGCCGGACACACGATGCTTCAGTACGGATTGGCAAGCGAAGCGCGCGGCAACAAGCCGAGGCCGCTGTTTGTGCACGCCAACTTGCTCAAGCGGATCACGGCGTGAGTTCGTTACCCTACGGCAGCTCGCACCGCAAACAACTTAACCTCGAGAGACAACTCCAACAGGGACCTGCACAACGGCAACACGTTCGGTCGAACGCTCCAGCTTCGACTCTCTCAGACCGCCACCAGCGCCACAATGACCACCGACTTTGTCTTTCACTGCGACTACCTCGCCAACATCGACCCTCTGACCGGCATCGGCCTCCTCCACTCTGGCGACACCACAACGCCACCCCTCTGGGTCCGCGAGCAAGCCCTCCTCTCTCGGGGTCTCGAAACGCGCTTCTTTGACGGGCACCGCGGATTCGCCTACGTCCTCGCGATCGAGAACGTCTGGAAGGACGAGTTCCTCTTCCTCGACCGGGAAGCATTCACAGAGGAATTGATGAGCGAGGTGGAGATGCAGAGGTGGCGGGAACGGGTGAGGCGCGATCAGGAGCGCGTCACCCAATGCAGCGAGGAGGAGAACTTGCGCGAGACGGGCCAGCTGGTCGGGAAGGAAAACGACTGGATGGAGGTGGTCGACTGGGCGGATGATCCCGACTTGAAGGGGTTCGAGGACCGGTTCTATAGCGTCGGCGGCGGCAGGGCGGGCGGAGTCGGATTTCGGGCGTGAACAACAGACATGGTTTGTTACCCTAGACACTAGTGTGATGTTGTTATGATTAAGTCTACTCTCATCGCGTTGATTTCGAGACTGTATGGAGAAATTCAGAGTCGGCGGCCCGAGTTCAAACAGTCAAGTCGCGAACAGTTCTTGACTTCCGCCCTTTCACCATCCACAAAGAGCGCACACCGCCATGACGAGCCTACCAGCTGCACGAGATCTCGAGCAAGCCGTGCGAGCTTCGTGCGCTGCCTGCACCGCGCGCTGTGCCGTCGCCGTCCGTCAGTCTTTCGCTCGCTCCCCTTCGCACCTCCCTGACCGCAAGCTAACCGTGCAAACAACCAACAGATCCGAGATGAAGCCGTTGACGAGTACATCCTTAAGATCCAACACAGCGACTGGCTCGCCCGCAAGGACCAGCACGGCGTCCGCCTCCCGCTCCAGTTCGACTCGGTCGACGACGAGCTCAACATCCTCGCGTGAGCTATACACTCCATACACCCACACGGACTCCCCGAGATGATACACCAATACACTATCGCGCGAGGGACTCTATTGGCCCTGAACAAGGGCAGGTCTATTCAACATGAGGTCGCAACAATCAATTCTACATGAGATATCTGAGGGAATCCACAAACAACCACGAAACACTACTGGAAGGAAAACTGACCCTGTGCACACGCACACAGTACCCTCGCCCTGTTGAACTTTTTGAGCGGCTACAGGTCGACCTTGCACCGACTCACCTCGCGCGGCGCCTACTCGACCATCCTCTCGCTCGTCCTCTCGGCCTACCTCTCCTCCCCCGACACCGACAACGGCGACGCCCCGCTCTCGGCTCACTGGATGCGCGCCGTGAACCTGGCCCAGATCGCCGAACTCGCGCGGATCCGGACACACCGCGAGGAGGACCACCCGACCCTCGGCAGTGCGGTCAAAGTCGGCGTCAAGGACGAGGAGGCGTTCGAGGTGTTGCAGCTCTTGGTCGGGGTCTTGAACGAGACGGGCAGGATCTTGCAAGAGATGGGCACAAACTCGCTTGGAGTCTGGCTGCGCGAGACGCTCGAGCGAGCGAAAGGGCACGGGTTCCAGGTCGTCCGAGAGGTGCGTTTCCCCCCCTTTCTGAGTCTCGGTCATCCTTTTCTCCGAAGCTGACCATCCTCACGACCCGTGCAGCTCGCATCGACTTTCCCCGCCTTCCGCGACATCCACGAGATCGACGGCGAGCCAGTGTACCTCTTGAAAAAGGCGTTCTGGCTCGTGACCAACGTTGCGTTGCGCTACCAAGACGAGCAAATGTCCTTCACGACGCCGAGTACCGAAGGCTTCCCCATCTTTGCCGACAACGTCGTCCCGAGTGAGTTCATTTTCTCTCGATTCGTGTCAACAGTGAACCTTTTACTGATCCCGCCGACCTCCCCCGCCAACAGCCATGTTGCTCCACCACCGTATCCTCTCCCTCGCCGACTCGACCGACCCGTACCTGCGCGCTCTCTCCTCCTCTGCCGACCTAACAACCTCCCTCCTCCTCCCTTGCGAATCCGCCACCCGTCTCCGCGCCGCATCCATCACCGCCTGTGCCCGCCTCGTCCAGCGGGCTCACGAACTCTCAAAGAGCACCGACTCGGATAAAGCATGGCTCAGCGAGTGGACGGAACCGGAATTGGATGCATGGATTTGGAACGAGGCGAAAGGGCCAGGGTTGCGCGACGTGGAGAGGATCGCGGAGAAGGGGACGGTGTACTACTGAAGTTTTGGTTGAGCCTGTTGAGCAGTATGAAATATCCTTGGCCGTGATTCAGTACCGAGAACTTGAGGGCATGGGAGAGTAATGGCCAGCTTTGCAGAGATGATGCGCCTCCGTCTTCGCAACCGCCAAGTCTAGCTCGCTCCGGATGCATCGCACGCTCGTCCAGCACATCCAATGTGGCTTGGCCTCCACGAGACAACCGTCTCTGGGCGAAGGGACGATGGACTGGACTCTGGAGAGGAAAGCCGTGAATCGGAAGAGCCAACTCAGGTGGCGTGAAAGATGGCGCGCGCGTTGAGATCGGTCGAGGTACCTTCACGACGGCGGCGGCAAACACGAGAGTAGCACGTCCCGTTCGGGACTACGCAGGTCTTCTCCGAGTACGCACCGCTGTTCCGGACAGCAATACGGGTCGGCAGTTCAAGGACTGACGGATAGCTTGAGTCAACTCGCAGCGAAAGCGGGTCCGGAACTCGGGAGCGTGCAAACGTCACAATAGCCAGAGAGACTGAGCAGAGCAGATCATGCCGTTCGCCCCGCGAGTCGGCGCGGGAGAGCAATCTGTAGCGTCAGAAACCCACGGCGGGTTCTCGACTCGAGTTGGTTGGAGTCGGAAGATCGAACGAGCCGAGTTGCATCCGAGGGCTGTTTTTACATCAAGGAAAAGCTTATTTCGAGTCTTTGACCATCCAGCAGAAAGCGCTGTGAGCCCGTGAGCGTGGCGAAGCAAGCTGCACCGATGAAGATGTCGGAGACCGGCGAAGAGGCGAAGAGCTCCCGAAGGCGACGAGCTAGGTAGCCAAGTGGCCATGTATGTTTTGCTTTGCAAAGGATAGCCTCACTCCGTTGACTAGAGCTCGTGTCAAAGTGAATGGCGAGAGCGAAACGAGGTCGAGCGTCGAAATCTCGGACTTCTCTCGACCAACGAACCACTCACTCGGACTCTTGGAAGCCATGCCGCGCAAGCTGCGGTTCGATGAAGAAGGGCAAGCTGCCCCTGTTGCTGCCCCTAGCGCTGCTGCTCCTGCGCCGCAGCCGCCTCCTCTCGCGGTCGACGACACCGCCTCGACTTCGACCGCTTCACCCTCGACGACGACCGCAGCGGGGAGCAAGGCCAAGCGCACAAGCGCACAAGCTGCAAACCGGGGTGGCACGCCCAAGAAGCGCAAGCTCGTCGTCTTTGACGAGGAAGCCGAGGAGGAAGCCGCCAAACTGAGAGCGCTCGGCGACGCTGCAACACCGGCGAACGGCACGCCCAAGAGAAGGGCCGCATGGAACGCAGAACAGAAGCGCAAGGCCAAGGACGAGGCCATCAGGCTTATGCCAGGCCGGAAAGCCCTCCCCGTTTACGCAGGCGAGTCCGGGCGGCGGAGTCTTTCTCACTTCTGGAATACATCTAACCTCCCGCCATTCGGACTGCAGGCAAGGACGCCATCTTACAGGGAATCCGCGAAAACGACACTGTCATCGTCCTCGCCGAGACCGGATCCGGCAAGACCACCCGTGAGTCTGCCGTACCGGACGAAAACTACAATTGCACCCACTGACCGCCTCGAACCACAGAAATCCCGCAATTCCTCCTCCGCGCCGACACCCCGTGCGAACGTCCGCGGGTCGTCTGCACCCAACCGCGTCGAGTCGCCGCCATCTCGCTCGCCCAGCGCGTCGCCACCGAGGCCGGCGTCCCCCTCGGCGGCCTCGTCGGCTACACGGTCCGGTTCGACGACCGCTCGAGTCGCGCCACCCGCCTCAAGTACGCGACCGACGGTGCCCTGCTCGCCGAGATGCTGAGCGATCGCGACCTCGACGCGTACGACGTCGTCGTCCTCGACGAGGCGCACGAGCGCAGCCTCCGCACCGACATGCTCATGGGTTTCCTCAAGGACATTCAGAAGAGGAGGAAAGCCAAAGTCGCAGCCTATGCCAAGAAGGGCAAGCAAGTCGAGCACGAGGCAGAAGCCGACGGCCAGCGCGAACCGACAGAGCTCAAGATCGTCGTCATGTCGGCGACCATCGACGCCAAGCGGTTCAGCGAGTTTTTCGACAACGCCCCGGTTCTGTACATTAGCGGACGTCAACACAAGGTCGCGGTCAAGTACACGTCGACGCCGCAGGACGACTTTCTCGACTCGGCGCTCAAGACGGTCTTCCAGATCCATGCCAAATATCCGCCCGGGAGCATCCTCGTCTTCTTGCCCGGTGAGTTGGCGACTGCACCTCGTGGCACTTGTCGACAGCACTCGGCGGACTTGTCGTCGACGCTCGACCGACTATTCTTCGTAGTCTTGCCAACTCACACAATCGCTTTCACCCCCGCGCTCGCAGGCCAGGAGGAGATCGAATCGCTCGCCGCTTCGATCCGAGCCTACCTGCCCGACCTTGAAAAGATCATGCCCGACAAGGCTCAGGTGAGCGTGCGCGCGCGCACCATTCGACGAGAACATCGAAATGCTGACTCTGCGCACACACCCGGGAACAGGTCACGGTCTTGCCGCTTTTCGCCAAATTGCCCGCCGTCGAGCAGGCCAAGGCGTTCATCTCGCCTGCGCCGAACGAACGCAAGATCATCCTCTCGACCAACATTGCCGAAACCTCGGTCACGATCCCGGGCGTGCGGTTCGTTGTCGATTGTGGCTTGGCCAAGGAGAAGCGGTACCACGCGGGGACCGGTGAGTCGCCTCGTGATCTTGGTGGTTCGCAAAACCGGTCGCTCGCAGCCATTGACCGCCACCGCCGAGCACAGGAATCGACTCGCTCGTAGTCGAGAGCATTTCGCAATCATCTGCCAAACAGCGCGCCGGTCGTGCAGGCCGTGAGGTGAGCACACTCAAACTCGCTCTGCGCACAGTTCGTGAGCTGATCCTTCCGCCCGCCGTGCAGACCGACGGATGGTGCTTCCGGCTGTACACCGAACGCGCGTACGAGCAGATGGAGAAACGATCGCAGCCCGAGATCCAGCGCGTCTCGCTCTCGTTTGCGTTGCTGCACCTCCTCGCGGCGGGACAAGAGGACGTGTTCCGGTTCGAGTACATGGACCGGCCATCGAAAGAGTCGAGTGAGTCGTGGTCTGCTCCAAGCATACGGCGGACGGCTGCTGACTCGCAGCACACGCAGTCGTCGGCGCCCTCTTGACCTTGCACGGCCTCGAGGCGCTCGACAAGCAGGGCCGGATCACCCCGCTCGGCCGCAAAATGGCGCAGCTCCCGCTCGAGCCCGTCTACGCCCGCGTTCTTCTCGCTTCCTTCGCCGAAGGCTGCCCGCGCGAGATCATCGACCTCGTCTCGCTCCTCGGGTCCAGAGACCAGCTCATCATCAACACGGCCTCGACGCGCGAACAAGCCAACGCGGCTCGGCAAAAGTTTGTCCACCGCACCGGCGACCACATGATGTTGCTTAACATCCTCCGCGCGTACGAAGAACTCGACGGCAAGGACGAGCGCAAGGCGTGGTGCATGGACAACTTTGTCTCGTTCAAGGCGATCCAGTCGGTCCTTGACGCGCGCAAGCAGCTCCGCGAGCGCGTCGAGCGTCTCGGACTCGGCGATTGGGAGGAGAGCGTCGGCGATGACGCCGAGCCGGTCCTGAATGCGCTCGTCGGCGGTCTCTTTGCCAACACGGCTCTGCTGCAGGAAGACGGGTCGTACCGCCACACCCTGACCAAGCAGGTGGGTCTGCCTGGACCCCCCACTGCAGCTTTCGCTTGCCGCCCGCTGACACCTACCTCTCAACCCCCCTTTCAGAACGTCGCGATCCACCCGTCCTCGACGCTGCACAACAAAAAGGCGCCGGCGATCGTCTACGACGAGCTTGTCTTGACGACCAAGACGTACGCGCGCGGCGTCTCGTCTGTACCTCCCAAAGCGATCCGGCAAAAGGTGACTCACCCGCATGCTCCCCCGCTCACCTACTCACGCCGAGACTGACTTGCCATGGCGGACAGGCTCCTTCGGTCTTTAACAACAGTCGCCCGCATGCCGGAGAAGAGTAGTTGTCCGAGCCCGAACAAGAACGGCGTGAGATCGTTGCAATGCAAAGGTGATAGATACGACAATCAAAGACAGATGGAAGCGAGAAGTGATAACAACATGCGGGAGGAGGAGAGAGATAAAACAGGAATAGTTACTTGCGCTTGGGAAGCGGCATCGCTGCGATCCTGCTCGTGCCCGACTTGGCGCCGCCGCCGAACGCAAAGGAGCTGATGTCGAATTTCTTGCCGCCTCCGTTGTTCGAGGGCGGTTTCGCGGCGGGTTTGGGCGCTGCGACAGATGACGAGGTCGATGCGCGGCTGCGGCAAGGAACGTGTTCGTTCAGCTCGGCTGTCAAGGAACGGACAGCTGGAGCTTTTGGACTCACGACTTGGGAGCGCTGCCGTTCGCGCGACTCGAACCGGGTTGGTTCAGGTTTGAAGAGGATGCGTTCGCAGAGGTCGAGCGGCTGAGGGGAGCACTGCCGGTCTTTGGAGGCGCCGCTTTGGTCGTTTTGGCAGCAGCCCTCGCGGCGGTGGCAGCGTCGCGACGCTTTTCGATGCAGAGCTTCTTGGCGCCAGACTCGTTCCACCAGTCGAACTGCTCGTCCGTGATGTCGCCTTTGATGCTGTGGGACCCGTAGAGAGGTGAGTCGATGGCGCGGAAACCCGGCACGAGAAAGCCGAACTCACCAAGCTTGAAACTCGCGGTAGCCGTTCGGCTTGTGCTTGGCGATGTCCTGGAGCATCGAGAGCGGGATCACGGCTTCGGCATCAATGTCGTGTTCTTGGGCGGACTGTGAGTGGAGAAATCCAGAGCGTCAGCGAGGGCCGGAGAGCCAAAGAACGCGAGAAAAAAAGGCGCACCTGTTCACGCAAATCGAGAAGCTGGGCGAGGAGGGCGTCGGTTGCTTCTGGTCCGGAGGCGGCACTCGCGATCGAGTTTGAGCGGACGATGCGACCACCGTAGTCGTCCCTGCGATTCGAGACGAAATCAGCGCCGAGAACGAGAACCGTAGAAAAAATAGGCTTGGAACTCACCACTCCACCTCCCCCGGGTCGTAGACGCCCTCCCTCTCATCGTAAAGCTCGTCGAGGTACTCGCCGCCGTAGTCGGAGTAATCGTACGACTCGTTGACGATGAGTCGGCGGGCAGCAGGAGGCGGGGCCGGAGCCACGGCCGGAGCGGCAGCACCGGCGAAGTCCTTCTTCTTCTTGGCACCGAGGCTCTTGCCCTCGGTGAATCCCATCTTGAGCGGGAATTTCCCGGCGAGGACGAGTCCGGCTGTCGGACCGAGGGTGACATAGGCATTGACATAGCCGGCACCGCTGCGTTCGAGTCGTTCGCCGAGAACCTGCTCGGAGGCCAGGAGTTGGAACAACCGTTCGCAGTCGTTGCGGTCAATGCCCTGCCCTTTGCCAGCTCCCGGGACTTTGTCGTGGCCGGCCTCGACGATCTACGAGGGCGCGGGGACAAGTCAGCACACAGAGCGGGAAGCACGCCGAAAAGAACGCACCTTTTGCGTCTTGCTCCCGCGGAAGACGTCGATCGCGTAGAGCATCGTGATGCCCTTGTTCATCTGGATCGCCCGGACCAAGTTGACCGCCGCTGAAGCGAGCTCGCCGACATCGCGCGGCTCGGACGTCTTGGGTGCCATGCAGTTGTCGCACGTCTTGTGGCACTCTTCGCGCGGGAACTTTTCGCCAAAGTACTGCAGCACTTGGCTGCGCCGGCAGTCGTTCTCGTTGATGCAGTACTGGACGACGCGGCGGATATTGGCGCGGTTGTGGTCCTTTTGCTCGCGTGTCCCCTCGCCCTCGTCGATGAGACGCATGATGAGCTTGGTATCGGCGTACGAGTAGAAGAGGACGCAGGTCGAAGTGGCTCCGTCTCGACCGGCTCGTCCGGTCTCCTGCAAGGTGACGCACGAGGTCAGCGCATGGCGGGCGGAGAACGGGGCGGTCCGGCGAACCTGATAGTACGCCTCGAGGCTTTGTGAAAGAGTGTAGTGGATGACGAAGCGGACGTCGGGCTTGTCGATTCCCATGCCAAACCTGTCGTGTAACGCAAAGTCAGTCAGCAAACGCCAGAAAAGAACAAGAGAGATTTGGGAACGCACGCAATGGTGGCGACGATGATGTCGACTTCGCCCGCCTGCCACTGCTCCTGGATCCGGATGCGGTCGTCCTTGTCCATGCCGGCGTGATAGTGCATCGCGGACAGCTTGTAGTCGCGCTTGAGGCGATCGGCAACCTCCTCGCACTGCTTTTTCGACGAGCAGTAGATGATGCCGCACTGGTTCAGATGCCCCGCCCGGATAAAGTCGGCGATATCGTTGTAGACCGTCGACTTGTTCTTCTTGCGCACATGGTACTTGAGGTTGGCGCGGTTGAAGGACGAACTGAGCACCAACGGTTTCGACATCGAGAGGTTGACCATCACGTCTTCCTTGACGCGCGCAGTGGCGGTGGCGGTCAACGCGATCAAAGGGACACCCGGGTAGTCGTTCTTGAGCGTGCCCATCTGCTTGTAGTCGGGACCTTTGCGAAATGCGCGTCAGTTTTGCTGTTTACGAGATACGATCTGCACCTCGCCCCGACTCACGGAAATCGTGACCCCACGAGGACACGCAGTGCGCCTCGTCAATGACAAAGCGGGCGAGCTCCTTTCGACGGTGCAAGGCCGTCAACAAGTCTCGAAAGGCGCCGCTCTTGACGATCTGAGGAGGAAAGCGGCAAGATCAGCGATTCAATCTTACGGAAGCCAGAAAAGGGAAACGGGGAGCCCACCTGCTCGGGCGTCACGTAGGCGAGGCACGCTTGCGGCGGGCTGGCGCGCAAGCAGCTCATGACGAATCGACGATCTTCAGCCGGCATCGTCGAGCTGAGAAACACGGCCGGGATGTCCTTGTTGTACAGCGCGCGCGTCTGATCCGAAATGAGCGACAGCAGGGGCGAGACGACGATCGTGAGTCCACGGGTGACGCCCGAGTTGATGACGGCCGGGAGCTGGAAGCAGAGCGACTTGCCGCCGCCGGTCGGGAGGAGGACAAAGACGTCCTTGCCCGACAAGGTCGCGTTGATCGCCGCTTCCTGGTGCGAGCGAAACTCTTTGAGGCCGAACCGCTGCCGCAAGGCCTTGTAGACGTCGCGCGTCCACGCGTGTTGCTTCGGAGGCGGAGCTTGGGCAGGGACGACAGCCTTGCGAGTGGACCTGACGAGCGCGATGTCGTCGTCGATGACGAGCTCGTCAATGTCGGTTGCCGCGGCGGCGGCGGCGGCGGCGGAAGAACGGGCACCGTTCGCACGCCGAGGAGTCGACGTCAAAGGTCCACGCGGATCTTGCAAGACGGCGGCGGGCGGCGCTCGACGTCCCGCAGCAGCAAAGACGTCGAGGTTCTCGTCGTCAAACATGTCGGGTTCGTCAAAGTTGACGCCGGCACACAGTGCATCGAGGTCTTCATTCGGAAGGACGACCCGACCCGCGGCCGCCGCCGCCGCCGATGTCGATGCGGTGGTTCCTCCGTTCGCTGCTGCCGGTCGAAAAGCTGCCGCCGCCGGCCGGGAAGGGGGAAGAGTAGGAGGAGCGGGGTTGGCTCGAGGAGGAGGCGCGCCCCTCTCCGCCTCCTCGATCTCCATCATCGCCTCCATCGCCGCTGCATCATCGAGATCGTCGCCCTCATCGTCTTGGCGGTGGTTGTTGTCCTGACTCGCATGCCGGTGCTGCTTCGCCGCCAGCGCCGCGATCGTCGCGCTGTTCTGACTCTCCGCTTCGCTCGTCGATGAACTTGGTCTTCCGACGGGGCGAGCGCCGCCGGCAGTTGTTCTTGCTGTGACGGCGAGTCGGCTTGCGGAAGCTGGGCCAAAGTGCGGTTGACGGAGCGGGGCTGGGTGGTGATGAGTGCCGACACCGGGAGAAGGGATCGAGGCGCCGATGGACGTGTTGCGGGCGAGCGAGGCGGGGAGAGAAGTACGGGCAGGACGCGGAACCGAAGCAGGCGAGGCGGGACCGGTGCGTTCGGAGCGGTACTTTCGAATGCGCTTCTCGATCCAGTCCCTGTATGGGCGTACATGGAAGAAGAATGAATAACTCGGCTCGAGAAGCAGGGACGGGCATTTAGAGGGAACTCACAGGTTCATCTCGAGGAACTCGCGCTCGTTCCCGCCCGCGCTGACTTCGACGCCGGCCTCTGCCATCTCGAGCAACTCGTCGAGGATGTTGGCCCGCTTTTCCGTCTCGATCTGCAATCCCGACAGTTGGATCCCCCGCGCGAGCACCGCCGCGCGGAGTTCCTTCAACCGTTCTTCAACATGCGAGCTGTTCCGGAGGCGAGCAGCGTCAGCTCTGCACACTGTCGACAACAGGTCCCCCAGGAAGGAAGCGCAACACACCGAGCGAGGCGCAACTCGTCCGCGCTAATCTCGTCCGCCGTCCAGGCATCCCCCGTCCTCGCAATCTCGAGCAGCTGCTGGATAATGTCGCCTCGCCTGCGCGTGCGCGCGACGAGTTCGGCTTCGAGGGCGGCGAGGTCCTGCGCAGGGGTAACCCGATGGTGAGAGGTCAGCAAGAGGGCGAGAGAAAGAAAGAAAGAGAGGGAATTGGGCAAGGAAATAGGGTGCTAGTCAGAGAGAGAGAGAGAGAGAGAAATAGTAGCGCACCTCTGAACCAGCAGATCCTGCACCGGACGCACTTGCCGCGCGTCCCGAGCTGCCGCCCTCTTGGTGTCCTGGTACTGGCGCAGCCGGTGCCTTGACAATGGGCCGCGCCGCCGCCATTGCCTGTTCGAGCGAGACCCCATCTCCGTCGCCGTGCTCGCTCTCGGCAATCTCGAAATCGACGTCAGCGTCGGCGTCCACCTTGATCTTGGAGGAAGTAGTAATGACGGTGCTGCTGTCCCTGGTCCCGTAGCCCGAATCGTCAGACGGGCGGGATTTCTTCCTCGCCGGTGGATGAGCGCCCGCGTCGCCCAGGAGGGAAGCAGGCTCATCGCGATCCGTTGTCGTCGGTTTCGAGGGCTGCTGGTCTTCGACTTTGAGAGGCGAGGACCGCTTTGTCGGAATGGCCGGCTTGGGAGGTGCGTCCGAGCCGGAGCCTCCTCCTGTCGTGGCTGTTGCCGCCGCCGTCGTCGTAGTCGCCGGACGGAATCCCGCACCACCACTACGACCGCCGCCGCTGAAATGGGACGAAGCGACTACCTCGCCGGTACTGCTTCGAGGTCCAAGAGGCTGTTGTTTGGGCGTGCTGGTAGTCTCGGAGCGGACCAACGCGGCGGCGACGGCTGCGGCCTTGCTCGCGGCGAGGGACCCGAACGGTCGAAAGGGGGCGTTGCTGCTGCTGTTGCTGGTGGAGACGGGGACGACTCTGCCTGCGACGCTCTTGGGCATCTCTTGCGGCCCGGTGCGGGTCGCCGTCGCGGGAGTTGAGGGAGTCGTTCCGGCGGCGGCGCTGCTGGTGCTGGTGGTGGTGAGCGCGCCTGCTCGACCGGATGAACTCCCAGCTGCTCTGAACCCTCCTCCCGGCGCCGTCCCCGCCATCCTCGAGTCGCTCAGAGAGAGTGTTCCGCAAAGACCAGCGGGGGAGAAGTTGACCGATCGATGCGCGTCCTTTGTTCACGTGCGCGAGGCGAGGGGTGCACGTCTGTCCAGCGAGTAGCGATGCACTGCTCTCTGCCACTGCGTTGTACGCTATGCGCCGAGCGGAGAGATGTCAACGACGAGGAAAAACAAAAACACGCGAAAACGCGTCGCCCTCGCGCGGAAGCAAATTGGGCCAGCTTGTATTGGTCAAGGCTGTATTGCATTCATTATTACAAACACACGCCTTGGAACTCGAGTCGAAGGGGCTGCTCTCCCCCAACTGCTTCTACTCTAGGCTTGGAGACTCGACGCGCAGTGACGAGAGAACTATGCTCAGGCTACCTACGCTGCTCGCCAGCGCCCTCTCCCTCGTGCTCGCCCTCGCGTTCGCCGGGAGTGCCGCTGCCCAGACCAACAACGTCACGAGCCTGTACGGAACCTGGACCAGCGGAACCGGCGCAGTCGTCACCGGACCCGTGAGTCGAGTCTTCCCCAGAGCCTTGACCATGCGCTTGAGACTGACTCGGCGATCGCCTGCAGGGCTTTGCCGACCCGATGAACAACGACCGGCCGTTCATCTATCCCGCCAACACGGGCATCGCCTACTCGTTCACCGACGACGGTTACTTTGAGACGGCCCAGTACCGCTTCCAGGGGAACGGTGCGTCTCCCACGACGCGATTCCGAGAGCGAACGCGCTGATTGAAAACACAACACATCCACCCACAGCTTCCCACCCGGGTTGCCCGACCGCCGTCATCTTTTGGCAGCACGGCACCGTGAGTACCCCCCATTCTCTACGTTGTGGAAAAGCCGCCCATCGCACTGACCCCAACCCCAACCCCCCGCCCGCGCAGTACCAACTGCACGCGAACGGGTCCTTGACCATGTCGCCCGCGCCCTTTGCCGACGACGGCCGCCTGCAGACGCAGAACCCGTGCACGCCGACGACGAGCATCCTGACGTACTACAACGAGTGGGAGATGTGGGACAAGTGGGAGATCAACATCGACACGAACCACCAGGCGTACTCGATCCGCGCCCAGAACTACAACGGCAAAGTCCCCAGGTGCGCGCGCCAATTCGGGGTTCACTCTCCGGGTTCGCTGCTCCTAAGAGAAGTGGCTGAGATTCTGTTGCTTGCACGTAGGCTGTTCCTGACGACGCGACCGCCTTCGATGCTCCCGACCACAAGTCTGACCGCCATCTTGTCCGTTCTTTTCTCCCGAGTTCTCTGGTGTCGTGATCGCGCTGACTGTCTCAACTGGCCAACAGCACGAACAGCTCAGCAAGCGCTTGAGCGTTCGTCTCTGAAGCTGGCTGCTTCACGCCACGTCCCTCCCTCCTCCCTCACGCCCCGCCTTCCTTCGGTACATGTGCATCCAGCCCCGCACGATCTTGTTGTAGCATCTAGTCCCTGCCTCCCGCACCCGTGCCGGTATCCTCTCGTGTGCCTTCGTCACCTTTTTACGTACTCTCCTGCGCTCAGTCGATTCCAACAGACATTCGGTTATTTCAGACCTCTCCACCTTCCCCGGCCCGGGCGTAACAAGGCTGCCTGGCATACTTTCGAATTGTGTCAGAGGTCAGCTGCAACATCCCTCAACTTGCACTGCGAAATTTGACTCTCGTCGCCGACGTGCTCTCTTCGGCGCTTGACTTGCTTCCCTCCCTCAACTCCATTCCGACCGCGTTACCGAGTCGAGCTATTAGTCACACGTCTGCACGAGACAGAACCGCTCGCTCGCTCCTCTACGCTCTCCTCCGACTCGACTCGCTCTCGCTCTCGCTCTCGACTCGCTCCCCACCTTCGGCGCAGTCAAGTCGTCATCTCTCTGAAACACAGCTCTGTCCAGCACCGCACAAGCGATGAGCGACCACCAGGCCAAGTTGGATGCAGCTTGCCACTTCCTGCTGCAGAGTCCTCCGGGAGAAGGCGAGTCCTCTCTCCCTCTTGAGGTGGTGACGAGTGCCGATCCGTCTCACCACCGGCGCCATTCGTATGGCTGACACACTCGACCGGGCAAACAGTGAACGACGTCCTCGCCGACCTGCGCGCGATCCTCGCACCCTCCGGCCTCTCGTCGTCCGAGATCGAAGCCAGGTTGGCGCCCGCACTCGAACAATACCACCAGACTCACTTCACCCCCGCCGCTTCTCGGGGAGGAGGGTTAGTCACCTTGGCAAACAAGGTCGGCCAGGACGAGTACCTCGAACCGACCGAGGGAAAAGTGTTTCGGTTTGATGCCTTGTCCGGAGTGAGTGGTCGTTTCAGCTCTTCTCTGTTGGCTCTGTTCTGTGTCGGAGCATGAGCCGCATGGATAGGTCTGTACGGCGACAGCTCACGACTTCACAAACGAATGCCCCCCAGACCGCCTCACCGACCGCAGCCAGCAGCTCGTACACCTCGCCCTTCTCCACCGAGACCGAATCCGCCCGCTCGACGCTCGACAAACTCCTCTCGACCCACGTCTCGAACCACTACACCTCGGGAGTCGCAGCCGTCTACGTCCTCCCCGATCCGGCTTTCCCGCCGGAGAGCGAACCCGAACCCGAACCCGAAGTGGCCGCCCCAGCCGTCGTTGACGACGTAGCTGACGCAGCCCTTGCCACGGATGTCGAAGGCTCGGAAGCTACCGTTGCGGAAACGGCAGCCGAGACGGCTCAAGTCGTGACCGAGGTACTTGACCAGGAAACCGTCGAGACGGCGAGGGCCGAGGCTGAGGAGGCCAACTCGGAAGAAGCACCGGCGGCGGCGGCGGATGCCTCGGTCGACGAGGGGGGAGACGGTTCTATGACAGCCACCGGTGAGAATACCGAGATGACGCAAACGGGTACGGACGCTCCGCAGAAGACGGAAGCAGAAACGACCGAGGGACAGGACGCCGACGACGACAAGATGGACGTCGCTTCCCCCGCGGCACCAGTCTCTTCTCCCGCGACCGACGGAACCACACCAGCAGCGAAGGAGGAGGAGCAAAACGCCGGCGTGGGCGAGAAACTTGCTGCGCCTGCCAAGCAGCCGCGCCCGTCGAACCAATTCGGGCTCTACTTTGTCGGACACAAATACAGCCCGAACAACTACTGGTGCGTGCACCCATGCCCAGCGGAACGGTGGCAATCACCTGATCCCTCTCTCGACGCGTTCTTTCCAGGACTGGACGGTGGCGCTCGGCGTATTCGCTTGATCAGGCCACTGGCGTGCTCGAGGGGACTGCACAGGTCAACATCCACTACTACGAGCAAGGTGCGCTTTCCCGAGAAAAAAGGCCTGCTGAATTCAAACCCCCGAGTGTGCGTGCTCTCTCTGACCACCTTGGCTCGCACAAACCAAAAAAAAAAAAAAAAAAAAAAATAGGCAACGTCCAACTCTCGACCACCTTCAAGTCGACGTCCCACCTCGGCGCGACTCCCTCCCCGGAAGCCGTCATCGCCTCGATCAAGTCGTCCGAGTCGACGTTCCAGCGCCAGTTGGGCGAGACGTATAGCGAGTTGGCGGACGCTTCGTTCCGCGGTTTGAGGCGAGCGCTGCCCAAAACGAGGAGCAAGCTCGACTGGGATCGCGCGGTGGGGTACAAACTGGGCAGGGAACTCGGGGGAGGTCAGACCGCGTAGGGTAGAGCCCTCTCTCGTCTTTTTGTCTCTTCGATTCCTGTCTGGCCATGGAAGATGTTTCGCAACTTCCGAGTTCTCGCGGACCTCCCCTCGGACTTGTCACAGATTTCGGCAAGCGAACGGTTCCAAGCTATCCGCTCTATTGCATCACTCGCTATACTTTGATATTCGCCCAGTCCTGATATACAACCTATCGAGTTGAGGGAAATTTCTCGCGATCGCACGGCGGCGAAACGACACCGGTTTCCCTCTCCGCCGCTTATAGTAACCCTGCCACTGACTGCCCGGCATGGCCAAGCGACAGCTGGGACTGGCAGAAGCTTTCTTGAACGCTGCAAGCGGCGGCGTCGCACGCCCTGCGAAACGAGCGCGGACAGCTTCCCCACCACCGCCGCCTGCGCCGACGACATCGACAGCCCCGACGAGCATCGAGACGAACGATCTGCGCAGCAGCTTCTCGGTCTCGCAATGGCGGGCGTCGCTAGCCACCGAAGCAGGAGGACCGAACAAAGGCAGCAGCGACTCTCATGCCCCGTCCGAAGCCGACCTGCTCGCGCTCGAAGCGATGACCTTGCATCCTTCGTGGCTTGAACACTTGCAAGACGAGCTCAGGAAGCCGTACTTTCTCGAACTGAAGCGGTTCCTCTGGTCCGAAGGGTTGAGAGGGACGCAGGACCGGCAAGGTGGAAAGCTAAAAGTGTTTCCTCCAGGTGCGCGCGCGCTCACTCTGTTTTGCCAGATATTTGACGACGCTGACTCTCTCTCTCTCTCTCTCTCTCTCTCTCCCGAGTTGTGACCCGCAGCGCGCGACGTGTACGCCTGGAGCCGGTACACCCCCTTGCGCGATGTCAAAGTGGTGATCCTCGGGCAGGACCCGTACCATGACGATGGTGAGCGGCGCGATCAGAACCAACGGGACAATCTCCTTTTCGCACCGGACTGATGAGCTTATGGTGCTGTACCACGCAGGCCAAGCACACGGTCCGTTTGCGCGCCCTTGTCTTGCAGTCCCTGAGCCGCTTTGCCCTCCGTCGCGAGGCTGACTTTTCAACCTCTGCACAATAGGGTTGTGCTTCTCGGTCCGACCAGGAGTAAAGATCCCTCCTTCGTTGCGCAATATCTACAAGGAAATCAAGGAAGAGTACCCCGAGTTTGACGTACCGAAACATGGGTCAGTCCACGGGTTCCAAACTCTTCATGCGTTTCCGGCTCGCACCCTGCGTTGGTTGAGGAACTGACCATCTCCAGTATCATTTGTGAAAAAAGCAACCTGACCGCTCTAGCCCGCTCGGGCGTCCTCCTCCTCAACACCTCCTTGACCGTCTCGCCTCACAAAGCCGGTTCCCACTCGAACCGGGGCTGGGAAACCTTCACCGACAAGGTGATCGACCTCGTCGATCGCTATGGCGGACACAAACCCGAGGGCGATGCGCCGAGTCCGGATGAGGGTGCAGAGGAAATGGGAAGGGGGGTGGTCGTGCTCGCTTGGGGGGCGTGGGCCGCCAAGCGAGTCGCCAAGATGGACAAGGTGCGTCATGTTCGCGCCGTGCAAACGACCAGGTTTCCTGTCGCGGGGCTGCTGACATCGTCCTGTCTTCCAACAGAAAAAGCACTTGATTCTGACCAGCGCTGTGCGTTTCCCACGGGTCTGAACCAGCAGCTGCAAAAACGGCAAGCTGACCGACGAACCTTTCCTCTGCCTGCTGGTACGAACGCACGCGCAGCACCCCTCTCCGTTGTCTGCACGGCGTGGCTTCTTTGGCAACAATCACTTTCGGCAGGCGAACGAGTGGCTGATGCAGAAATACGGACGTGAGCCCTCTCCTCTCCCTCCCGCTCGGACCGGAGCAGCACGCAACCACCGGTCGAGTGCGACATCATTGCTAACCTGACTGACTGGGGATGTCATACCGCGCGCGCGCGCACGATGCAGCCGAAGTCAAGATCGATTGGACGACTCTGACGCCCGAGGCGGACGAGGCGGAACTGCCTGCACAATGATGACGACGACGACGGTGACGACGTCGATGCGGCGGTCAAAGCAACGCAGGTTCGGGTAAAGAGATACGTTGCTGCAACTCCTTCGCTCGCTCCGGTTTTTTTTTTTCACTCGCCCGGACTCAGGAAGAGAGTGCACGGTTTCGAACGGAGACGATCAAGAAGACCCCTTCCTTCAGCGACGAAAGCCCCGCCCCTCGAGAGTAAACGTGAAAGCGGAAAAGGTATGATAATAGCACAACAACCGTGGAGGAGACAACCCGAAGTGAGGAGGAGGGAGAGGAATCTATTTGCCGTTGTCGTTTTGTTTCTTGACTTTTTCGGCTGCCTGCTTCATGATGGTCAATTTGCCGTGACTCATGGCCTGAGCTGCGATCGCTCCCTCGAGGGACGAAGCGTGCGACGACGTGTTTTTCTAGACAGAGGGGCAAGAGAGAGAGAGAGAGTGTGAGCTTGTCGAGTGGCGGCGGTGGTACATCAGGGTCGAGAGGCGCCAGCTCACCCTGTGGACGGTCGCTTGCGATACTGCTGCTGCCTTTTTCGGCGGGATCGCTCGCTCTACGGAGAGAGAGGAGAGAGAGGGTGAGGTTGAGCGATGACAACGGAGAAAGAGAGCGAGCGAGACTGACGGCCTTTCTTTGGCTGCTGCTTCTTCTGGGTGGTAGACTTGGCTTTGTGCGGGTTACTCTTGAGCTTGCCTCCCTGTGGCATCCTGGCTCTATACTGCTGAGTGGGTCTCTAGAGAGAGAGAGAGAGACTCTGCGCCGAGCGATGAGCCATTCGCGATTGCTTCCGCGCAAACTCGACCCAGCTCGCCCTCTCGCCTATAGCCTCCGGAACGAGCGCGTCGAGAGCTACATACGCAACCACTCGCCCGGGGCAGAATGGCTCCGCGGGATATCCGAGTCGCGCTGATTGGAGACGAGGGCGTCGGCAAATCGTCAATCATCTCGGCACTCATAAAGTCAGTCTCTGCACACGGGAAAGCGACGGGGCTGTACAGCATAGCCGCTTTCGACATACCCATCGACTGTCCTAATCCGTCCGAGCCGAACCGAGCTGAGCTGACGGCTGCACCCTCTCTCTCCCTCCCCACTTGGCACATCCAATCCGCGGTTCCTGTTGCTGCCCGCCCGCACGCACGCAGGGAAGCGTTTGTCCGTCTCGCACCGAGAACCGTCCTGCCAGAAGTGACCATCCCACCGAGCGTTACTCCCGGTCACGACGTCACCACCGTCATCATCGACACTTCGCGTGCGTTGCCCTCTTCCGCTCCTCGCCTCGGAACTATCTCGCTGATGATGGATGGCGCCGCACTCCCTCAGCTCGACCAGAAGACAAGAGTCATCTCGTCAACGAGATCCGGAAAGCTCACGTCGTCGCCATCGTCTGTGAGTCCTCATTGCGCCGCCACTCGTGGTTCGACTTTCTTTTGCTCGAAGGCGACGCTCTCGTCAAGGCCAAGAACGCGGATGAGATTGACCCCCCTCTTCCCCCGTAGACTCGGTCGACAACCCCAACTCGTTTGACCGCGTCCCGACTTACTGGCTCCCGACGATCCGTTCCCTCGGCGTCAACGTCCCCGTCATCCTGATCGGGAACAAGATCGACCTCCGCGAGGGCCAAGTCACCAACCAGGCTCTCGAAGATGGTGAGGCTTTTCAGCGGTCGAGTCTGTGCTGTGCGAGGCAATGGATTCTTACTGCCCCGCGAACCCACAGAAATCGTCCCGATCATGCAAGAGTTCAAAGAGGTCGAAGTGAGAAACCCATTTCCTGTCGAAACCCCTTTCGTACTACCTCTCGGGTTGCCACAGCCACAGATTGACCACCTTGCTCGGCAGACTTGCGTCGAGTGTTCGGCCCTCTTGCCGCTCAACATCTCGGAAGTCTTCTTCTTTGCCCAGAACGCCGTCTTGCACCCGACCGCACCCTTGTACGACACGCGCGAGCACGTCCTGAAACCCGCCTGCGTCGCCGCCCTGTCGCGCATCTTTCGCCTCGTCGACGCCGACAAGGACGGCCTCCTCTCGGCCGACGAACTGAACGATTTCCAACGGTTGGTCTTTGACGCGCCGTTGCAGGCAAGGGAGATCGAAGGGGTCAGGGACGTGGTCGAGCAGATGACGGCGGGAGAAGGGGTCGAAGACGGCGGCTTGAACGAGGAAGGGTGGCTCGCGCTGCACACGTACTTTGTCCAGAAGGGCAGGCTCGAGACGACGTGGAAGGCGTTGCGGTGCTTTGGCTACGGAGAGGACCTCATGCTCCGAGACGAGTTCCTCTATCCGCGGTGAGTCGTCCTTGGGTTCGATGTCCCTAACCTTCTCCCATGCTGATGGACCACAATCACGCTGCGGGCACAGCTTTGACATCCCGAGCGACTGCACGGCCGAACTCAGTCCACGCGGGTACCAGTTCTTTACCGACATTTTCGAGTCTTTCGATCAGGTAACAAGCCCGGCCGTGGAGGTCTTGTCCGCTCGTTACAGCCACCCTAACTGCCTCTTCAATAAATCGCGCGCGCGCGCAGGACCACGATGGCGCTTTGTCGGTTTCTGAACTTGAGACCTTGTTTTCGACTTCGCCTGGTAACCCCTGGTTGGCGGGAGGGTTCCCCGAGACGACCATTACGACTCCCGAAGGGGCAGTCACCTTGCAGGGTTGGCTCGCGCAGTGGTCGTGAGTTGTCACACATTCGCGTCCGCCGTATGCCCCGGGGGAGTGATACTAAGCATTTCCCGCCGACGCGAATGCAGCATGACGACCCTGCTCGAGCCGCGTGTGACATTGTCGTACCTCGCCTACCTCGGCTACCCACATTCTTCCTCTTGGTCTTCTTTCGCGACCTCCCATCCTCCGAGTCCCTCCGCCCCTCTCACCTCTTCCCGCAACAGCAGCAGCAGCAGCTATCCATTCTCAAGCGCGGCGGGTTCAACATCCACTTCGTCCGCAGCCGGCGGTTCTTCTCTGAACTCTTCTGCGGCGCAAACATGGCAAGACCACCCGTCTTATCAACTCTTGCCGACGACTTCGGCGCTTCAGATCACGAAACCGCGCCGACCTTCACGAAGGAAGGGAATTCCCGTCGAGCGGAACGTCTTCCTCGCGTATGTGCTCGGCGCCGCTGGGAGTGGCAAGACCTCCTTGTTGCGCGCGTTTGTCGGGAAAGGATTCGACGAAGAGGACAAGCTGGCGGGAACCGAAACGAGTCGAGCAGCGGTGGCGGCGGCGCGGGGTCACGGTGGCACGAGGGGAGGAGGGCATGTGACGACGATCACGGCGAAGGGAATGACGACTGGGCGAGGGAAAGACAAGAGCGTCGTGAATTGTGTCGAGGAAGGCGGTGGGGAACGGTACCTCGTGGTGAGTTTTCGGCCATCTGCGTTCACGCCTGTGCGATGGCTTCGTCCATACGTTGTATCCACGGACTGCATGGCAACGAGCAGGTCCAGAACTCACCCTCACCGCCCGCCCGCAGCTCCAAGAGTTTGGCTCGACGTACGAATCGGAAGTGTTGCGGAACAAGAAGAAGCTCGAACTCGCCGACGTGCTCATCTTTGTGTACGACTCGAGCGACACCAACAGTTTCAGCTATGTCTCGAATCTGCGGGTGCGTGTCGCTCACTGCCGTCACAAATTCGTGGCCGCCGCCCACTGACGATTGCTTCGTTCGCCTCCCTGCCACCGCGCACAGCAACAATACAAGCTCGACGATATCCCGACGCTGTTCGTAGCGACCAAGAGTGATCTCGACCTCGCCCAGCAGGTACGCTAGTCGCGGCTTTCGATTCGCACATGCCGAATGGGCGCGCTAACTCCGCGAAACAGCGCCACGAAGTCCAGCCGGATACGTACTGCCGCAAGTTGTCGATCCGAGTGCCGTTGGCCGTCTCGGTCAAGCGGGGCGAGTTGGCAGACCTTTACCACACCGTCGTGCGGATAGCGATTCGCCCGTGAGTCTCTCTCTCTCTCTCTCTCTCTCTCTCTCTCTCTCTC
>KQ954471.1:0-448187 GCA_001541205.1 Rhodotorula sp. JG-1b | reverse complement strand
TCTCTCTCTCTCTCTCTCTCGCTGGCCTTACATGCCTCGGAACAAAGATCAAGTCCTGAGGACCCGCACCTGTCAGGTTATCCGCCTTGCCGTACGGTCCCGATCGCTCTTCGGCGTCGTCGCTACTCGGGATGCCCATGACGCGCACGCAATTCTACCTGTACGCGTCCGCGTCGATCTCTGCCGCGCTCGCGGTCGGACTCGTCTGGTACGCGCGCGTGGCGACCATCTCGAGGCGGACGGGGGCTACCTCGGCGGTGGGGGTGTCAGCAGCAGCAGGAGGAGGCGGCTCGAATGGGGCGGCGGCAGCGGCGGCAGGAGCGGTCGGTGGGGTGGCGCATGCAGCTGGGGGAGTGATTTCTGGAGTGCTCGGCTGGATCGGGCTCGGCGGCGGCGGTGAACGAGGATAGTGCTCTGTCGATTACATCGCGTTCACTCCTGAGTATACATGGTTTGAAAAAATGCGACGGTAATGTCCGCGGATGGCCGTGGGTCGAGATGCGATGCTGCAGGCGTGTGCACCACTTTGTCCTCCGAAACACACTCTCGCGGACCCCCTTGTTCCGCTCTGCCTGCCCTGTTGCTGAGCTCTTCTCAGCGCTAGCTCGACCTGGCAGCCATGAACGCCGAGATGCTGGATGCGCTCGGCGGCATCGAGACGAAACCGTTCGGTTCGTTCAATCCGGCGAATGGCGCTGTGGGAGGAGGAGAGCAGCAGCCAGCGTATGCAGCGCAGAGGCAGCCACAGCAGAACACCAACATCCTCGACCGTGAGTCCTGTGCTCCCAACAGAGACGCCGCAGGACGATGCGCCAGAGGTTCGCTGACTGACGCATCTCTCGTCATCGCGCTCTTTCTCTCGTACGCTATGCGCTGCAATACGGCCTCGCTGGAAACTCTGCCATCGTGCTGCTCCTCCCGCTCCGCCAGTGGTCTTTATCCTCGACTGCACCGGGTGTGAGTTCCTCGCTTCTCTTGTCTCGTCGTCATGCAGTCTCGTTTCACAGGAGCTGACTTTTGCGTGGCAACCGAACAGCCATGGGATCCTACATTGCTGTGCGTCACCATGTCACCATAAACTATGCGAAGCGCGACTGACTAAAGCCCCTCCTGGTCCGAACCACCTGCCATCACGTGCCCCTCCCCTCTCCTCCCTTCCCGACCCTCCGCCGCCCATCGGCATCCCTGACCGACTCGCATCCGACGTAAACAGAGCGCCACTAAGAACATCGAGCTCATCTGCGAGAACATTGTCCACTCCGGCAGCTTGCCGAGCGCAGACTGCCTCCGCATCGGACTCGTCGCGTACCGGTGAGCGGACCTTCGCTGCTGCACCGGAGCTCGGAAGTCGTCAGGAGCACAGACTGTCCGAGCCTCGTGGCCGTTCTTCGATACGCTCGCTGACCAAAACCGAATCGAAACAGAGATTACCCTCCACAGGACAAGTGAGCCCAATGGTGTTCTTCTGGGGAAGGCAATAGGAAAACTAAACCAGCCCCCCCCCAGCTCTTATGTGACGAAATCCTTCCCCTTCACGTCCTCGGTCCCGACCATGAAAGAACAGCTCAAATCGCTGTACGCGTCGGGTGGTGGCGACGGTCCGGAAGCCGTCACGGCCGGGATCAAAGCCGCGCTCGAGCTCGATTGGCGACAGGACGCGACCAAGATGTGTGTCCTCATTGCCGACGCGCCGTGTCATGGCATCGGGGAGTACGGGGACGGGTTTCCGCAGGGAGGTCCGGATGGCGAGGACCCGCTCGTGTTGACGAGGCAGATGGCGGCAGCTGGAATCCCTCTCGTGAGTGACTCTGCCACACCCAGATCCGTTGGATTACACGCCCTGAAGAGGCAGCAGCTTCTCCTGTGAGCCCGCTCGGTGCAGAGACGGAACTAACTCCTACGAGTCGGTATCCTCAACAGTTTGTTGTTGCGTGCGAACCAGCCCTTTCGGGCTACCAATTCGGCTTGGACCTCTTCCGCGCCTTTACCGTCATCACCTCGGCGCTCCTCGTCCCGCTCACGACCGCGTCGCTCCTCTCGCACGTGATTGTCGGTTCGGCGCTCGAACACCTCGAGATGGAGCGGCTGATCCACGAAGTCGGGCAAGCCGTCGCCGAGAGGATCCACGCCGGGTTGCAGACCGTCGATGATGTCGCGAGGGAGTTGCACGAGAGGCTGTTGCTTCGAGGGGAGGAGACGAAGCAGCTCAAGTTTGAGAGTATCCATGTGCGTCCGCCAGCTGGTGCTCCCGCGTTTACAACTGAATCGTGAGAAGGACTGACGCCAAATACTGTCCTGGACTACTACAGCGGGAAACGGACGAGACGAGGCACAACGTCGAAGTGTTTGTCAACGCGCCGGATCTCCAGACCGCCAAGCCGCAGCTGAAAAAGGTGAACGGTCCTCCCACACGAGGGAGATGTGTCGCCGGAAACTGACAAACTAGCCCACCCTTTGGTTATCAGATCCGCGGCAGCCGCTTCACGGAGAAATACCTGCAATCGCGGTACAACTCGTCCTTTTCGCGCTCGTCCGCCTACTCGGACATCATCTACCCTTCTTTACCTCCCCGGCCCGGCTCGACTCCGACCTCATCTTCTTCTTCTCCCGCATCCAAGCTGTCCACGTCGCCGACGAGGAGAGTCATCTCCGAGTTCAAACCGTTCTCGGCTTCGGGGTTGATGAGCGTTGCGGATGCGCCGATGGGGATCGCGAACGAGAATTTGCCGAGTGCGGGAGTGCAGACGATGGCGGACGACGAGGTAGAGAAACTCGCGCAGAGTGTCGAGTTGAGGTTTGCCGGGATCAGCTTGGAACAGGTGCGTCCACCGTCAGATGTCCCGACTCGTTCGGTCATCTCTGCAGGCATGGACTTGCAAGTTCGCTGATCCATCGGTCCGGTGAATGAACGCACAGGCCAAGCGCATCACGATCGCATCAGCTTGGCGGACAGCGCCACCACGTGCTTGATGCCGCCGTCTCTTTGAGGACTTGCATTCCATCTGTACAGTCTCTAGTGTCTTCCATACCCTCTCTTCTGGACTGGACGTTGTCACGCCTCCCCTCGCACTACTTGATTGTTCCCTTGTATAGTTTGTCTATTGGCGTGCCGTGCTCTCATCTCGCAATTCTAAAGTTCGTGTTCAAAACAACTTCCGTCCAAGGACACCGTACTACAACAAGAGATGTGCTTTCCCAGCAGCAGTCCTCTGCTCAGAAGCGCGGGAGCCAGCAATCGAGGACGGCGCACCGCTTGTCTTCCCGGACGACGCGGAGCGCCTCCTCCATCGCCGCCTGCAACTCGCTCGCCTTCTTGACCTTGCGGCTCCATGCGCCTCCCGAAGCGGCAGCGATCCCGCCATAGTCCGGGTTGAGGCTGTCCTCCGGACCGAAGGTGACGTTGAGTTCGGATGTAGGACCGGATGCTCCGAGGCCGCTCGGGTGAACGCCGAGCATGCTCAGTTTCGGACTCTTCCAGCCCTGCAGATGTAGTCCGGAAAGCAGGTCAGCCAACGGCACCGCCTCGCTAGCCTGTCAAAATACACGCACACCGTTGTTGAACACGATGCAAAGGAACGGCTGCGAAGTCGCGAGAGGCGTTAGTGACTGGGCAAAGGAGCGACAAAGAAAAAAGCCCGACTTGCCGTTTCGTACCGCCTCGCCATCCAGTAGGACGCTGACGGGACCCCAAAGATGAAGGATCCGTCGCCGACAAAGACGGTGACGACGTCCTTGGTGTGAGCCGAGTAGTCTGCTGCGGCCATCTTGGCCCCGATCGCAGCGCCGAGTGCCCATCCCAGCGACGAAGCACCACTCGAGAGCGCCGAGCCGGGTTCGGACGGCTCGAGGTGTTCCCACACGGGGCCATAGTTCGAGATGGCTTCGTTGACGACGAGCGAGCGGAGTTGCTGCGCCTCGAGCAACTTGCGGTAAGTCGCCACGACGAGGTTCGGCGTGAGGATGTCTCCCTCCGCAGCGACTTCGAGCGAGCGCAGGTGCTTGACCGTCTCCTTCTTCTTCTCGGTGAGCGCCTCGAGACGGGACGAGATGGTCTTCTGGGCGCCGGCCAAGGAAGGCGAGGCCGAAACGTAGTCAATAAGCTGTTCCAGAGCGAGAGCGCCGTCGACTTTGGCTCGGAGCACAGCCGGGTACGTCGCAAACGCCATACGCTCCTTCAACGGGTCGACGTCGAGGTGGAAGCTGTCATATTGTCGGCAGCGTGTGAGCGTCGGCGGATGCCTGTCAAAGAGTACAAGAACGGCAAAGCTTACATGGTCGCGTCTTTCCGGGGCTTGGTCTTCATCGGAAGCCTGTCATAGAGTGCGTGTGTGACCTCAGCTGTGTGCACTCGACGCAACTCGCACAGAGAAAAAAAACTTACCAGGGCACATCAGAGTCGAGGATGAGGATCACGTCCGACTCTTCGACGATCGGGGCCGGACCGCTGAACTGAATGCCCGTGTGGCAAGGGTGCGTGAACGGCAAGTTGACGTTGCTGACGCCGGTCTGAAGGACTGGGACCGCGAGCAGCTCGACGAAGGAACGCAAGAGGTCGACGGCGGCAGGGTTGCGGCCGAGGTACGAGGTGACGATCAGCGGCGACTTGGCCTTCAGGAAGGCGTCACCGATCCGCTGGACCGCTGTGCGCATAACGTCGCATTAGATCATTGTTCTGCGATTGCCGGAAACGCGTAACAAGAAAGCGCACCAGGCTTGTTGAGCTGGTTGAGCTCGATGGGCGACCAGATCTCCTTGGCGCGCACGTCCGCAACCTTGTTCGGGTCCATGAACTCTTCCGTCGCTTCGCGCTGAGCCCATACGTAAACCGGTCCTGCGGAGAAAAAACATTGCGGTCAGGCTTTCTGTTGACCCGCCAGCGCCGGGAAACGCCGCATTACCTTTGGGCTCGGAATTGGCAAATTGCAAAGCGCGGTGCACGACTTGAGGCGCGTTCGTGCCCGAGCGGATCTCGCCAACGTGTCGCATGTATTGCCGGACGATAGCCGGCTGGTCGGTCGCGTTCTAAGTAGACGAGTCCAAGATTTTCAGGTCAGCGCCCATCTCGCGAAAGCACGCCGCGCCGATGCAGAACTCACCTGCAGCCAATGGATGAATTCGTTCCTGCTTCCTTGTAGTTCTCCGTTCTCGGTGTACGGGCTCGCTCCGGCATAGATAAAGACGGGGGTCCGACTCGTCGAGGCGTTGTGGACCGCTCCGGCGAGAGCCTGAGTGCCGCAATCGACGTGGACGATGACGGCAGCCGGCAGACCGCACACTTGGGCGTAGCCTTGAGCGGCCGAGAGGCCGACCATCTGCGAGGATGACACATTCCGAGTCAGGCTTCGGGGTCACTTTTCTGGTGGACGGGTGGAGGCAGGGCGGCTCGTACCTCGTTCGGGCAAGTGACAATCTCGAGACTCTCGAGGCCGTACTTTTTCCTGCTCGCAAAGGCTTCGAGGAGAGCCGGGTGGTCGCTTCCGAGGTTGACGAATGCGCGTTTGATGCCCGCGTCGACGAGAGCCTGAAGGAGGATGTTGGAGGTCGTGAAGACCTCAACGGGCTTGGACTGGGCGCCGGAGTCGGAAGGCATGATGCGGTCGATTTTCGCGGGTTCCGTGAATGTAGCGAGGGCTGAGAGAGGAGCAAGAAGCCGCGGTCGGAGGGGTTTGATAAATTTCGGAGGCTGCGCGGCCAGGTGGGGAACTGGAACCGCTTGCTGCAGGGGTCGGGGGCTCCAGGCGTACTGCGCGAGCGTGATTCAAGCTGGCGGCGGGTGAAGGTGCGCAAGACTCTGTAGCAAGTATAGAGCTGGATCAGAGGAGCGAAAGGTCGCGGTTCTTCTGCAGCTGCAGCGTGTCCGGAATCTCTGAGCCGGACGAGACGAGCGCCCCCACTTCGATCAAACCACGCAGCGGAAAAAGTCGGTGCCGCCGCCGCCGCCGGCTTGGACTCTCGGCGCCTCATCTCGGCAGCCTCCTCCTCAGGTAACACTCGAGGTGGAACTTCAGGCGAATACAGCAACCCTGCGACGACGACGAAGCAATCCAGCACATGGAAACCGTGGCCAATCCGGGGGATGAATTCGGTTAAACATGTCAGAAATAAAACAGCGATTACTGAGCTGACTGGAGGCTCGTAATCGTCGGCATTTCTTCGCGACTCGAGGGCCGCTCTTGTTGAAGTAGCGTCTCGATTACCTACGGCAAAGGAGGCAAGGTGCGATGGGTGTTGTGCGTTAGTCGAAGCGTGAATTTGCGAGCTGAACAGCGCAAGCGAATGACTACGGCTCGGAAGCGAGCGCGACGCACATCCTCCGGTTTGGTCCCAGCATGAGACATCCATAGAGCGTCGACTCCACGGCGTCGACCTCGCGGTCCGCTGTTGGGCAGCTCTCGGGGGGGTGGGCGTTGAATGCAGAAGAGCGGTTCGGTGCTGGCGGCGTAGTGCGTTTGCGAGGAAGCGCGCACAAGACCAGGGTCACCGAGCATATAGTGTCGACGGTGCTCAGACTCTCGATCAAGACGTTTCTAAATGGGTCTCCCAGGGAAGTGAACGACGAGAAGAAGAGGAGGGAGCGACGTCGACAACTTGACCACGACTACAGCTGCTGGTCAAAAGAGCCGCTGAGCAAGCAATGGCAGACCGGGACAGCTACAGCAACGGGGCCGCTCGTCGTCGTTCCGCCTCGCCTCCGCCCCCTACTCACGCAACATCCTCATCAGCCCGTCACGGCGGCACAGGCGGACGCTCTCGCTACGACGACGGCGAGGCCAGGCGGGACTCGTACGACCGACGTGATGCAAGAGGGGATCGGCATCGGAATCGCAGACCCTACGAGCACAACAGGAGGAGTTACTCGGACGAGCGACGGTCTCCTCCTCCACCGCGAAGGCGCGACGACGGACGCTACACTGATCGAGACCGTGACCGCGACCGCGACCGCGACCAAGGTCGAGCCAGGTCTCGATCTCCGCCACCGCCGGCGAAAGCAGGAGGAGGAGGAGACGGCGGCTGGGGACGCCGCGAACTCGCAGGCGAGGGAGGGGGGAGCAGCAGTCTCCCCGATCAAAACGCGCTCGTCCCCGGAGGAGGAGGAGGAGGAGGAGGTCGGGACCGCCGCGGAGGGAGTAAAGAGCTCACGGGCGACGCCGGAGGTCCGCCGCCGAAACCTGTCGAACCGGACTTTAAACCGAGCGGAGCCCTCGCGGCAGAGACCAAGTGCGTTCACCGTCCAGACCGTACCCTGAAAACCACCGAGTTGACCATTGCGTCGCGGGGCAACAGTACCCTTAATGGCGTCGTGCTCAAGTATGCCGAGCCTCCCGAGGCGCGGAAACCGGTTCGGAATTGGCGGCTCTACGTCTTCAAGGGCAAGGAGCAAGTCGGTGAGGCTCGGCCCGACCACGACTGAATCCTTGTACACGCGTCCGGCTCACCTTCGCATGACTCGCAGAGCTCTTCCATGTGCATCGGCAGTCGGCCTACCTGATCGGGCGCGACAGGATTGTGCGTCCATGGCGGCGCGCTCTGAGCTGCGATCATGCTTGGCCGTAGATGGTGCGCTGACTTGCGTCTTGTTTTGTGCCCCTTTGATACGCACAGGTCGCCGACATCCCCGTCGACCACCCCTCGGCGTCGAAGCAGCACGCCGTCTTGCAGTTCCGTCAAGTCATCGAACGCAACGAGTTCGGCGATTCCAAGTCGCTCACCAAGTCTGTCGCTCCTTCCTCATGATTCCTTCGTGGTCCGCCCTGGCTGACTCTTCACCCAACCGAAATGACAGACCGTTCATCATCGACCTCGACTCGGCGAACGGGACCATGGTGAACGACGAGGCGGTCCCTGCATCCCGCTTCTACGAGCTTCGCAGCGGAGACGGTGCGCGCTTCTTTCCCTATCTTGCTGCTCTCGAGACTGTGGTCTAACGAGCTAGCTCGGGAGTTGACGCGCCTTTCAACGCCCCAAACGTGCAGTTCTCAAGTTTGCCTTTTCGACTCGCGAGTACGTCTTGCTTGTAGAGTCTTGAAGTCTCTCTCTCTGTCGGCCTGATCACTGCGACCATTGCAAAAGCCGCGCCATGTTCGCCCCCCTGTTTTTGTCTTTCCGATCTCGACCACAATGCAAATTCGCGCTGCTCTAGCGCGGGTGCTCGCGTGCATCAGTCCGGGAAGAGTTCATAGTCAACCCGAAGCTGCCCCTCCCAAGGTTGGGTGCTGGTATGGACCGTGCTTTCCTTGTTCCGGACCGGTCGCAGCTTGAAGCTTGCTCTCGTTCGGTGCTCTTCAACCGAGGTCCCTGCTTTCGACCTCGCCGTCGATCCGCTAGACAAGTCAACCGCGCGCGGCGACAGCACTGCATCTTGCAACGTTCGGTCCGGAGAAGCTACTCACCGTGAGAAAGACGGAACAAGCGAGTGGCAAATTTGATCGCCACGAGAGTTTGCGCCTCGCATGCTTATGGAGGCTTGTCTGAGGAGTTGATCCATATGAAGGCTTCGAAACGTAGACATGATGTTGTTGACGACGACGAGAGCGCACGCTGGCGCCAGCAAAGGAGTCGAGCTTAGACGCCTCGGTGCTGCTGTCCGTGCGAAGGACGGAACTTGATCGCCAAGCTTAGGGGGCGGACGCACGGCGACGTCGACGTGGAAGCAGTACAAACAGAAGTATAGACCTGTCTACAGTCCGGGCCAGCGCCCCGATGTGGACGGCTCGAGTTTTCTCCTGGAATAGCGCTTGCAAGGAGTCGGCGCAGGCAGCGCAGTGGCGTAGGAGTCGATGTTGGTGCGCGGCCGCGGGCGAAGTGTCCTGACAGCGAATCGCGTCGGGCAGCACATCCGACCTCGATGTTAGATAACAGCGAGTCGAGCCGTCGATTTGGCGGCGCGAGGCAAACTCGCCGTGATCGCGCGAGTTGGCGATCGCCTGAGGCATGCTCGAAGGGCATGCGCTTGCCTCGCCCGACTGGCACTCAAGCAATCGTGCAGCCTCTCATTCCACCGTGCATCAGTGAAGCACGGCTGTTGGCCGCCAGAGCTTGTCGTCGCCGAGTGAGAGCAAGGAGAGAGAGCGCAAGCCATCGAATCTCGGAAGCGCGGCAGAGTTGAGTGATCGAACGCGGCGGCAATGACTCCGAAATAGACGCGTGTACGTGCGCTTTTCGCACGCTCACGACCGGTGTGTGTGGTATGTACGCCCTCGACCAGCTACTGTGGCTCCAGAAAGGAGACAGGCTGGATGGCGGAATTGAGAGCGTCCGTAATCTTCCGCACGTGCGCTGCCCGGGTACACAGAACTTTGCCTGGGGTTTTTGCCGTGCACGAGAGGACTTTTGAAACGAAGCAAAGGTGCGAAACCTCGACGAGCGGGAACCGCGGGAGCAGGCGTGCAGCTGTGCAGCTGTGTGCGTACGCGAGAGTTGACGCGCGCCTGTAAGGGGGGGGTCAAGAGTGTATGGCGCAGTACCTCTCTGGCAGCGCCCAGTACAGCCACTACACCGCGCCGCCTCGTCCGCACCAACAACAATCACACGCCAAACAATCACAACAACAGCACTCGTCGTCGTCTGCTGCGTCGGTCACGTCGGCGTCGGCGTCCGTGTCGGGCTCTCCGCTGTCTCCGCTCAGCTCGCCATCCGTGCCCGTCAGTCCACCGAGCGCCGCGATCGACCCGGCCGCGCTGTTTGGCAAGGCACAGTCGCCCGCGGACTACGCCGCCCAGCACCACCACCACCACCAGCAGCAGGGCGCTGCCTACAGCACACGGAACACCCTCGAACAGCTCGACCAAGCCCCGCTCAGGAGAGGAGGAGGAGGAGACACCCTCATGGCCGCGACAATCAACATGCAGCAGCTCCGTCAACCCTTCGCGACTGGAGGCCCGTACACAGCCGTCGGCATGACGCGCACGACGAGCAACTCGTCCGGCTCGGGAGGTGCAGGTCCCACCAGCGGGCCCGGGATGGTCACGAGGACGCGTTCCGGCGCCGCCGTCGCCAACCCGGCCCTCGGTGCCAGTGCCGGATTCGTCTCGTTCGACCCGGACCAGGACGACTCGGAACTCTTGCTCGAAGGGGACGACTATGACGACGATGAGGGAGGAGGAGGTCACGGTGGAGGAGGAGGAGGAGGAGGACAGGTCGAGGGTCGACCGAGGAAACGCAAGTCGGTTAGGGATCTCAGGACGGCGGCGGCCAACTCTTCGTCTGCCCATGCGTCCGGGAGGGGTTCCGGTGACGCCCATGGCGGCGGTGGTGGGGGAGCGAGCGGGGGCGCAGGCGCAGGCGCAGACAAGGACGACGACAAGTCGCGCCGAAAGATCCAGATCGAGTACATTGAGGAAAAGAGCAAGCGGCACATCACGTTTTCCAAGCGGAAAGCCGGCATCATGAAAAAGGTGCGTGTCCCGGCGAGCGCAACTCCTGGAGATCAGACCAACTGACGACGGGATTTTGGGCAGGCCTACGAGCTCTCGACTTTGACGGGCACGCAAGTCTTGCTGCTCGTCGTGTCCGAATCCGGATGGGTCTACACCTTCACGACCGACAAGTTCAAGCCACTCGTCAAGGAGGACGAGAACGGCCAGCTCTCGCAGGGACAGCGTCTCATCGCGGCGTGTTTGGTGAGTGATTCTTCCCGAGTCTGCTCATTTCTCGCTCGACTGACTTGTAGCCCCCATCCATGACAACAGGAGGCCAAGGATGGCGTTCCCGATCTCGCGGCGGCGGCATACCAAACGACGAACGCGTCCTCGACGGGCAATTTCGAGGCCAACTCGGCGCAGCACGGAGGTCAGATCTCGCTCAAGACGGGCGCGCGCGCGAACCGGCCGACGGTGACCAACCGGCGCCTGTCTACGAAAGGTCGCTCGAACGTCCCGACTTCGATCAACATTGGCGGTCCGCCGATGGATCCGACTCTGCCAGGCCCGCCCAACAGCGGTGGTGGTGGTGGGATCCCTCCCTTACCGCAACTGCCGACTCCGCTCTCGGGCGGTGGTCACCTCGGACAAGATCCGATGCATTCGCCGTTGTCGCCCGTGGGGTTGCAACAACAACAACAGCAACAAGGACGGAGCCTCTCGCACCCGCCCATTTCGCCCGCGAGGTCTTCGTCCTACTCGCAGCAGCAGCAACAACAGCAGCAGCACCTCCAACAGCAGCAGCAGCAGCAGCAGCATCACCAGCATCACCAGCAACAGCAGCAGCAAGAGTATGCCGACTTGATGCAGCGGACGGACATGCTGCAGCTGCAGAACCCGTACGACCAGGCGCCTCAGCACTATGACCTGTACTCGAACGTGAGTCGCTCCCCGCTGGAACGTCGTCAATAACGCTTGTCAGTACCCTGTCACGCGAGGCTGACTGCAAATGTGGGCTAAATCTCAGCCGAATAATCTCTACACGGCCGACCTGCACAACTTGCCGGCTTTGCCTCTGTCGCACCACTCGCATCACTCGAACTCGTCGAATTTCCCGTCTCCCGTCCACGGTTCCCTCTCTCAGCAGCAGCAGCAGCACCACCCCTCGCTCTCGCACTCTCGCTCCTTCTCCCACTCTCACCACTCGTCGCACCCGCGCGGGTCACACCGGACTCTGCACCACCAGGCCTCGCACGGTCACTTGCCGTCGTCGGGTTCGTCGTCGCTCTATCACAATTCGTCTGCTGCTCACCTCCAGCAGCAGCACGACTCGCCCTTTACGCTCAACGTCAGTGAAGGCAATTCGGGCTCGTCTTCTCTCAGCGGGGGAGGTCCAGGCGGCGGCGGCGGTGGTGGTGGGCATTACTCGCACGGCCGGTCGACGAGCATGTCCGGTCCCTCTATAAGCGGCGGTGGAGGGATCGACCCGGGTTTGATGGATCCGCGGGCGGTCACTTCGGGCGGGTGGTCGACCCCGTCGAATCAGCAGCACGACCGTAGTCGTCAGGGCAGCCTGCAGGGGACGCCGAATGGACTCGGCATGAACGGCTATATCGGCGACGATGGCTACGTGCGGTGACCTGCCCCGCCCCGACCTCGCTTGGATCCGCCTCGCACGGATCGAACCCTCCCGGTACATAATCATATGACGACCGCCTTCACGATACCCGGCCATCATGTATTCCCCTTTTCATGACTTTATCCTTCCCTCTCATGACCCGCCACTCACGAATCTCGCCTTCCGTTTTGTGTTTTCCATTTTCCATTATTTGCATCTCCATCCATCACCCTCCACTCGACGCTTTCCTCCCTCACCCACGTCTTCCCTCATGTCCGACTTGATCGCCTTTCATTTCCTCTGCTTGTGTTTTGCCCTGTCGTGTTCCGTCTCCATCTACCTCCTGTGCAATTTCTCGCGTTCCTCCCTTCACGGACTTCAGTGTCTGGGTAGTCCATGGCAAATACTTTGCCTTGCTAGCTGCAAATTCATCCAACGCGACTAGCCTCTTTTGGGCGTCGAATCAAGTTTTTTGCAGTGAAAAGAGTCGAGTGGCGATCTCGTCCGCCGTCAATTCTACAGCTCATTTCCGCCACCGGTGTTGCTTCTCACGCAGAAGCAGAGGCATTAGTCGGAGAGATGGTCGTCCGGGTCATCGTTGTCGCGCCACTGGAGGTGGTCGGAGTACCCGAGGCGCACCCTGTAAACGAGCGACGACTCATCCTTCCCAAACTCGCGCCCGATCGCCTTGCGCCAGTTGGCATCATACGTCGCGCGAACGGGGATGCCCAGCGTCTCGCAGATTTTTTTGCCCTGCTCGACAAGGCGGGCGTGAACGTCGGCCGGACTGCCCGCGGAAGTCGAGGCGGAGGAGGTTCCTCCTTGGCCCGATTTCGACCCCGCAACTTGACCCAGACCGCCATTGCGGATGAACGAGGCGACATTGGTCTCGTGGCAGAGCGCATCAATCTGAGCGATCATGGCGAGGAGCTCGTCGTCGTTGCTGTTGCCGGATTGCGCAGTTGGTTCGAAAGTCTTGATGGGCAACAGCGAGTACGGTTGAGCGGACTGCAAAGGTCACGTCACTCCGAGTCAGCTGAGTACAGTAGTGAGGCGTCTGGGGCAACGCACCGCATCGACCGCGTCGTCGCTCATGAGCACCGTGCGTTCGGCGCCGCTTTCCTCGTCGATTCCGAACTTGGACCAAACTTTGCCCAAGTTCTTGACCGTATCGACGTTATTGTGATAGTCAGCTCCGAGGTCCATATCTTCGCGACTGAGAACGAGATCGAGGAGGTCGCCTTCAGCGGCGTTGACTTGGTATGGCTCGCCGAAGCGAGTTGTGCGAGCGCGAGTGGTTACATCAATCGACTTGAGGATCGACAAGACGTTGTGCGCGCGAGTTCCGGTAGAGACAACCGTCTTGAGATTGCGACGAGCAGAGTTGAGGCCCTGGTCCGAGTCTTCTGAAGCCGAGAAAAGGTACGACAAGAAAGTCGAGAGGTACGGCCTTTTGACTGGGTCGCGGCTCGCCTGCGCCGAAGCAGCGCTGCGGGAGACCAAAGTATGATTCAGACTGAAGACAAGGATTAGAGGCTCGAGATCAGCCGCCTGGTCCGAAGTGACCGTGTTGGACTCTTTTGTCGAGACGTCCAGATACGCCGAGCTTGGGGCGGGCACCTCGGACGGCGACAAGTGTTGACGAGGATCCGCAGAGCGCGGCGGGCCAGATTGGGGCCCGTAGCCACCACGGCCACTGCCCCGAGTGTGAGAGAGACTGCCACGCCCACGCCCACGCCCGCGACCGCGCCCGCCGCCGCGCCCGCCACCACGACCGCCGCCGCGACCAGAGCCCGAGCCTCCATTGCTCCTGGGGATAGAAGGGAGCACGTCATAAAAAGAGTCCATGTCATAAAAAGAGTCCATGCTCTTCCTGAGGCCTTACGAGAGAGCACGTCAGCGCGGGCATCCCGGAAGTGAGGAGGAGCGTGCGTTTTCATCGTGCTGACGTCTCGGACGACTCACTGTGTGATTGCTTTAAGTAAAGGATGTGCGAAAGCAAGAGATGGCAAGCAGCCTGACTCGTGAACGTCAAGCTGGCAGAGGGAGAGGCGAAAGGAAGACGGAAGTGGCTGAGAAGAGAAAAGGAAAGGAAGATAAGCGAACGTCCGCCTCGCGTTCGCCTCGCTCCAGATCGCGATTGTGCCGAGCTCAGAAAGAACTTCACGTCATCTCGTTCATATGTGTTCTCCACGTTCTTCACGTGGCCACGTTATCAAAGGCACGTTTGAGTCGCACGCTTCCTCGGGACGAGATTTTCCGGTCTCAAGAACGGTATCCAACGGAGCGTTGCGACGACTCTAGATGCGGTTGACTTTGTCAAGGGAAGTTGTAACCGCTACTCTGCTATACATCACTTCGATTGCTAAGGAGCTTGACAAAAAGAACCAATACAAACACGCCAAAAGAAGCGGAAAGAGGACAAATTGCATACGATTCTGCTTGTGCTATGTCTCTCGGGCGCTGCTCTCTACCGCGGATAAAATGCCTTTCTATCAATGACAGGAAGCGACCTGTTGACCTGCTATAGTGTGTGCGTGCTGTCAGCTTTCCTGCAGCTGCTGACACTGTCGACGATGGATGGCCTTCTCACCAATCTGTTCACTCTTCCGTACGCCAACCTGCATCGTAGCTTGCTTGGATCGGGATCCCGAGAGCTTGACAGATCTGTCTTCCCTGGTCAACAAAAGGAGGGAGTTGATGTTTGGCAGGCTCGCCTCCGAGTCTGTGGTTGACGCGTCACTTAGAGCTGAACCCGAGTCTGGAGTCGACGCTCTGCTGTGAGCTGCAGGTGTTGGTGAGTTCGCGACGGTTCTGAGCCCGCCACTGCGGATGAAAGAAGGAATGTTGGTCTGTTGAGCAAGCCCTTCCAGCTTGGCATTGGTGGCAAGTAGAGTGGTGTCGTCCTCCGGGCTGTCTGTTGGGACAAAAGCCGGCATGAACAGGTGCGAGTGGGGCTGGGCCACCTGGTGGCAGGCTCAGAATGTCAGAAACTGCACAATGCACCAACAGCGCCCCAAGATAGAGTCTGAAGAGAAGAAAAACTCGCCGCATCGACCGCCTGGCTGCTGATGAGCACCGTGCGTTTCGCGCCATCCTCTTTCTCAATGCCGAGCCTCTCCCATACCAATCGGAGGTCCTTAACTGTGTCGACGTTCTCAAAGCAGGCATCCCCGAGGCTCATGTCCTCGCGGCTGAGGACCAGGCTGAAGATGTCGCCCTTTCCGGATCGACGCTGTACGGCTGGCGAAAGCCGAGCTTGCATTCCGGGGGCGTGAGCTGGAGCGCCTGGAGAACGGCAAGGATGTTGGGGTCTGTATATATCACCGTCTGGATGGGTCGACGAGGACGAAAGAGCGGCTGCGCGGACGAGTCCTTCTCGGTGTGAAAAAGATACCACAGGAACGTCGAGAGGTATGGCCTCGTGAGCGGGTCCTTCCTCTCCTCGCCATCGCCCGGGCGTCGTTGGATAAGCGTGGTGTTGAAAACCAGCACCACAATCAGGGGCGGCATCGAGAGGGTGTCGGAGCTCTGGTCCGCGACGGTGAGGTACGTGGCGTTCGGTTTGGGGAGTTCAGACTCGGACAGACGGCGTCGCGGTTGGAAGGTACCGCGCTCAGTCTGACGTGGACCGTTGTTGGCCGGGGTTGGTAAGTGCTTTCGCTCCGCGTTGCGGCGGTGAGGTGGCACGTACGCCGCCGCCGAAGGAGGAGGGGACGGCGAGGGCGAGTCCGATTCGCCGAGATCGTGGAGATCCGTCGATTCAGAAGCGGTCTCGTAGTCTACCGAGTCTTCTGACATTGGAGTTTCGGCGGCGGTCATGCCAAGGCAGAGAAGGAGAGAAACCGAAATCTGGAGGTCGAGGACAAAGCTTTCGGCGGTTCTCGGCAAGTCGTGGGAGCCTTTTCGCATGTGCGCGGGGTTTTCCAGGGATAGGGGTGTTGCGGGAGGTGTATAAATCAACTTTGAGAGCGCGCGAACGACTAGAGTCTGTTCAGGAGCACATGTTCACTCGAGTAAGAAGTTCCCGCTGACCTTAGGATTGAAGACAGCATTTTACCGCCTGGCGCGCCAACGTAGCGCAAACAACGATGCAACAGCAGCCGTTAGGTGCGGGGTTTTTTTTTTGGCAAGGCTACCAACTCCCTGTGTTGTCAGCATCGCTTTCGGTACAATGAATCTGTACAGAGAAATTGCTGCACACTTGAGCAACGGAAGCGGCGTCCGAGCAGTCGCAGACTCACTTGGATTGGTCCCGCTCGCATACACACTCAATTAGCTCATGATTATGTGACTCGCCATGTCTTTCCGCTACTCGCTGACCGGCTACAGCCCAGCGCTCGCCACCCCGCACCGCTTCGCTGATTGCCCTGCAGGTCTTGCGGAACTTGCACGTTGCAGTGGACTGTGCAAAGTCCGCGCCAGAATTACGAAGCGCACTTGAGCGGGAGCAGCTCAGAGCCGGTACGACGGGTCGATCTTGTCCATCAGGCGCATATACGCCGCAAACTCCATCTCGCCGTAAGGCATACCAGTCATCGTCCTCATGCGCTGGTAGAAAGGAGAGCAACCGGGTGTCCATCCAACATCAGCAATAATACAAGTAGTGTCCTGCAGGGCGCCCAAGTGTAAGGAAGGGCGAGACTTACATTCACGGTCTTGTGAGCCGTCTCCTCCGAGGGAAGAATCAAACCGTCGACGCCACCGCAGGATTGGGCTGCAACCTGGATCTCGGCGGCGCGGATCAGGTTGTAACTGCACAAACAAAGAGATGGAACGGGCAGAGAAAGAAAATAGGGCAGAGAGTGAGTTATCGGCGTCCGAAGATGAGGAACAAGCTCGGGATCCGAAACGCACAGGGTAAGCCAGGCTTGAGCCACGCTGCGGCCGGCAGTGAGGATGCCGTGGTTTTGGAACACGAGGATGTCCTTGTCGCCGAGGTCTTGGACGAGTTGCTTCTGCATGGCCTCCTCGGTGACGAGCCCTTCAAATTTGTTGCTCCCGGACTCTCCGCAGAGCTCAGACGTCTGCGAGAGGGTCGAGAGGAACCCGGTCTTGGTGCACGCGAGCCCCGTGATGGACGGGACGTGGTTGTGCGCAATGGCGGTGGCGCTCTCACCGCGAGCACGGTGGATCGCGCCGTGGATGACAAACCCGGCCCGATTCACGCCAAAGATGTCGCCGATGACACCCGCATGGAGGATCTCGCCCTCGAGGTTGATCTTGAGGAGAGACGACGCGGTGACCTCGTCGTAGCGGAGGCCGTAAGGGTTGATCAAGAAGGCCTGCGAGCCGTCGGGCTCCTTGATGGCAACCGTGATGTGGTTGAGGATGCCTGAGTTACCCCTCAGACCTGTCAACGCTGGCTACCCTCGTATCTTGTCAGAGAGTGAGACGCTTACCCTCGTTCCAGTTCATGTGCGCGAACATGCGGTACGCCGCTGCGAGCTCGATGCGGGCCTTTTGCTCCGCGATCGAAAACTCGCCGAGGATGCTCTGCTCCAGCCTGCCAGGGCGAATAGCTTTGTGTAAGCAGTTGCATGACTTGCGTAACAGAAAGGGCACCGAAACTCGCCTCTTGCCCACGACCATACTCGAGAAATTCTCGTTAACCGAGTGGGTGGCTGGAGAGAAGAGCTTGCTGACGACGGGAGCGGTATGGTGCTTCTGTCCTCCGCCGCTGGGTGAAAGGGAGGCCGTCCTGGATGTGAAAGAACGGGCTGTAGAGATCGTCCCATGCTTTGCCATGGTTGCGGTGGCTGAGGCGCGCTGGACGGAAGCAACTTGAAGCGAGCGCAGCATCGTGGGTTGGACGAATAATACAGGAAGCCAAGAGCAGAGCGTGATTTGACAAAGCAAGGTCACCAACGTGTGATCTCATCGATATATCCATAGAGCAGGTGCTTGCCCAGCGGTATCTAGAGTCGGCAGACGCTGCCGGCGATTCGGCCCTCGGGTAACCTATAACCAGGCTCGTCTGCAGACTATTTTTGGCGGCCTTGTGCGCGAGATTGATAGTCGGTGTACGCCGGTGAAGACTGACGTTGTAAGCATGTACATATGTACGGGGAAGCGGGACCAGCAGCGATCACGGCGGGCCACACGTGCGGGGTGAAGTGGGGCACGTCCCGCGTGGATCTTGTCGGCGAGTACAACTCTTGTCGGCAGTGCCCGGAGTGACACTTGATGCGGGACGCTTCGCAAGGGTCACAGCCAGGGTGGCAAGGGAAGCAAGCCGGTCTTCAGAACTTGTCGAGAGGCGGGAGGGTTCGGGCTCACGTCTGAAAAGCCAGCACTTGGCGCGTATAGCTGGGCGGATCCAGCCCGAGCGGTGTGTTGATGCGGAGACACGCATCAACGGACGAGCAACTGTGGAACGAGGTACGTATGGGGACCGAAGGCTGCGCAGGCTCCAGGAAGTCAAAGTGCGGCGGACGGGAATAGCAGCGTTGTGCCGACGTCGCGTCACTCATGAATTTCCTCCTCGTCCGGCTGTGAGACCGGCCCGCGCAAGTCCGCGGTCTTTTCCGGCAGTCTCTCTGCTGTACTGGTACTTGTGCAAAGAGCCGAGAGAGAAAGCGTCAAGCGTTCTCGAGAGTGTCGGCAAGTCCGCGCTGCCTCACCGCGCGCACGCGCGCGAGCTCGGGCCCGCGGGCCCGGTCATGTTAGTCCACACGCGAACAATGTCATGCAGCTCCTACTGCATAGCATCACCCGTGTCTATAGTTTCATCTTGAGCCTCTCAATCGAGCAAATACCGCTCGACCTCTCTCCTCATACCCTCCTCACCTCTCACTTCCCTCGTTCCAACCACTCCCCGCCGCCCCTCCTTCTCCTCCCGCTCTCTCCGTCGCTGTACCGCCTCGTTCACATATCCCGGCAAAATGACGTCGACGGCGGCAGCGGCGGGACCGTTCTGGATCTTGGTCTTGTTCTTGTTGGCGCGTTGGGCGGACGCGGATGCGGGTTCGGAGAGGACGAGCAAGCACCCGTAACACAGGTACCGGGCGAGGGAATCTGTCTCATCCACGGCGGTGGTAGTAGGAGTGGGTGGAGATGGTAACGGCAGAGACGAAGGGACGGCGACGGCGTTCTCCTCCTGCACCTCCTCCTTGACAATCGTCGTCGTCGTCGTCGCCGCCTCGTCGCCGTCGCCGTCGCCGCCAGTGCCGGGTTTGACGAGCAAATGCGCCTGACTAGGCTGATACGGTTCTCGCCTCTTGACAAATTTCTCCTCCCCCGCTGCCCGCGCTCCTGTTCCTTTGCCTACTCGTCCCAGGGTCGTCGTCGACGGTGTCGCTCCTCTCGGATCGGCAGCCAGCACCGCTTGCAAGTCCGAGATGGTGATCGCCTTGCGCCACTCGTCCGCGCGCGTTTGCGCCGGCAACCCACACAGCGGGCAATTCGTCTCGCGCGTTGCTGTCGAGGAAGGAGGAGAATTGGTGAAAGATGTTGTTGAAGAGGCGGCGGATGCCAGCTCTTGGAAAGCGGCGTGGGAGGAACGGAGTCCGAGTTTGTGGGCCGTGCGGACCACGGTCGGTACGGTGGAAGGGAAATCGGCGTCGAGTGTGCGGATAAAGTCTGCGTGCGCCACAGAGAGAGGGGGGGGGGGGTGGGGGTTCAGTCTCTGTCCTGTTCTCTTTGTCACCCTCGAACATCCAAATGGATTGAAGAAAGGGTCTCGGGGAGAGAGGAAAACACGGGGTGAAATGGAAATGTAACGGCGGGAGCGAGGGGGAGGAGAGAAAGGATATAAGATAGCGAGGAAAGAAGGGAGGGAGGGTAGGCCGGGGGGCGGGGAGAAGAAGAAGAGGAAGGTGAGAGAAAAGTTTTGAAAAGAACTCACCTTCGACCAAACTCGGAATACTCCTCGTTTTGGCGCTCACTTCTGGCACAACCGCCACATCAACAGCTCCATCTGCATCTCCGGAACCGCGGGCGCCGTCGAGTGCGCACTCGCGGTTGTAGAAGGCGATCTCCTTGTCAACCGTCTGACCGAGCGGTCTCAGGACCATGACGACCTTGTCCCCCTTATTGACCTTGTCCTCATCCTCATCGCCAACCATCTCGTCGTCGCCGGAAAAAGACGACGCGGGGACCCTGACGATCCGTTCGAGGGCGACTTCCTCTCCGATCGAGTAGCCCCTCCCCTCGCTCATGCCCGCCAGAGTCCGAATCGCCGACCTCGTGCCCGTATCGCCGAGCAAGAGGAATTCGGACCCCGACTGGGCGACGTGCGAGATGAGGAGGGTGTTGAGGAGGGAACGTGTGAGAGAGGCGCGGGATGTGGGCGAGAAGGAGGAGGGGGAGGAGGAGGAAGAGGAAGGGGAGAGGAGCGCGACGAGTCGTTCGCGAGGAGTCACCGACGAGGACACCGAAGAGTACGGCAAGTCGGCCACCGAGGTCGAGACGCCGCAGACCGAGTTCGAGTCCGAGTTCGAGTGAGGCGGTCGGAAGACGTCTTCGAGGCGGAGGGCGGTAAATTCAAACTCGGGCGCGATGGAGGCGACCAGTTTGCGGACCTGCTCCGTTCGATCCTCCTGCAATGTACGCTCACGGTCAGAGTCTCTTGCAGCAGCGGTCAAGAAAGGGGGAGCGGGTTACGTACGCTGGGGTGACCGGGTACGGCGGCGCTCTGGTCGACAAAGATGACCTCGCACCCGTCAAAGGGCAAGAATTGCGAGTAGCGGTTCCCTCTCGAGTCGTTGCTCGAGGGGGGAGCAAAGAGGGATTGGTGTACGAGGTGGACGAGGGCGGTCGAAGCGGGCCCGCCACTGCACGCGACGACGAGCCTTGGTTTCTTCTTCTTCCTGGCGGGGTCTCGGGCGGAGGCGGTCGAGGGAGGTGTGGCTGAAAGAGCGGCTGTTTGATACGCGAGTACTCCGCCGGGAGTCGCGGCAGCGGTGCGAGCGGGTTGGATCGCTTTGGTGAACCTGTTTGTGAGCGAGCTGAGGAAGCAGTCGCGGCAGTGGGTGGTCCCGCGCGCGGCGAGGACGGCGGGTTTCCGACAACGGGCGCAGTGCGAGGCTGGCGACAGTCTCGGCTGATCAGCCGCGAGGTGTCAAGCCGGGAGATGGGAGAGATGAGATGAACTGACCTGGGAGAGAATGAGCGGGAGGAGCAGCGAGGCCGTCTTGTGGGTCGGCGGATGCGCCGCAGCCACTCGTGGTCATGGTCGAGTGTCTCTATGCCTTGCCGAGCGCAGAAGTCGCTGAGGGCGAGAGGGAACCTGTCTCATGCTCATCTCGTTGAATTTCTCGACCTCCTTCTCGGACTCGGACTCGGACTCGGACTCTTCAGACTCGGGTCCAGAGAAGGACTTGCTAGAGGACGTGCGCGCCTGCCACTGCCACTGAATGCGAGTCCGCCCCCGCTTGGCCGTCGCTTCCCGTCCGCTCGCTCGCCGTCCGTACGCGTCCGTCATGGCTGCGTGGCCTCCTCAAGACGGCCAACAGCAGCCGGAGCCTTACTACGACTACGGCTACGGCTACGGCTACTGGCAACAGCAACAGCCTCTGCCCGCTGCGCACTACAACCCCGCCTTCTTCTGGAACGGACGCGGAGACGGGGGACCGTTCCACCCTTCCTGGCCCGCCTTTTACCCTCCTCCAGGACCGGGACTCGGCCTGGGAGACCATCGCGGGGCGGCAGCAGGTCCGAATCATGGGCCCCAGCAGCACGGCCACGCCCCGGATCGGCACAACCACGACAACCACCGTCGAGGAGGAGGAGGAGGAGGACGCTACTCGAGTCGCCGGCAAGGACGGGGACCACCGCCACCACACAATCGAAACAGGTCCCCTCCTCCTCCTCGTGCCGCCGTTGAGGAGGAAGAACAGACGGCAGCGGCGTACGGACCGGACGGGAGTTATATCCCCCCCTCGCGGAGACAGAGGCGCGATACCCGTCACGCCGTCGTTGCCCCTCCCACTCCCACCTACCTCGCAGCAGCAGCCAACTCCAACACTGGCGACGTCGTCAACTCGAACTCGGAGGACTCGGAGGAACCGATCGCGCTGGTGATGGACCTGAATCACACGTTGCTGTGCCGCGCGAAGCGGAACCGGCAGGCGAGCAAGATGCCCATCGTCCGACCGTACCTCGCCACCTTCCTCACCTACATCTGCACCCCTCGCCCCACTAGTCCCAAATTCGCCCCCATCGTCTACTCGTCCGCCCGCGCCCCGAACGTCCTCTCGATGCTCGCAGCCTTGAACCTCATCCCCCCGGCCCGACTCGCCCACCTCAACAACAACAACAGCAAACACCCGTACGAACCCTCGTCCGAACAAGGGGACGTCCTCCGGATGGTGTTTACGCGCGAGATGATGGGGTTGAGCGAGAGGGATTATGCGGGCGATGTCGAGACGGTCAAGGATTTGGGTAAAGTCTGGGAACGCCTCGGGTGGGCGGGCAGTGACGACGTGGACGGGGTGGGGGACCTTGCAGCAGCAGCGGACGAGCACGAGGATCTCGGCGGCGACGACGGTCAAGGGCCACCGCCGCCGCCGCCGCCGCCGCCGCCTCAGAAGACGCCCAAATTGAATCGCAAAGCGAAAGCGCGACTCGCCACGAGGAGGGACACGATCGGAGCGAGGCGAACCCTCTTGCTCGACGACGAGGCCGGCAAAGCCGTGAGTTTCCTCTCCCTCTCTCTTCCGGAGGGACGGACGGACGGACGGACGGAGGGAACTGAAAGAAAATCTCGCGGCTGGCGGCGTAAAAGGCCCAACAACCCTATTCGCATCTGCCGATCGCGCCGTTCTTGCTCCACCCGTCCGAGATCCCCGATCGCGCCGCCGTGACCCTCGCTCCTCCTCCTCCTCCTCCTCCTCCAAATCCGACCAGCACTCGAGGCACTTCCCCACCTCGCAGCGGTCGTCATTCCCGCGAACCTCCTCCTCCTCCTCGTCCAGCACAAGGGGGAACCCAACAAGCACCGCCTCCCCCGCCGACGGCATCGGCTTCATCCTACGACCCCTCCGCCGTCGCGCTCGAGGTCGAATCGCACCACCCCCCAGCCCACGACCAACACCTCCTCTCGACCATCTGGATCCTCGAACGACTGAGCACCGAACCCAACCTCGCCTATGCGATCAAGCACGGTGCGTTGGATCGCTTGAGGGAGGAAGCGAGGCTCGCGGTCGAGTCGAGGGAGAGTGGACCCGATGCAGAAGACGTGGCGGTCGAGGAGAAGGAAGTGGAGGACGAGATGGCAGAGAATGGGAGGAGGGTGTGCGAAGAGCTCGGGATTCAGGTCTCGCGCGAGTGGGTCCCCGATTGGCGAGAGAGGTTGCTCGCGTCATCGTCGTCGTCGTCGACAAAACTTTCGCACTCTTCCGCCGCCGCGGCGTGGTCGCAGCCCTGAAACAGCCCCTTCTACACACCTCACTCGCAAAGAGACTGCATTGAATATATGGTAGTGAAGTGTCAACAATTCGCAAAGCAAAGCAGTACATGATTTCAGGCCCAGTAGTGGAGACAGGGTTATATGAGTAGATACAGTGACGCTCTCTAGTCGAGGGAGCGACCGAGGAGGAGTCGCGCCTTTTGCTCGTCGCTGAGGTTGGCAGGCCCGTGTCGAGAAACGTGGCCATGTGAAGGTGGCGGAGCTGGCAATCCCGCCGACCGGATCGACGAACTGGTCGACTTGGTCGAGCGCGTCGAGCGCGTCGAGGCCTGACTCGAGAGGCGCATCCGTTCGGGAACAGCAGCGGCGGCGCGCGGTGGCGGTTGGTGAGAACCGAACGAAGCGCGGCGGGGCGACGACGCTGATGCGTCGGATCCCTGTTGTGGGAGAGAAGCGAGTCAGGTTTAAGGCACCCCCCTCTCCTGAAAACGCACTCTCCCTGCCTGTGAAGCGAGTGAAAGAACTCACTGCTTGACTGCTCTCCGTAGGGCGTGCGCTCGAGCCGGAATGGTGGGAATGCGAGCGTCCTCCTCCTCCGATGCTGCTGCGAGCGCCTCGCTCGCGGAACGATTCAGACTCGTCGTCGTCGTCATCGGCAATGCTCTCTGGTTCTTCGACGACCGGAGTACCAGTCACGACGACGCTGCTCAGCCTGCCATCCGCTTGCGCGTGAGCCTGCGGATAGGTCATCGGCTCGTCATCGTCATCGTGGTATTCGACTTGCGGGTTGATGAGGTTCACGGCCGACAAGTCGAACGGCAAATCCTCGTCGCGCAAGTCCGGCTCGTCCGCGTCGGCAGGAGGGAGGTCGAGTGGCGATTTCGAGGTCCCCTGACCGTTGAGCGAGTCTCGGTACGCGCTCGCGTGATAGCGGACTAAAGGGTCGTTCGACTTGGCCGTAGGTGCGATTGCGACCTCGGTGGCGGGCCCTTCTTGCGGAGAGACCAGGCCGGCACCGGTTCCGCCGCGCGCCTTCATCGACTTGATGCGATTCCGGAACGAGGCTTGGACGGCTTGCTTCGCGGCGGAGCGCGTGTCGGCCATCGGCAGGCGGCGGTGAGTCTTGGACAGGAACTGGCCAATCAACTGGCCCTTTTGCTGCCAGACCGAGCGGATCATGTCGCGCTTGACATCGTTCAGGAGATCGAGGTACGACCACGTCTTGGAGCGGAACCGAATGAGCGGCGTCGAGTACGTGACGTTGTAGATATTCGGTAGACTCGACTTGTCTTCTTTCTCGCTCTGTGGACGTATGCGGCCGAGTCAGTTCTCAACCTCCGCCGACAGCAGTCAGCAGAAAAAGAAATGGCACGGACCCGGTAAGTGAGGCAGAGCAAAGTTGAGGAGATTTCCGCAAAGATGAAGGTGCGGTTCGTCCGAGCGCGTCGGCGCATCTCGTCGGCGTCAAGACCCTCCTCCTGAGGCTGCGACGTCAACGAGTCGGGCGCGGTGGCTCTCCGGAGACGCTCCTCCTGGCTGAGGATCGACGCACGCGATGAGAGCAAGTCGCTGCTTCCTGCGCTGCGCAAGCTGAATTGGCCTTGGTTGGGCGAAAGCGGGAGGGAATCGACAGAGCGACTGGCAGGACTGTTCGTGGAGCGCGCAGTGCGACTGCGCACCGACGAAGTATCGTCATCCTCGCCGTCGTCACCGCCGCCGCGACGACCATTCTCTTCGCGGTGCGCCCGTTGCTGCTGACGCTCGCTGAAGACATAGTCGAGGATCTTTTTGCCGACGCGATGCTCGAGCTGGACGCGGATGGGGTGCAAGTGCAGCTCGAAGCGTTCGATGATGGCGATCCCGCCGACGGGTGCGAGCGAGTTCCAGATGGCGGCGCCGAAGACGTCAACTTTGGCGAGCGGGTGATCCTCTCCGATGTTGTCGGCTTTCGAGACGATCTCGGCAAAGATCTGATCGGGGCTGCTGTTGAGCGCCCGCAGATCCCGAATGACCATGCGGTTCGTCGCAGAGCCGTCGTGGGTCGAGATCCAGGAGAACTCGGCGCCGAGAACCGAAAACTTGGCGAACGGCAAGTCGTCCTTGTCGAGCATGTGCCAAGTGAGCTCGGCCGCGCGCGCCTCGAGTTGCAGACCGCTGCGTTTCGTCGTCCGCTTCTTGCCCTGGAGGTCCTGCGCGCGCGTGAACGCCTCGACGACCAGCCGGAGCTCCTGCGCGATCCGCAAGAACTCGACGCGCGTCAAGAGCAGCTCGACCATGCCCTGGTCGTCGAGCTCGTCGAGATGGACCTGGAACTCTTGTTCGAGGTAGGCGTGGTTGCGCAGGCGTTCTTGCAGCGAGGCAACGGTCTCGAGGACCTCGCGGATGTGCGAAAAGTCGCGCGTAAAGACGAGCGCTTCCGTCTTGGAATTTTGCGACTTGCGGCGAGGATCGCTGTACAGGATGAGATCGGTCGTGACGTTGTAGATGGCGGCAAAGTGTTCGGGATTCGCAGAGAGCGAGATCTTTTGACACTCGAACGAGACGCGGTCGGTCGAGGTATGGAAGTGACTCTCCAGTTTCGGACCGGCGCCGACGGAATCCTCGCGGAGGCTTCGCTTGGAGCTGAGGCGAAGCTGGTTGAACTTGTCGTACCGCAGCGCGGCGGACGAACGAGACACCACGCGGTCGAAACCCCACGGCTCGACGCGCAGGTCGATCAAGGTCTCGAGCGGCACAAACGCGCGGTCGCGTTTGCGGACGCCGACGGAGAGCTGTGTGCGCGGATAGAAGACCTGCAAGCCGTCGAGGCGGGCGAAGGTCTGGTGCAGGACGTCCGAATTGACCGGATCGTCGACGATTCGCGTGTCGGTGACTTGGTACACCTTGACCTGGGCACGGAAGGCGGAGATGATGAGGTTCGATTTGTCGGCGACGTTGCTCTGAAGCGATACCTGCGGCTGGATGAACATGCACAAGTGTTTCGGGCTCGACTCGAAGGCGTCGGGCAAGGCGTCCTGCGCAGCTTCGGGATCGATCAGGAGGTGGTCGCCAAAGCGGTGCCGATCGCCGTCATCCTCCTCTTCCTCCTCGTTCGCAGCGACGCCGTCGCCGACGTGGTCGAGCAGCTCGTCGAGCAGACGGTTCGCCTGCTCCGAGGCGCAGTTGTCGACGCCGGGCGTTTGGCCGGGACCGAAGAAGCTGGAACCGCCGGTCGTTTTGCGCCGGCTCGCACCGCGTCGGAGCTTGGCATCGCGCTTCTGGGCCATGTCGCGAAGGAACTTGAGTACCGACGCCGACGCGTAGTACATGAGTCCTTTCCGTTCGCGCGACGAGTAGTAGTACTTGAGCAAAATCTCTCGCGTCGCGTTCGACACGTGCACCAGCGGGCTGTGGATCATGTAGCGGTTCTCCCACTGGCCCCATTCTTCGAACAGCGCACTCGTGATATGCGGCAGCGAAGCGGGACCTCCGAGGTCCTCGTCGATCGTGTTGGAAGTCTGTGTCGCTTCCGGACGAGCATGCTGGTGCTCAGTCGCCGCGCTGCGGTCCAGGCTCGGTTGAGTGTTCTGGCGCACTTCTTCGAGGCGCACGATGATGCGCCGGATCGCCCTGATTCGGAGTTCGATTTCGTCGCGCCGCGGACCGGGGTCCGCATCAGCAAGCTGCCGAGTGGAAGACATCAGTTAGTGGACTCGCTGGGGAGATTAGCTTCCGGTGGTGACCGAGAACTGACCTGAGCTTCGAGGTCTTCGAGCCGGAGTTGCGCTCCGCGAATTTGAACCAGGATCGTGTCTGCAGAAGCCGCGTCACGGTGAGCTCGGCGTTCCCGATCGTGGGCAGATTTCCTTCGCGCTCGCTCACCTTCTGCCGAACCCATCAGACACGTATGCGACGCTTCGTCACCGAATTTGGTCGCTGGCCTGTCGGGAGGTGTAGCGGGCGAGTCGCCGGCGCCGGCTTCACTCTGGTCTGCCGGCGGGGCGCCCGCGTCCTTGTGACGGTAGTACGTGAAGCGCGGGCACATCATGAACGGCAGCAAATGGATGCGCGGCTCGCCTGCAAAGGGCCAGCTGCCGACCGAGTCTTTGAAGTCGTCCACGTTGACCCACTCGCGTTCCTCTTCTGTGACGAGAAACTCGTCGAAATCCGGCTTCGGAGCCGCCTCCTCCTCGTCGCCGACCTCGGCAGGCGCAAACTCGGCCTTTTCCGGCTCGTCGAAAACGGCCATGATAGCTCGCAAGTCGACAGAGTCGACGTCGACTTCTGCCATGTAAAACACCTTGTGGGTGACGTGCTTGCTCTCCGACATCTCTGGTCGGCGAATGACCATCTCCTGAGCGCGCTGATGGAGGTCGACGTTGAACCGGCCGATCTTGCCCTTGAGACCGAGCACCGACGTCTCGCCGTTCCGCCATTCCTCCCAATCGTGCTGACGGTACGTGTGCGAGATGAAGAGGGGCGCGAGGGCGAAGCGGTACTTGATCGTCGCCGTGTGGCGACCAAACTTTGGCGACGGCGGCTGGGCGGAAGGGAAGAGTTTGCCCTGGCGGATTGGCAGTGACATGCAGCCGTCAAACAACTTCCACCATCGTCGAAAGTGGACGAGGGCGACCGGCGTAAAGTGGAAGCTGTTGTACCCTTTCTTGTTCGGGTTCCCCGCCTTTTCGTCCTCGAGTTGAGTCTCCGGGCGGTTCGGGAGCGACAGATTGCATGGCGAGGTGAGCGAGAGCGAAAAGTGCACAAAGTCGGACCGGAATCCGGCATACGAATCGTCAATCTGCTCGCTCAACCGGTCAGTCGTCAAGTTCGCACCTCTTAGAGAACGCGAGTCGGGGCAACTGACCTCGCCGTGCGGACCGATCGAATCGGCCGTCTTGGTGTGGACGTGCCAGTGCGGCACGAAATCAAACATGCGGCATCGCCGGTGATATGTGCCGAGCTTGTAGCACCCGGCGTCTCGACAGTCGGAGTCGCGGCAGGTTCGCTCGAGCACAATGCCCATGCCCCAACGCACGCCGTTGTTGCACTTGGCGCAGACTTTGATCCATAGAGCTCCCGTGTCGTCGTCCCTTTCGTCCTCGACCGACGGATCGTACGTGTCGTCGGCAATGGTCGAAGCCGCATAGGCCGAATGGTTATCCGGAGAGCTCGGATCCGCCGACGCATCCGTGAAGTAACTGCCGGTGGCGGCCGTATCGACGTAGGCGCGCAGGTTGGGAATCCCGAGCACGTATTCGTCGCTGATGATCTGGAAGAACTCGTGGTCGGGGTTTGGCAAGCCGAGCCGGAACTGGATGTTGCCCTTCCACGCTTTCGCGAACCCGGCGCCGAATCCGGTCAACGCGTACGGACTGCGAGATCCCTTCAGGTGGAAGAAGACGTTCGCTCTCGGCCCAGGGAAGACGAATCGCAGCTGCCAGTGGAATTGGAGCCGGATCTTGTCCCAGAAGCCCATTCGAGGCGACGGATCGGGCGGGTTCTTGGTGAAGGTCTCGAGGATGTGCGCGACTTCGGAGATGGCCGGCTGGATCGAATTGCCCCAGCCAATCCGGACTGGCTCGGCGCTGCGGATGGTGATGGTCGGGCGCATGTAGGTTTTGGTCGGCATCGCCGAGCGAGGCACGACGATGGTATACGGTGCGCCTTGCCCCTTGAAGACGTGCTGCGGAATGATCGCGCAGGGGACGCGACGGACCGACTGCGGTCCACTCGTCTCTTCGGCAATGACGAGGTCGGTCTCGGCCACCCAGCTATGCTGCTGGTGTCCTTCGCCGCTCGGGACGTGCAGCAGCGGAAGCGGGTAATCGCGAACCTGGAAGCGTGCCTCCTCCATCTTCCACGAGAGGTGCACGGGGATCAGGAGCGAGAACGTCGAGTCGCGCGGGATGCCCCCTCCGACCTCGTGTAGGTAGTCTCGAAGCCCTTCGTCGCCAAACGACGGCTTCGACACGACGAGCTCGAGACCGCGGAACGTAGCCCGAGCGAGAGGAGCCGACCTCGGCACCGGCGCGAGGTCGATCGGGAGGTGCGCGCGGACCCGCATGGTGTGGTCGTCGGCGCCGTACAGTTTGCGGGCGAGGACGTCTTCGCGACGACTCTGCTCGGCGGTGGCGTTCCGGACGCGCGTGATCCAGCTCGACGAGTTGTACTCGAGGAGGTTCCTGCGCGCTTCTTCCACGCCGACGGAGTGGCGCGCATCGATTTTGGGCTGGCGGCGGGACCGCAAGTCGTCCGCATCGCTGTCCGAGTCCGAATGTTCCGCCCCCTCGCCAGATTCGGCTTTGCGGATTGCGTCCGCTTTGGCAGCGAACGCTGCTTCGCGGTCGAGGCGAGAGGCCTGCTCCTCGGCGCCGGCACGCCAGATGATGTTGAGCTTGGTCTCGAACGGGTCGTCCTGCAGCTCGACCGCAAACAAGCCGATTCGGAGCTCGATCTGCGGCAGGTGCTTGGGGTCTTCGGCATGCGGTTCGATGATGATGCCTTGGCCGCCTTTGACGTGCTCGTAGACGAGCTGCTTCGTCGCCTTGACGAGACTCGCCGTGTTGTCGATGATGCGCGAAAAGATGTACCGGAACGGGATCCGCAGCCGGGCAGTCTCACAGTCGAGCGAGAGCACGAACGGATAATAACCGTGATTGTTGGGATCGGGCCGCATTCGTACCTTTCCGGAGCGGATGCGGATGATGTCTTCCCAACGGCCCGGCAGCGTCGGACTCTGACCGGCCAACATGCCCTTGTCCCACGCCACGAGGAGCCCGTCGGCGCGATCTTGCTGAACCTGGACTCGGCGAAAGTTCATGAAGAGGTGCGTGTCGTGTGGCAACGTAGGCCAGATGTGCAAGTCGCGGCATTCACCGCGTACCGTGATGAGCGGTTTCGGCCGGGGCGGGCTGGTCTCCTTGGGCGGTTTCGCCTTGTGGGCGGAGGGAGTCGGCGACGTGTGCAAGCGTCGAATCGACGAGAACGCCACGAGACACAGGTAAATGCTGAACAGCTCGAGGCGCAGCTCGATGGACGGAGTTTCGACGTGCAACATGACCTCGTCGATCGGAGCGGCGGGATCCTCCGACGCTGACGCCTTTTGTAGCCGTGCCCTCAGCGCGAGATGCGGTAGAACGACAAGTCCTCGACCGGCTTGCTTCTCTTCCTCGGAGGCGGCCTTGGCGGGAGAGAAGCGCGGCGGCACGATGTAGTGGCGGCGGTCCGAGATGCCGACGAGCTCGGCGCGGCCTCGCGTCTCCCAGCCGCGGTCGACCTCTTCACCATGGCCGTCACCGCGCCGCTGCGGATGCCGCTTGCGACCGCGACTCGCGCGGGCATCGACCACGGGGTCGATCTCGACCTCAGAGAGATCGACCTTGACGAGCGCGATCCGAGGCTGCTCGTCCGCCGGACTGGACGCGGCATTGATGAGCGCATTCGCCTCGAGGTAGATATCTTCGGCCAGCTCGAGCGTGCTTCGTGCGGCACAGTCGCTCGTCGCCAAAGGCTCGTGAACGCTCGGTAGGATGTACTGCAGGACGAGCGGGCCGGCATGAACGGCCACTCCGCGGCAAGAGTGCGGGTCCGCCTTCGGATCGGTCCCGGCGACGCGCATATCGAAAGAAGCGAGAGCGACATGGACCTTCTGGTCCGTCGGCAAGCGATCAACGAGCGGCTTCTTGTCCTTGGATGAGGGTTGGGGCTTCGCGCCCGGGGACGAAGTATTGGAGCGAGGAGAGGCGCCCGAAATGCTCGCGAGGAGGTCGCGGATGCAGCTCATGACGACCGGTCGCCAAAGGTCAATCTGAACGGTTTCGAGCAAGAAACGGTGTCGGCCTTTGCACGTCGACAAGTCGAGGTGCGGATGTGTCGCCGTCACTGGTTCGTCGCCGAGCAGAGTGATTTTGGACTGGACTTCGAGCGGACCGATCGCGAGGATGTCGAACCGGAGAGGATCGGACGGCAACCGCGGAAGGTCGCTGTCGCTTTCAGAGTCGCTCGAGCTGGTCTCTGGCGTTTCGGCCCCGTGACGATCGTCCCGACTCGTCAGAATGTACGCGTTGAGCGTGTCGGTCGTGAGCGAGAACCGAGCATGGTACTCGAGGCCGTAGCGGTCCTGCTCGCATGCGAATCAGCGTCAGAACTCTCCGGCACTCTTTACACCGACTCAGGATGACGAACCAAGTCTTTGAGCATGTTTGTCGGCGGCTGCTCGGGCGTAATCCTTCGCTTCGTATAGTCGTTCTTGAGCGGCGGCGGCGGCGGGATGCCGAGCTCTTCCTCCAACGCCTTTGTCGGACTCTGATAGTGCTCGTCGTCGTCGGTGTGCTCCTGCGGGGTCGGCGTGGTGTCAGTAGATGGCACTGGTGAGAAATGCACAAACCGTCTCGCAAGAGTAGAAACCTACGTTGGTCCGGCTGCGACTCTTGCTCGCGGCCGAGTTCTGCCGTTTCTGCTTCGCGGCCCGTTTCGCGGCCCTCCTGTCCATCTCGCTCCTCCTGACGCTTCGATCCCTGTACTCGCCACCGAAGCTGATCTGACCACTCGGGAAGCTGAGGCAGAGAATCTCGGGAGCGGACCACGAGCGAAAGAACGGGTCGGTCGGGTCGCCGGCGTCGGCGAAGGGATCGGCATCCGAGTCGTCCGAGTCTTCGGAGGGCGTAGTAGCATCGGCCGGCTTCTCGTTCGAAGCATCGTCGTTGTGGTGGTGTTGATGCCGCGGAGCTTGGATGCGCAGTTCCATCCCGGCCGTGACCGCCGCGCCGACCAGCTGCGGCAAGCCTCGAACAAGCCGCGCCTTCCGGCCTTTGTCGGCCGTGGCAGCTTCCTTCGCCGATTCCCCGTCCTCCACGCCTTTCTCTGTCGCCGCGCTGTGTCTCCCCGCAGCAGCCGAAGCCGCTCTGGACCGGGCCTTGAAGATCCGAATCGCCGCATCGACCGTCTCGAACAAAGCCTGTCCCCTCACTTCTCCCAGAAACATCTCGATCAAGACGATCGAGTCGTTGTGGTGCTGTCGGATATTGCGACTCGGGCCTTGATTGTTGTGTGGAGCGGCGAGAAGCGGGGACGAGTCGCTGTAGGGGACGAGGAACGGCGGGATCCACGTCGAGGTGAGGTCGATCCGGGACGCGCTGATCGAGAGGGCTTTGCCGCCGCCTCGCAGTGCATCCTCTGCGTGATTGTAAAAAAGAGCTCAGTCAACATCCCCGGATCGGATCAGAAGATAATCTCGAGGGAGGCTTTTGGAAGCAACACCGCCGGAAAAGCGACGCGCGCGACCTCACCTTCTCCCCCGTCGAGCTTCACCCTGCCTTCAATCTCTCGCCATTCGGCCCCGATCCGCCAACTGATCTGCCGTTCCCGTCCGAACCAATCACGGTGTTCCTTCCTGACGTCCCGCGTCGAGCGGTTAATCTCCACATGGGCTTTGACGTCCCGGACGAGGAGAGCGAACGCAATCTCTTTCGGGAGATGGTGCGGGTGGTTTGCGGGATCGGGCAGAGGCGAGGCGGCCTCTCCGGCCGAAGGAGCAGCGGCGCCGGAGTCGGAGTCGGAGTCGGAGTCGGAGGAGAGGACGGCCGAAGGGATCGTATGTTGTGCCGTGACGAGGAAAGACGGCAACTCGAACGAGATCGAGTCGAGAAAGACCAGTGGCGACGGCCGCTGGCGACTCTTTTCCGCCGTCGCCGCGTCTCGAGGAGGCTCTTCGGCGGGTTTTTTGCCTCCCTCCTTGTGGCGACGCGGTCCGCTACCGCCAGGAGCGGAGCCGTCGCGCGCCTTTACCGCCCCGCCGGCGGCGGCCGCCGCCGCCACATCCTTCAGTCTCGTGACGATCGCCCCGAGTTCCTGCACCCGCACATGCACTCCAGCATCCACCGTCCGCGCAACCCTTCCGAGTCCCGCACCTCCTCCTGGCACCCTCTCTTCATCTTCTTCGAGTCGCCGTCTCCTCGCCTGCTCCTTCTTTTCAGCCGCAGCCGCCGCAGCTTGAGCCGCCAACCCGACGAGGAGCGTTTCGCTGTCGCCGCCGCCGCCGCCGCCGCCGCCGCGTCCTGCTGCGAGTGAAGGACCGCCTTCGCCTCCAAACTCGATTGCGACACGGACGCCACCGCGTCGGAGGGACCAGCGCGGGGAAGTCGCCGGTAAAGGTCGTGGCGGCGGCGGCGGCGGCTGCGGCGAGGAGGAGGTGGCGGTGGTGGTGGTGGCGGCATCCGACTCTGGCTGAGCAGGTGGAGGAAGAGGAGGAAAAGGAACAGCGACCAGCGGAGCTGCAAGCCGAATCACGAGCGGGTCGAGCATCTCGACGGCGGCCGGCTGTGTGGTGTCGTCGGACGAAGAAGATCGATCCGGGCTCGGGCTCGGGCTCGGACTCGGGCTCGTTTCATCAGCTCCGGTACTGGATCCAGTACTGGACCCGCGAGCAGCCGCGATCTTGATCCGACTAAGGCGCGCCCACGCTTTCGCCTCGGGCTCTTCGGCGCCCCCTCCTGCTTCTTCTGGTTCCGCCTCATCATCGCCGCCGTCTTCCCGACCCCGACCGGCACTTCCACTCCGTGTTCGTCCTCGTCGCAGTTGATGATGCGCAATCTCGGCCCCAGCACAGACGGTCCCCTCGATTTGGGCGACGTGTTCCACTTGGACGAGGAAGGAGAGTTGGACCGCAAAGTAGACGAGGAGGCGTTGCCATTTGGGGGCGAGTTGTGGGAAGAGGGGGAGCAAAGCTGAGGGAGGGGGAGGATGGGCGGGCAGGCGAGCTCGCTTAGAGAGGCGCGGTGGTGGTGGTGTCGCCGCCGTCTTTTCCGTGTCGTGGGTGTCGTCGTCGTCGTCGACGGCAGTAGTAGTAGTAGTAGTCGTCGTCGTCGAGGAAGAAGAAGAGGAAGAAGAAGAAGAAGAAAGCAACCGCTCGAGCGCCTCTTGCGAAACCGAGACCCGGACGTCCTGACACCTCAACAAGAACCACGCCCTGTCCTTGTCCCGATCCGTCGCCTTCATCATTCTTCTCCCCGCGTTCCTCAAACCCTCCTTGATGCCCCCTCCTCCTCCCCTTCCTCCTCCTCCTCCTCCTCCTCCTCCTCCTCCTCTCCATCTCACGAACCCGACACTCCCCACCGTGACCTTGATCCCGGCGAGTCGAGACCCCGGTTCCGGTTCCCATGCGAGGTGGTGCACAGCCGAGAGGCTAAAGTGCCCTATTTTGAAATCGCGCGGGAGGAACCAGGTCCGCAGGGTCAAGGGGAGGAGGTAGTGCAATGCGACGGCGACGAGGACAAACAGGATTGTGCCGCTGAAAAGGAGCGAGGGCAGGTAGGAGGTGAGCCATGCTGTTGTTGTTGCTGGCGAGGAGGAGAGCGGCAGCAGTAGGTGCGCCATCGCAGAACCTGACACCACCGACGACGACGACGACGTTGATTTCTCTGATCTTGCGTGCTTCTGATGTCCGCGCTCGAGTCGAGTCGAGTCTAGAGTCGTTCTTGCGGTTCCACGCGGCGTTCCTTCCTTTGGGCTCTTTTCTGCACACGGGGGACACCGTCATCAGCACGAGGAAAGAGAGACGATTGTCCGAGGTCCATGTCCCAGCGACTGGGTTGACGTAGAGACTCACAGTAAGGACACGAGAGAGGTCTCTCTAGCACTCCATGGCGCTATCCTGTCGAGAGAGCGGGCAACGGGGCGGGACGAGAGAGGTTTGCGATTCACGCAGCGACGATCGAAGCCGAATGTGGGAAGCGAGTCGAGTCGAGTCGACGAGTTTGCGCTTGACGAGAGAGAGAGCGCGCTGACGAGATGGATGGATGCGTCCACGCGATTGGCAAGCGTGAGCGTTTGCGGTCTGGGAGCGGTTCGGTCAGGAACCTGAGGATGATCGACGACTCTCTGGCCGAACCCGCGTCGGCCTCCACTCGACTCTCTCGCCGCGGGAATTTCCACGAGCACGCTCACATGACTGCATGCAACGAGTGAGAGAGAGAGAGAGATGTGTTGCTTTTCTCGACGGTGCTAATTGGAACGAAAAAAAGGTGGTGGAGAGGAGGGACTCGAGGTGAAAGAGAGAGAGAGATGTGGGCTTGCTAAAAGGACAAGAGGCCGATGTACTGTGGTGCGACGTCGGAGAGAGAGAGAGAGAGAGAAATGTACATTCGATTCGGCCCCGACCCCGAATCGCTCGAGAGTGAAAGAGAGGAGCGAGTTAAGTAGTGAGAGACGGGAGGACTGGCTTAGAACCCGGCGGGGACGAGTCCCTGCGGAGCAGCGGCGCCACCAGCGGCGGGAGCAGCGGCTCCCGGTCCGGCGGCGGCAGCGGGGACGCCGTACGGGTTCTGTGCGCCGGGCTGTCACGCAGGGTCGGGGGAGGGGGGGGGTTTCAGCACGGGGGTTGGCACCAAAGCGGGGACCCCGAGAGAGAGGGGACGGACCTGAGCGAGGTACTCTTTCTCTTGCTGTACGAGAGCGGCTTCACCTTCGATGGAGAGCAAGAGGGGCAAGCCGACCAAAAGGGCGCTGGTGGTGGCGATCCAGGCGACGTTTCCGGCCTTGAAGAGGGACCACTTGACCCACCCCGTCGTGGCCTCTGCGGCGCTGGCAATGTGTTGCCTCGTGGTGGGCGAGACCATGTCCTTCAAAGCGGCGATGCGCTCTGCAAAGGTCTCCTTGGAAGGGTCATAGTTGGCGTCGAGCTGGACGAGTTCATCATGGTCGTCCGCCGAGAACTGCGAGTCGTTGTCGTCGGCGCCAAAGCCGGCGTCGGACGAGGCGGATGACCAGGCGTCGACATCCTCGGAAACTTCTTGCACGCGGACCCTGTGTCGGTATGTGTGTCGGGGGTGAGTGAGGTGAGGTGAGGTGAGGTGAGGTGAGGTGAGGTGAGGTGAGGTGAGGTCGAGATGGGCGAGATGACGGGGGGTGCATAGACGTGTGCGAGTCAGAGAGGCAGTGGCTCGTCTAGAGGTCTAGACTGTGTGCTTACATTGCGTGTGTATGTGTGTGCACCGAGTGAGTGGCTGCAGCGAGAGAGAGTTCTAGTTGTCCTCCTCTTGCACTGACTGACAGCGACTATGCCGCGACTCGGACGATGCGGCGGGTCGAGCTGAGTACGCTCTCGCTGCTGCCAAAGTACCGCGCCCACCTCGTCAAGGCCCAGCTCGTCTACGCCGACCAAGTCCTCCTCTCGACTCGCTCGACCCTCGCCCGCTTGACAAAGCTATCCCTCCAAGACTGCAACGCTCTCCTCATCCAGGTCGCCGAGGCAGTCATCCAGCAGTCGCCAGGGAAGGAGCAGGAGGACCGCGAGCTGGTCGCCTTCACGACCGGCGACGCCGAACTCGACCACTTCTTGGACGCTTATCCCGGCAGCGGTGGCATCCGACTGGGCCACATCACCGAACTCGCAGGCCAATCCTCGTCGGGCAAGACCAACCTCTGCCTCCAACTCGCGTGCACCGTCCAACTCGGACCTCACCTCGGCGGCGTCCACGGCGGAGCCCTCTTCCTCTCGTCAGAAGGGACCCTCCCCTCCCGCCGACTCGTCCAACTCGCATCTCACTTTGCCACCCGCGACCGCGCAAGGACCGCAAAGCAGTTCCTCGACAATGTCCACGTCGAGACCGCTCCCGACGCAGACACCCTCGTCGCCCTCTTGACGTACCACGTCCCGACCGCCATCGACCGCATCAACCACGATCCCACCCTGCTCCCGATCCGACTCGTCATCGTCGACAGTATCGCCGCCCCCTTCCGGTCCGCGCACGAAACCGGTTCGAACGGGTTCGCCCAGCGCGCGAAAGAGTTGGCCGAGATTGGCGACGCCCTGAAAGCCCTCGCGGCGCGGTACCACCTCGCCGTCGTCGTCGTCAATCAGGTTTCGGACGTCTGGGACGCGAGGGGCAGCAACTTGCCGCCAAGTTTCTTGCTCGACGACGACGACGACGACGACGACAAAGACGACCAGGACAGCGGTGGCGACGACGACAAGGGTGGCGGTGGCGTTGACGGCGAGAAGAAACATGCCGGTGCGGGTGTCATGGCCCAACCCGCCAGCCTCATCAAGCCGCGCAACACGCCAACCCCGATCGGAGCCGGAGGACCGCCTCGCCGAACCACCTCCTCCAGCCACAATCACGGCCACGGCCACGGCTACGGCTACGGCTACGGCTACGGACTCCCCCCTCCCCCGCATCGTCAATACTCGTTCCCCTCTCTGCTCTATTCGCGCTTCCAATCCCCGCACCTAACCGGGTCGTTCTCGTCCGTCTCGCACCCGAGCCTGTTGCCCCTTCCGCCCGGGTTCAGCGCTCCCTCCTCCTCCTCGGAACGACATCAACAGCAGCCGGTCGCAGCCGCATTGGGTCATACGTGGTCCCAAATCCCCACCAGCCGCATCCTCTGCCTCGTCCGCCGCCCCGCCTCCACCTCGACGACGACGACGACGACGGCGCGCACTCGAAGATGCATGACGATGGTGTGGAGTCCGTTTGCTCCCCGTGGATGTATCGAATACGAGATCGATCCGGAGCGGGGAATCGTCGCGAGGGGACAAGTGAGGGTGAGAGCTGTCCCCGGGTACGAGAGCTATGAGGAGGAGGAGGAGGAGGAGGGAGGCGACGTTGGTGGTGGTGGTGGTGGTGGTGGTGATGGTGGCGGCGACAAAGACCGTCGCGACGAGCAGCAGCAGCAGCAGCAGCACAACCACAACGAGGCGGGCGACCAAAAAGACGACGACGACGACGACGACGACGAGAAGCAGTACTGGGGTAGCACAGAGGACCTACTGCTACACTATGAAGACGACAACTCTTACGCCACGGGAAATCTCGCCGCCGCCGCCGCCGCCGCCGTCCCCGTCTGAAGAGCCCGCCGCGAACGGCTCGATCCCAACATTCCATACCGCCGAGCCGATGCCAGCGAAATGGTCGTCATCAACCAGTCCGGGGCCGGCCGTCCTCCAGTGACGAATGAGGAGGAGCGGCGAATGGTCGTGCGGAGGCACCGATTAGGCGGTCCCTCCCGGTCATCGATTGCCTCCCCCCTCCCCCCCCCCCCCCCCTCTTGCGACGGCTCTTTCCGCGTCTTTGCGGTCTCTATACCGGTCTCATATGCTCTCCCCTCTCTACCGACGAGATCGCGTGGTGGCCCGTCCGGACTCGTCCTTTTGTCCATCTCAAGTTTGCACAAATCTTCCTCTCTCTCTCTCTCCTCTTGTCGTAGTACTATGCAGTCAAACCGATTCTTTCCCCGCGGAAAGGGAGATCTGGCGTATCCCGAGCGTGTGGTCCCTCTATGACGTAGCTCAAAACGCGAGATTGGCCAACCTCGAGTCGCAGTCCTGCTTTGATCTCTTCTCCAAGACGCCAGGCCAGCCCTGCACGTCCTTCCGATATCGTCTCTAAATCAGAAACGGGCACAACCGAATCGATGAGGGGCCGTGTAGAAAACGAGAACGAGAAAAACTGGCAGGGTGTGAGAGAAGGGAGAGGTGGAGCAAGTATGTTTTGCAGCTTGGAAACGGATCGGCGCGCGCGCGCGTGCATGCCGGGACAGAAGAGGAGGGAGGGAAAGTACACAGAGGGATCGAGAAGCTCGAGAGCGGGTACAGGGGCGAAAGAACGGAAGGCGGTATGCTCGGTCGGTCGGTCGGTCAAAAGGCACAGACCGTGTATACAGAGGGGAAGGGGGCGTGAAATCGTCGTAAAAGCGAGATGACCAGGGCAGGGCGCGCGCCTGGCGTCGTGGGCGGTGGTGGCGAGCTTCGGGAAAGGCGAGCGAGCACACCTCAGAGGATGACACACCCGCCACTGCAACACCCACCGCCTTCCCCCTCCCCGCCCTGCACGTCATTGACCCGCCTCCTCTCTTTCCCATACCCGGTCTCGTCATCATGGTGGTGATGGCGATGATGTGACGAAGCGGGTTGTGCGGCTTCGCCACGGACGAGCATCGCCGCGCGCGTGGCGGCTTCGAACGTTTCGTCGACGCCTTCATTCAGCAAGGCCGAACATTCGTGGTACGAGCGGGCGCCGACTTGTTGTGCCATCGCCTGGCCCTGTGGATTTCGGATCAAAGGTGGACAATACGCAGTTTCTGCACAGTCAGCCAGTCGAAACCACAAAGTTTCCAAAAGCTCGGAGAAAAAAGCCCACCTGCTCCTGCGTCACATATCTCGCCCCTCCCGCCGGTCCGTGCATCATCGCCTGGTCCCTCAAGTCTCGCTTACACCCGACGAGCAACACGGGGATGTTGGGCCCGCACAATTCGCGGACTTCCTCGATCCACTTGACCGAGACGTTGTCGAGCGAGTCGGGCGTGTCGAGCGCGAACGCGATCAGGATGACGTGCGACTTGGAGTAACTGAGTGGCCGGAGGCGCTGGCGACGTCGACGGGTTTGAAACTAACGGTCAGCGAAGACTTGCGCGCGCACCGAAGCTAGTGCGGACGTTCGGAGATCCCGAGGCCGACTGCGAGCGATTCCAAGCTGAATGGTCGACCAACTCACCTCGTACTCTTCTTGACCTCTGCGGAGCGTTTAAAGCCAGCGTCAGTCGATTCTGTGAGTGATCACTTGCAGGCAACAGAACGGACCACAGAGCGAACGAGAACGAGAGAGGGGGGAAAAGGGAAATGCACGCACGCGGTATCCCACAAAGCGAGCTGGACGGCCTTTCCGTCGAGCCTGATTTCGGCGACATAGTTTTCAAAGATGGTCGGTTCATAGTCGCGCGGGAACTCTCCCATCGCAAAGACGCTGAGGAGCGACGTTTTCCCGCACGCGCCGTCGCCGACGATGACGAGTTTGCGCCGGAACGCGCCGCCCTGTATTTGTGCCTCCCCATAAGGTGGTACGTTGATTTTGGATTCCGAAGCGGCATGGTATGCAATAGATCGCGACCACAACGGTTCGGGTTCGAGTCGTGAAAAGGGATGAACGCGAGGCGGTGTCGTTCGTCAGGGCGAGTCGAGCAAAGAGGAGCAGTACAGTGTCAGCGAGGGCTCAATCCGTATACGGCAAAGCTCTTCGTCCTGATCCGGAACTGCTCGTCCTGCTGCTGTGACGACCAGCACCGTGAGGTGGGGGCGAGGCGGTGCTACTCCTGCTAGCAGCATGCAGTCTTGCAGGCGCATAGGGGGCAAAGACAGAACGCGCTTGACTCACAGATTGGTAGCTCATCTCTGCACCCGCGCTCCGAGTCCTCTCGTCAAACGGAGACAGAATGTGGTGAGAGCCGAGAACGAAAAAAGACTGGGCGCTGGTCGAACGTCTTCAAGCCTCGGAATATAGAGACCGAGAGACTCCTCGAGTAGGGCGTATCATCTAAGCTTCGTTACATGTAAAATTGACAACACAACACCTAATCGGCGAGGGGAATTCGTTATTGAAGACCGAGAAGAGTCCAAGAACCGCGCCATTGTTCACTAGGCCTTAAACCTCGAAGCGCAGCCCGCTGCCCTTCCCCTCCGGCGGACTCCATTTCCACCGTGCTCCAGGTGCGGTTGTCACTGCTCCTGCTGTTGTCGGCGGCGTCGATCCGGCGGCGGTAGATGTCCTCGGCGGATTGGGAGCGGTCGCCACCGCGACGGCGGCTTTAGCACTTCCACCGCCGACGACGCCAGCGGTGGTGGAGGGAGCCGACCCGGATCGGGGTAGAGGCAGAGGTGCAGAGAGTGAAGGAGGGAGAACGCTGGAAGTGGTGGCATGTGATGCTGCTCGAGGCGGGATCGTCACGGACGGAACCGATGCGCCCGTGCTGCTGGTGGTTGTCATCGCCGTGGTTGCCTCCCTCGGTCCGGCAAAAGAGCTCCATGCCGCCGTCGCTCTCGACGAGGCGAACGTTGAAGAAGGCGTCGTCTTCGCTCGAACGGACCGAGGAAGGGTAGCAAGTCGGGGCGCAGCGGACGGGTCGAGCTTGAGCGGCAACAATCCCTTCTCGCTCGAGTCGCTCGCGATCGACGCGTGCCTCTCGAGTTGACTCGAGCCTCTCATGAGGGGCAAGATCCCCCCGTAGGAGGGGTAGTCGCGCGCGTCGGCGTAGCGGGGCAGGTGAGAGATCCGTTTGACCAAGTAAATGAGGGCGAGGAGTCCGATTACGGCTGCGGGGGATCCGAGTCAGTTGCACGCACGGGTGATGGAAACGGAGAAAAGCGAGAATGTGTGTGTGCGCGCACGTACCGATGGCGACGACGACGACGATCCCGACGGCGAAGAGCTCGTGCGACTTGGAAAAGATGTTGCCGGACGAGGCCGCCGACGTCTGGGACGGACTCGCCGATGAGGAGGTAGAAGTCCGTTGCGTCGACGTGGCGCTAGTGCTACTGCCGCGGCTGGACGAGGCTGTATCGCTCGAGGCGGAAGAAGTCGTCGTCGGTGGCTCAGAGACGGCGGCGGAGGAGGAGGAGGACGGGGTTGTCTCGGTAGAGGAGGAGGTTGTCACGGAAGAAGAACTCGCTGTATTCGGAGTCGAGACAGAGACACCTCGACTCGGAGTCGAGCGAGTTGACTCGGCGGTGGTGGTGCCGCCGGCGGGCGAAGAAGCGGCCGTACTGGCGGCGGAACTTGCTGAATTCGCCGCCGTAACGGCAGCGACGACCGGCGTCGCTACCGTCGGGACCACCGCGACTGGAGTATTGACCGAGGCCGCAGTGGCCTTTGCGTTCGCTACTGCCGGGACGTTGACGACGATGCCGGCGCCAGCGCCAGCGCTGCGGATTGCCGTCGGGTTGGCCATGGCTTGCCGTGCCTCGAGGTCGCGTCTCCAGCGCTTGTGACCCGCGATCTCATGAGGAGGTTCTTGCGGCTGTTGGGGTCCAATGAGAGGGGTGGCGTCGCGGCGGCTCAGGCGAGTTGACGGCGCGGTGGGGAGGGCATTGGCCGAGAATGCGAGGAGGAGGAGGGTGGCGGTAAAGAGGAGGAACGAGGTTCGAGTCGAGGAATGCATGGCACAGAAGGGACTAGGAGATTGATCCGAGGTCAGAAGCCGTCTTTTCCGGGAGCAGCGAGGCGAGGGACGGACTGACCTTGAAGAAACGGGTCCGGCCCTTGAAGAAACGAGATTAGGGAAAGGACGAGACCGGCTCGTTGGTCGATGAGAAGGCACAGCCCTTTAGTACTAGATGGGAACGAAAAGAAAAGGCGAAACCGACCAGCGGCGAAGCAAGCACAGGCGCAAGGGAGGGGCGGCAGCAGGGAGCAAATGGGAAGAAAGAAAGAGAGGGCGAGTTGGGAGCACGGCGGAACGTTGTGCAAGCCGAAGCGGATGATGATGCATTCTACGAAATGGCATTTCGCGGGCTGGCCAGAATGGCATTTTCCCTCGGAGCAGGCGAGATGGCTTTGCGGGCGATTTGACGACGAGGGCGAGATGGCGGGCAGGCAGCCGATTCCGATGTTGACGCAATCGCGCGAGGTGAGTGGGCTGACCTCTGCCCGGTGGCAGTTGAGCTCCTTCGTTGTATTACCCCCTCGGTGCTTACGCTGGCATCAGTGCGCCGAGGTGGACTGGCAGCCCATTCGGAAGCAAGAGATGGCGAGTCGGTCGCGTCGAAAAGCGATGAGGCAAAGTCGGCGAAGAGGAGCGGCGAGCGGGTGTAGGTAGGTCACGCCAGGAGCGTACACCCTCAAATGCTTCTCCAGTCAGTCTAGAGCGGCCGGTTCGGAGAGTGAAGGGGAAGGGGAGCGTTATAAGGTCTTCTCTCTCCGCCAGCAATATGTCATCGGCGAGTCTCGCTCGCTTCTCGGAACTGCCAGACGAGTTGCTGCGCCATGTGATCCTCCTATCTGCCGCGTACGACGACCACCCAGCCGATCCGCTCTCGTACCGCCGCCGCCGGATCCAACTCGAGTCGCTCTCGCTCGTCTGCTCGGAGTGGCGATCTGTGGCCCAGCGCGCGCTGCTCGGTTCCGGTCCGGCCCGCCCCATCCAGATCTATCATGCCAAGCAGCTCGTGCCGCTTGTCGAGTTGCTCGAACAACCTGAGCAGGGGATCGGACCCCTCGTCTCGCACCTCGATGTTCAACTCTGGGGCGAACCGCAGGATCACCAGCTCTTGACGATGTTGCGCGCTTGTACGCGACTCGAGGCGCTGTGCCTGACCCATGTCGAGCGCGTGAGACTGGACGAGGTAGCCAGCGGATCAGGTCAGGACTCTTTTCTCTCATCCTCCTCTCAGGGCGGGAAACAATGACCCTGACCCCATTCGTCGTGCCCACGCTGTATGTAACAGAACTCGCTTCTCTCTCACTCCGACAGTGCACTCTCGTCTCGTCCTACTACCCCGACCCGCCTCCCGAACTCCCCTCGTCTCGCATCCCGCCTCGGCTCTCTCAACCCGGCGGCGCGTTCGGGACCCTCTCGCGCCTCGACCTTCGACTCTGCTCCCTCCGCCGAGATTTCCTCCCACTCGAGTCGCTGCAGTCGTCGCCGGGTCTCCTCCCCAATCTGCGACACTTGCTCCTCTTCACCGGATCGCACGACCAGTCGCCCAAGACAGTTCGTGCACTCGTACGATCGGTGGCGCCACAACTACGGAGTCTTTCACTCGACTATACAGCGTACGAGATCCTCTTCTCTTCCGACGACGACGCGGAAGCAGAAGCGCTCGAAGACGAGAACAGGCCGATGAGACCGCTCGAGTTCCCCTCGCTTAGGTGCTACGGTACCTATTGGGACGCGGCGTATCACGCCCTCGTCGGTCTGCCGATTGCTCTCCCGGCTCTCACAATACCGCACCGCACTGGTCGGACCGAGTCTCCAACCCCGGAGCCCCCTACTGGTCCGTCGTACCTCCACACGGCGCTCTACCCCGCTCAACTCGAATCTCTCGCCGCTACGCTCGAAAGCGTGTTTACGAGTCCGGAACTCCGAGCTGCGAACGCTTGGACCGGAGTGGAGCAATGGCGCGTCGAGGGGACCCTCGCCGACTTGGATCCTGTGGACCACGACGAGGAGGAGGACGAGGAGGGCGACGACGACGACGATGGCCCTGACATGCCAGAGCGCGACGAGTCGGACGATGAAGGAGACGCAGCGGCAGGGCTTGGAACCGGGCGCAGGGCACGACGCGCTGGTTCATCAGCTCCGCCGCCACCGCTCTCGCGTCGTCGCGAATCGCGGATCACGTCTCTCGTTCAGCTCGCGCGGTCACACGCCAACCTCGATCTGAAGATTGAGCCTTCAGGCTCTGGCGGCGACCCGATCGAAGAGGAGGGGACCAGGGCCGCCGGAGGTCGGCGTCAGCCTCTGCAGCGAGCGACGTTTGAACGCGGGTTCGGGACGAGCTGGTGGAGGTTCGTGGAGGAGGTGGAGCGGGAACTCCTGTAGCTGGCGCGCGTGCTTTTTGGAATGCACACTCGAGTCGGAAAGACTTTGTACATGTTCTCAGCTGCATGAGGGGAGGCGGGCGTCTTTGCTGCCTCTTTTCAAGTCGGTCGCGCCTCTCTCGCCTCAAGTCTCTGACATCGTACTCCTGGAAGAGCAGACCGGGACTATGGCTACGGTCATTATACCGAGCTACAACACGGACCATCCCGCGACGCTGTTTGCTCCCGGTCGACTGGGCGGACTCGCGGTCCAACTCGACCCAAGTTCGATCACTCCTCTCGCCGGCACGGGCGGACGAATCTACCGCGCCACGCTCAGCGGGCCGAACGCGTTCCCGCATCTCCGGGGAGGGCAGTTCGCGACTGTCGCGGTCAAGGTGATGGAAGATGATCGGACGAGGCGACCGCGCGATGCCAAGAGGGAGGCGAGGATCCTCGCAGATCTGGATCACCCGAATGTGAGAGGCTTCCCTAAGAGGCTGGAGCCAGGCTACGTCTTGGCTGACCGGCTCAAAGTTCAGATCATCTCGCTGCTGAATGCTTATCTTGACGAAGGGACTCCCTCCTCCCTCTCCGATGATGCGAGACTGTCGCTCTTCACTCCGTTCTATCCTCTCACGTTACGAGACTTGCTCGATTCTCCCGCCTTCACGCCCAGCGACGGTGACAACAACTTCCGAAAAGTTTCTTGCTCTGTCGCGTACCAGCTCGCGGCGGCAGTTCGGTACCTCCACGATCCCCGACAAGGGATCGCTCACCGCGATATCAATCCGAACAATGTCGTACTGAGTCGGGGAGGGCGAGTCGTCCTGATAGACTTTGGTATCTCGACGAGGGCAAGGGGAGAAGGAGGAGGGGACGAACGGCGCGGGGAAATGCACTTTGAAGTCGGGACTGGGTGAGTGAGCCCCGCCGCTTCCCTTCGAGGCAAGGTCCCACAAGTCGCCATCGCTCTGATTGCTCACCGCACACCACGGACGCAGAGCCTATCGCGCACCCGAGCTCGTGTTCGCTTCGCGAGATTACAACCCTTTCGCTATCGACCTTTGGGCCCTCGGCTGCACCCTCTCTGAGCTCTTTCGCTCTTTTGCGTTGCCCAAGACCGAAACGGAGACGGCTGCCGATGATAGCGACGACAGCGAGTCGGACTCTTTCGAGCGCGCCTATCGTCAGTATGCGACTCCGGAACCGGAGCCGAAACCGGCGAGGCAGACGCTGTTTGACGCGAGTTTGAGCGACTTCGTCCTCGCGGCGAGTATCTTTCGAGTCCTCGGCACGCCGACACTCGAGACTTGGCCCGTGAATTCGCTCCTTCCAACGGAAACTGCTCTATGTCGTGCTGACGAGCCTCTCGGCGCGCGCAGGAAGCGGCGGACCTGCCCAACTTTTCGCGGTTCACGTTCGCGGCCTTTCCGCCCACGTCGCTCGAGTCCCACCTCCCCTATCTCGACAATTCCCCGCTCGCAGACTTGCTCCCTCGACTCGTCAAGGTTTCGGCCCGCGAGCGAATATCGGCGGCAGAAGTGGTCGAGAGTCTCGCACAAGCGGAAGCCGGAGCTCGAGAACCGCGATTACTACCGGATGATTTCGACGAGGCCGACCGAGGGTACTACGCCTCTTCCTCCTCCGAAGTGGCGAGCCGGGAGGAGGGCAGCAGTTTGACGAAGGCGTTCAAGAGCATGTTGCCAGCTTGAGATCGGAGAAAACTTTTTTTTTCCGCATCTCATGGGCTTGAACTCGCTATGCGTTGGTCGTTGTTCGCAAAATTGTTCGCGAGATTGAACAGATGCGCGTATATGAGGCGAGTCTAGAGCCTGCGTGAATGGAGAGCGACGTCAATGAATGCGGACGTTGTTTGGCCTTTTCGAGTCGCTGCTGGCTCTCGAGCGCCGTCCTCTCGTCGCCGTGTGCTGAACCCGATCGAGCTGTCGTGAGCAGTCGCAGTAACTGTATACAAAGGGAGACCTTGTACCTGCCTCTGCTGCCCTCCAGTCAGCCCCCTCGCTCGCCAGGAGCAGTGCGACTACGCGACTCGTTCTTTCGCTTGTTTGGTCTTCGACTCGACAACTCGACCATCGCGTCTACGGGCGTGCAGAGCGACGCCTAGTCACTCACGACCGAGCTGTAGCAACTCCCGCTCCAACTCGACCCACGCCGCCATGTCGTCTGCCGCCGGTCAGCCAAAGGTCAGTCGAGATTCTACACCCACGCACTTGTCGTCCACGCGCGCCCCGTCGCTCGCGAGGGCAGTCTAGACAGCACCGTGCAGCTTCTTGCCAGCTTCTGTCCGAGGTAACTGTCACCGCTCCGAGATCCTCGTCGTGCTGACTCTCTCCTCGTTCACACCGCACAGCCCGTCCGACCTCGCCGCGCTTCTCGCGCCCCGGTCCGCCTCGGCGCACCAGCAGGAGCGGGAGACGAAAACTCGGTCGCAGCTGCACCCAGGGCTGCAGGCGTCGCAGCGGGTAAGGCTGCCCTCGGCGTCAAGCCCGCGACCCTCGCAACTTCGGCCAGTGTCGTCGGCGGTGGCGGCGTCCAAGTTCAAGTCGGCAAGTCGGTCTCGCAAGGGCCCGTTGTCGGTGTCCAGACGAGGAGGACAGCTTTAGGGGACGTTTCCAACGCTGCCGGGACCAGGGTAAGCAAATCGTCCAACTCTCTACTTCCGCTCCGCTCAACGGGGGGCATCTTTGAGAGCGAGCAAGTCTGGCTAATCGTGCTCTGGGGTCTGCTGTATGTAGGGCGATCGCGCCGCTGGCGGAGCCGCAGCTGCCGGAGTCAAACCGACCACCCGATCGCGACCTACCTCGTCCAACTCGTTCCCGGTCGCTCCCACCCAGGCCTCGGCGACCTCCTCGACTTCAACTCACGCTGCGTTCGGTCGTCTCCGCATCGATGCCGCTTCGACCGCTCAACAGCAGCAGCAGCAGCAGCAGCAGCAGCCCGCCGGAGCAGCGGCGGTCAAGCCGCGCCGAGCTGCGAGTCGCGCGCCCGCGCCGGCGCCGGCGCCTTCGGCTCCTCGTATCGAGCAGGACGAGTGGGCCGGTGCGTCCGCCGCCTCGGGGTACGCGCCTCCTGCCCCTCGGAACGAGCACGGAGTCGTCGCGCCCGCCGTCGGTCTCGGCATCGAAGGCGTCGCCATTGCTCCCGCCGCCGGGGGCAACGCGAGTCACAAGCGCGCGCACGACGTCGAGTTCTCTGACGAGGAAGACACCGACCACGGCGCCGAAGCGGCTCAGGCTTTCGGTCCCCAAGCGCACGGGCACGCGCACCCGCACGGCGCAGTCCGCCACGAGGACAAGGTCCGCGTCGTCGATGCGTCGGGGCATATGCAGCCTATGGCTGTCGACCCGGACGACTGGCTCATGCAGCTGTGCGACCCGGAAGAGGCCGAGGACAGCGAGCAACTGATCGCCGAGATCAAGCGCGAGTTTCAGGAGGAGATTGACTACCAGGATATTTCGATGGTCGCCGAGTACAGCGACGACGTCTTCAAGTACATGAGCGAGCTCGAGGTCGGTCCACACTCGCTCTCTTCTTTTTTTCAGCCAGAGGTCGTACTGACTATCGTGGACGACGGTGACAGGAATCGTCGATGCCGAACCCGCGGTACATGGATCACCAGAGCGAGATCGAGTGGTCGATGCGGACGACCTTGATCGACTGGCTCCTGCAGGTCCACGCGCGGTACCACATGTTGCCCGAGACGCTCTGGATCGCGATCAACATTGTCGACCGGTTCCTCTCGAACCGGGTCGTCTCGCTGCTCAAGTTCCAGCTCGTCGGCGTCACGGCCATGTTTGTCGCCGCCAAGTACGAAGAGATCATGGCTCCCTCGGTCGATGAATTCGTCTACATGACCGAGGGGGGTTACTCGCGCGAAGAGATCCTCAAGGGCGAACGGATCATTCTCCAATCGCTCGAGTTCAACATCTCGACGTACTGCTCGCCGTACTCGTGGGTGCGCCGGATCTCCAAGGCGGACGACTACGACATCCAGACGCGCACCTTGTCCAAGTTTCTGATGGAGGTCACCTTGCTCGACCACCGCTTCCTGCGCGCCAAGCCGTCCATGATCGCCGCCATCGGGATGTACCTCGCACGTCGCATGCTCGGAGGAGACTGGGTGAGTTTCGCGCTCCCCGCATCACTTCCTGCAGAGCCAAGTCAACTGACACAACACAACAATGCTTTTATTTTTGGCGTGTAGAACGAGTCGTTCATCTTCTACTCGAACTTTACCGAGGCGCACTTGCTCGTGCCTGCCGGTTTCCTCCTCGAATCGATCGCCGCACCCGGCTTCGAGGAACGCTTCGTCTACCGCAAGTACTCGACCAAGAGTGAGTCGAGACCCTGCCTCCTAGTCCCCACAACGTGTATTTCGCAGGCTAACCTCCTGCCCGCCGCCGCGCCCGCTTTCAACAGAGTTCCTCAAGGCGTCGATCTTTGCTCGCAACTGGGCGCGCCAAAACGCCGCCCTCGAGAGCGACGCATGAAGAGTAAACCGCGCCGTCGTCGTGCACCTTGAAATCTTTTCTGGCGCCTTATACCACCTAACCCAACCCTTTGCGCCGCCTAACCCCCCAACTCGCTCATTCCCCAGCTTTACTCGCTTTTTTCTCTTCATTTTCCAGCCTGCTTTCATCCCTTCGCACTTTCCTCCCGTTGCATACCCTTCCTCTATCTCCATGTTTTCACCATTGTACTCCTTTCGACTCGACTCTCTGTCTCCAGCTCGCTCGCTTTCTCTTTACTTTCAATTCCCTCGCCCCCTCACGCTCCAACGTCGCAGCGATCTCGTAGGCCCGTGGCTTCGAGTCAGCGCGCGTAGACTCTCGCTTTCGTACTAGCTTCTCCGAGTCAGATTTGCAAAACAGACTTGCCTTCGTTCGTTTGCGATTCCCTTTATCTCAGACCAGGTCTTTCCGACCAGGTCGGCACGCAAGAATGCCCGACGACGTCAGTGAATCTAAAGTCATAGAGACACTGCTCTTGGGAGCGGTTGTGTTACGGACGCAGGCGCTTTCGAAGTCGCCGGCAGCACGTCTCGGGCCGAAAAGTTCTGTTCGCATTGTTCGCACGGCAAACAGCGCGTGGAACATGAATGGGTCAAAGGTAGCCTTCTCCGAGTATACACAAGACATGTCTCTACTATTCACAAGAAAGTTTTCCTCAATGGAACAGGCGTCCAAAAACCTTGCGAACCCGACCAGCCTTTTTCTCCTTGTCGTGCTTTTTCGGCCGGCGATCCAGCGCGCTGCTGGTGGTGTTGGCGGATTTGCCTTCTTTGGTTTCCTCACGGATGGTTCCGTCCGGGACCCAGGGGCTCGTCGCGCTGTTTGACAACGTCGATAGGGACGGAGTGGGACTGAAAAGAGAGAAGAAAGACACGACGCTGCGCGAGCGCTTGTGCAAGCCGACACTGCTGTCACGTCCGCTCGACTCATCCAATTTGGTCGAAGGAACGTCATGCTCGCCAAAGGTTGAGGCTGAATCGTTGCGGAGGTGCAGGTTCGTAAACGGAGACGTCGAGAAGGTCGAAGTTGGACGGGGTGAACCTCGCAGCAAGGCGTCCTGTGCAGGACGAACCGCCGGTCGCTCACGCCTGTCATTCTGTACCTGCAGTGCTTGCTGCGTGAAGCGGGGGAAAGCTTTCGAGGCCGCCTTGCGCAAGTGGGGAGGCGACGGGCTGAGTGTGACAGTCGGTTCGGCGGCGTCTCCCTCGCCGGAAGTGTCGTCAGAGTCGCTCTCCGGTACCCCTTTGCGGACTTTGAAGCTTAGTAATCGGTCTGTGTAGAAAAAATGTTCTGCCAACGTACAGGTCGGCAATTGCTGCGCTTCCGCTACGATACGAGGCAGCGGGGGAGGACTGATCAGACGAGTATCGACGGCAAGCGTTCCAGTGCGCGAGTAGTCCGAGTCGGAGCAGTCGCCATCATCCGTCGACTCGTGCAAGATCACAGTCGGCGTGTTGCGAATTGCCTAAAGATTCGATTTCCCCGCGAATCATCAGCCTCGGCGCAGCAGACTGCCATGGAGGTGACTCACCGTTGGAATGCGCCGGTGGCCAGGCTTGAACGGGGTGGTGCGGGAAGGGTCGGCAGACGGGCTGATGAGGAACGGATCGGTCTGCCTTGGCGGAGTGATTTCTTGAGATCTCTGAGACAGAGTCACGAGACGAGCTCTGCAACCCCGCCAAGTGGCGGTCAGCAGGCTTCCCTCAGGTCATAAGACCGTCTCAACATACTGAGCAACCTCCGGGTGTTTCTGCGGTGTCGCGTTGAGGTCGAGAGCCAGGGTATGCGCAGCTACGGGTGCGCCGGAAGAATCAGTTTCGCAAAAGTCGACCGAATTAGGAGGGCAGCTCACTATGGTCCACGACTCTCTCCGCTTCCACGATCTCGAAAGTGGTATTGGATGACGAGATGCGGCGACGGGCAGCCCCGAAGATGCTGCTCCCGAGCGAAAGTACCGACGGCGCGCGTCGGACGTGCTTGGTCGACAGCTTTTTAAGGCCTGCGAGTCGGTTCTTCGTCGTCAGACACGAGCACGATGAGACTTAGCGGAGACTAGGCATGACTAACTGTTCGAGAGAGACCGCGGCGACTTCTTGCTGAGCTTGGGAAGGTCTCTCAGGGACACGCCACCGACCGCTGCGACCGCAGCAAACCGGGTGTCAGCGAAGAGCCTCGAGCCTAGGGAGATGAAAGTGAACACACATTGCGAGCCAGACCGTTTTGAGTCAGGCGTGAGGGTGCAAGTCCGAGCGCGAGTGATCGGCGGCGGAGTGGCAGTATCGATGAGCATCTCGGCTAGCAAGTTTGGAGAAAAGGACAACAAGTCAGTCCAATAACAGCACCCGTGCCCGAGGCCAAATAACGCAACATACTCGTGTCCTGTGAATTGGGCCCAGAACACGCCTTTTCTGGCGTGAGGACGGCAATGCCCGACGTTGTCGACACATTCTGCTCGTCGGTAAGCGCTGGCGGAGGTTTGCGCGTGCTCGAGTAGGTGTGAGACACTGCACGACGTTTCGACTTCGGCGTATCAGATTCCTCGGTAGACGGTCGAGAAGACTGGAGAAGAGGCTGCGAAATCACGCGAGGCCGGACTGCACTGCTATTCGCAAGCGCGAGGGGCGTCGAGACGACGCGGTGGTGACTCGGCAGGCGCCTCGGGATGCCCGATGGCTGCGATGCGTTTGCTCGCAAAGGGCCAGACAATCCCTCTCTTGTGCTGCGGATTGGAATGCGCGAAGCGGCCGGTGGCGCTCGCGCGGTTTTGGTGAACGGCGCCGTCTCGCCCGGCGCGGTGAGCTTGAGCGTCTGATTTGTGCGCTCAACAAGGGCGAGGGGCTCTGACGCGAGTGTCGAGGTAGGAACCGCTGCCGGAGCGTCTGCTTGGTCGGCGTCTTCGTAGATAACGAATGCCGCCTTCTTGCAGCCTTCGGATCCGATCATCTTTGTCGGATCGTGCGTCCGGTCGAAGGTCTCGCCACGTTGGCTCTGTGCTTGAGCTGGTGAAAGACGAGCCGGAGGCGCGAGCGATGGCGAATCCGAAGTGAACGATCTGACAGCCGGCGCGGACGAAGTCGTGAAGAAGGGATGCTCGGAAGCGATCGCGCAAGAGGCCATTCGCTGACCAGGTTCGGGACTGATCATCTTGCTGATGAGCTGCGTGAATGAGGTCGAAAGGTTGCTTTCCCCCCAAAACCTGCCAGTTAAGGTTCTCGTGTCTGCAAAGCAGGAACGAGTCGATTGCGCACTCAGCGGCGGACGACAGTGATACTCCATTCGCTCGTCACAGATGCACTCACAGTATTCGACGAGAGCTTCGCGGTTCAGAAAAGTCTCGTCCTCGGTCTCCTCGAAAGGCTAGCCGGCGAGAAAAGTGTCAGCATCACGACAAGCACCGGGCGGAGGACATCGACTCACGGTTCGTCCGACGACAATCTCGTACATGGTGACCTAGTGACGAAGGTGCGGAGTAAGTACATACATCTCGGATGGTCCGAGGAGAGAAAGGGCGCACTCCGAGAGCAAAGACATCGCTAAGTCTTTCGTCGTGGACCGCCCCTTTCGCCCGTTCGGGACTCAGGTATTCTGTAGGGTCGAATGTGTGTAAGTGTATGCGGAGCAGATCCGCGGCAGGGATATACGGACCGGGGGTTCCCCAGCTGAGGGACGAAATGAACGCATTGGGATGTCCGACCTCGTGCTGCTGCGCAAAGCCAAAGTCGATCAAGATCGGCCTGTCTTCACTGCTCAGAAGAATGTTGGAAGGCTTGATGTCGTTGTGCGAGATCCCGTGCTTGTGGAGGTGGGCGACCGCCGAGAGGAGCTGGACTAAGTACGGGCGGGCATGAGACTCGGAGAGCGAGACGGGCATGAGACGGCGGTGAAAGTCCATGACGCAGAGAGCGTATGAGGGAGTGAGGACGAATGCGTAGAATCGGATCAGATTCGGGTGCGGATCGTCGGCGAAAGCTCGAACGCATCTGGCCAAAGAGGATGAGGCGTCAAAAATTGGCCAACGAAAATTTCGGAGGCCGCTGATCAGGGAAGCACCACCGACGTACTTGAACTCAGTCCAAAGTGCGCGCAGGCGAGCAGCGCTCGTTGGCTGCGCGGACCGATGGACAAGCTTGACACTCTGCACACGGCCCGACTGGTCTTTCGGGATGATCTTCCAGACCGAACCCTGCACAAACCGCAAGTCCCGGGGGCTCCAGTCAGCTTTGCCGAGGGCGTCACTCTGCCGTACTGATGTGAAGAAGGGGCGTACCCAGTTTCCAAACCCGACCTTGAAGAGTGGATCGTCAGTCTGAGTGGTTCAAAAGTCCAGCGCAAATTGGACACCGAGTTCGACTCACCTCTTCGAGAAACTGTGAGTTTATGACACCCTCATTAACAGTCAGTTCAATGATGACAGATTTGCCATGTCATGAGCGACGAAAGGCGGGGATCGTTTGGGGGACCCACTTGGCATTTCTGCGCGAGCATCTCGTCCGTCCAACTGAAAACAAACTCCCTCTTCTCCTTGTCTGGCGTGCCGAACAAACCCTTCCGGCTCGACTGCTGAGCAGAGCGCACAGAAGTGGAGGACAGAGGCGGCGCGCGAAGCGAGCGAGTCGTTTGCGGTTGTTGCGGCGGAAGAGGGCGTCGCTGCTGAGCAGGAGGGCTGCCCTGCTCGACGAGTTGTTGTGCGAGGAGGGGCATCAGCCCGGTTGATGCCATGGTCACTCTTGCTGCGGTATGACTTGGGGGAGGGCTTGTTGACTGATCGAGGGAGAGGAAACGCGGTAAGAAACACGGCGGGAGAGTCACCGTCTGACCGTTGCTCTTCGAGTCTCCGTATTCCGACTCACAGAAATCGCTAGCGTGCGAGGGAAGGGGAGCGAAAGAAGATCGAGCAGTGAAGGGAGAGCAAGAGTCGCGTCGCGTGCGAGGGGAGAAATGTTTGTTTGTGACAAAACCATGGCGAGGCTCGAGCGTCGAAGCGTGAACGGACGGACGAACGCGTCCGACGGGTCGACCCGTGCTCAAAGCGGCCTGATTGGAGGTGCTTCACGCTCGCCTCGAGCGTTCCGAAAGGTTAGTAGGCGAGGAACAGACGGGGGCGTCGGCTGAACGAAAAGCGCAAGCAAGACGACCGATCCGCAACACGGCGCAAGAAGCGTTGGCATGATCCGTGGAGAACGTTAGCGCAAGAGCCCGGGTGTAGCCCGCGGATCGGAAAGTCAGCAAGCCATCGCGGTACAGCTATGCGGCGATGCTGTCCGGCCGCCTGTCGGGTTGAACCCCAGGAAACGACGGCTAAAGAAGCGCCTGCGTGCGTGCGCGGCCACGAACAAACCAAGCAGTAGCAGCTGGTGTTTTGCGAAGCTGTAGAGTGTAGCACGAACCTCGCAGTATGCAGGCGCGGCCGTGGGCCCGCAGAGTGTCCACGAGAGGCGAGCGTACGGTCGGGTCTCGGGTCTGAGCTAGAGCGTCGAGGACGGAGAAGGTCGATTGGGACCGGGAGAAGCGGCGGCAGGTTCGCATTGGAGAGCAGCTGCAGGAGGGAGGATACTATGACCGCCTCTCGCCTGGAAGCGATGAGAGGTGCGTGCGTATCTCCGCGGATGACGGAAGACGGCGTTCGCAAAGAAGCCGGAAGGCGAGATGTGGTCAGCCAATCAGAAGCCAGCCTGGAGAACCCGTTCCCGAGATCGATAAAATCTGCTGGCGGTCGTTTAACGCGAGCGAGGCCTGTGCAAGAACGCCTTCCCCTCTCTTTGCTTCCCATACGTCCATATGATTATATCCCCTTTCCCTTGCGTGCAAAAGCTGGCGGCGGGTCACAGCGGGAGGCCAGGGCCGCGGTTCCTGCGTGGACCCGACGTGCTCCGATGCAGTTCCGAACGGTGAATCACGGGTTCACGAATTTCGTAGCTTTCCCTTCTCTCTCCCTCTCTCTCTTTCTCCTTGCATTCCTTCTTTTTCCCTGTCCCCATACAGAGAAAGCATCTCCTCGTAGCACTCGTCGTGAGCCTCGCCCGTCCTTGACCCGGTGCTCGCAGTTGGCTTGCAACCCGTGACCCGCTGACCTTTCCTTGTGCGTTCTCCCCGAGTGTCCTTCGCAGTTCTCACACGCTTGACACCTTAGACAATATGCCTCACCGTACCGGTACCCCGCTCCGCCACGGCGAAGAGCCCAGTGACCCGTACGTGCATTTCCCCTTTCCCCCCCACACGACTCGGAACGCTCCGCGGGTTCTGCTTCTCCCGCCGCTCTCGCACCCGCTTGCGCGGGCTGGTTACGATTGAGACGACGACGAGGGTTGTCCGAACCAGGGCCCGTCGTCAAAATCGCTCAAACGTGGCGAAGGGGCGCGACAAGCCATTTCCCAGGTCGACACGGGCCGCGGCTCCGATGATTGCCGGTCACCTGAGCAAAGGCGAGAGCGCACCACGCCCAGCGGGTCGAGGGTCCGCGGCCACAGTGCGCAGGCCTTAGGTGGTCCTGTATGTCACGGGGGCACGGCGCTAGCAGCGAGACGGCGCCGGGCAGCCGGGTCGCGTTCCTCATCATCATCGTGGCTTTCCCCGCTGTAGTCCCGAAGCTCACAAACTCGGCCAACCATGCAGGACGACCCAGCCGACGTACGGTCTCCTCGGGAAGGACCTCGACATGTTCTCCGAGGCCGGTTTCGACATGTCCAAGATCCACTTGAAGCGCAACGCCCCCGTCGCTCAGCTCTACGAGGACGCCATCAAGTACGAGGGCGCCGTCATTGCCGCTTCGGGCGCTCTGATCAACTTCTCGGGAAAGAAGACTGGTCGTTCCCCCAAGGACAAGCGTATCGTGTACGAGGAGACCTCCAAGGACGACGTCTGGGTGCGTTTTTCCGCTTTGCTAATCCTTCCCTGGAAGCCCAGCTCACACCTTGTGCATGTATACAGTGGGGCGCTATCAACATCCAGATGGACGAGCACACCTTTGAGATCAACCGCGAGCGCGCCATCGACTACCTCAACACCCGCGACAACGTCTACGTCTTTGACGGCTTTGCCGGCGTGCGTTTTCTTCCGCCTCCCTCTCGATATTGACCATCACACTGACCCCAGTCTCGCCATTTCCACAGTGGGACCCCAAGTACCGGATCAAGGTCCGCGTCATCGCTTCGCGTGCCTACCACGCCCTCTTCATGCACAACAGTGCGTCGTCGTTTTCCCGCTGACCGCTCCTCCCGTCTTTCCAGAGCTGACCCATGCTGCTCTCGTCTGTGCAGTGCTCATCCGCCCGACCGCTAAGGAGCTCGAGGAGTTCGGCACCCCCGACTTCACCATCTACAACGCCGGTCAGTTCCCGGCCAACCGTTTCACCGCCGGCATGACTTCGCAAACTTCGGTCGAGGTCAACTTCAAGCGTCGCGAGATGGTCATCCTCGGAACCGAGTACGCCGGCGAGATGAAGAAGGGTATCTTCTCGGTCATGCACTACCTCCAGCCCGTCAAGTTTGGCAACCTCTCGCTCCACTCGTCCGCCAACGAAGGCCCGGACGGCGACGTCTCGCTCTTCTTCGGTCTCTCGGGAACCGGCAAGACGACCCTTTCGGCCGACCCGCGTCGTTCCCTGATCGGTGACGACGAGCACGTCTGGTCCGACAACGGTGTCTTCAACATCGAGGGCGGTTGCTACGCCAAGTGTGTCGGCCTCGACGCCGAGAAGGAGCCGGAAATCTACGGCGCCATCAAGTTTGGCTCGATCCTTGAGAACGTCACCTACGACTACCAGACTCGCGAGCCCAACTACGAGGACACGGGCATCACCGAGAACACGCGTTGCGCTTACCCGATCGAGTGAGTATTGCTGTCCGACACACAGCAATTTTAACCAATCCGACTGACGGGCTGTTTCCGACTGCAGGTACATCAACAACGCCAAGCTCCCCTGCATGGCCAACACCCAGCCGAAGAACATCATCTACTTGACGTGCGTTTTACCGTCACCCTCCGTCAGTGTTGAGAAGCGTCCGTTGTTCTGACCTCTTCCTCGAAAACAGCTGCGATGCGTTCGGTGTCCTGCCCCCTGTCTCCCTGCTTGACGAGCAGCAGGCTCAGTACTGGTTCCTTTCCGGTGAGTTTCTTGGGGTGCCGGCCTTTGCAGCCTTGCAGCCTTGCGGGGACCTCCCCGCTGATCCCATTCGCGAGAATCGCAGGTTACACTTCCAAGACTCCGGGTACCGAGGACGGCATCGCCGAGCCGACTCCGACCTTCTCGACCTGCTTCGGTGTACGTACAGTCTCCTTTTCCCGTCTACATCGACTCGTGGGCGTCGGCTGATCTCTACCCTGCGTGCGCGGTAATTCCAGGCTCCGTTCATTGTCCTCCACCCGTCTCGTTACGCTTCGATGCTCGCCAAGAAGATGACCGCGTCCAACACCAAGTGCTGGCTCATCAACACTGGCTGTGAGTCTCACATCACCTCGGTCGGAGGAAGCGCTGTGACTGCCGAAACTGGGAAGCTGACCTGCCCCGTCGTGACTCTGCGCAACACAGGGGTCGGAGGCGCGTACGGTACCGGCAAGCGTTGCCCGCTCAAGTACACCCGCGCGATCGTCGACGCGATCCACGACGGCTCGCTCGCGCAGGCCAAGTTCCGCAAGACTCCGGTGTTCGGCCTCAGCATCCCCGAGCAGGTCAACAACGTCCCGTCCGAGCTCCTCGACCCGGAAGCTGCCTGGACCGACAAGGGCTCGTACAACCAGACTGTCGCCAAGCTCGCTGTACGTTCTCTCTCTCTCTCGTTTTCAAACTACAACCTGTTCCGCATCACGTTGCTGACGCGCGAGCGCTCCACTCCTTTTTCGCAATTCATAGGGCATGTTCAGCAAGGCGTTCGAGCGTTACGCCGACGAGTGCGCACCCGAGGTTGTCGCCGCCGGCCCGCAAGTCTGAAGCTCGAGCTCTTGAGCCTTTCGAGGCCCACTCACCATGTACACTTGGATCTCTCTCTCCCGCTGTCTCCTTCACCCTGGGCACAAGTGTGACTTTTCTTTGCGCGCGCCAAAACCTGTCTAGTAGTAGTATTAGTGATCGACCTCGCAGCATACTCTGATTTCATATCGTCGCATCATCCTGGGTTGAAGGAGTCCGTGATCTGTCGGGAGAGAAAATCCAGTTTGCTTTCAGAGACCGCCTATCTGCGAACTCGCAAGACTTTCACGACCGCGTGTGCATCCTTCTGCTTGCAGGGAGGAAAGTGCTACAGCACGGCTGACTGCGACATGAGTCAGCAGAAGAAGAGTGTTCGCGGCCCCTAAACGCTCATTTTCATCGCGATCGGCGGGTGGCTGTTGGCTTTGTAGTCGGGCGAGATGACAAAGTCGTCCGACTTGAACCCATCAATCGTCGCGATCTCGTCCCGCGTCCGCTTCCAGCTGAACGCAGGGAACGCGAACGGTTTCCTCGCGAGTTGGGTCTGCAGCGGCTCGACGTGGTCGAGGTAGACGTGGGCGTCTCCGAGTTGGAGGATGAATTCGTGGGGGACCGTGTCGGTGACGAGGGCGATCATGTGCGTCAAGAGGGCGTACGAAGCGATGTTGAAGGGGACGCCGAGTCCGAGGTCGGCCGAGCGTTGGTACATCAGGCAGGAGAGGCGCGGTTTGGTCGAGGGAGGGGCGTCTGGCGGAGGCAGGTTGACGTAGAACTGGCAGAACATGTGACAGGGAGGGAGCGCCATCTTGGGTAGGTCTGTCGCGCGTGGAGACGACGCGGATTCTCAAAAAGGTCAGTACAAAGAAGAAATCGCTTGGATCTCGCTCTCGATGGCGGCGAACACACGCACCCGCCGGATTCCAAGCACTGAGGATGATTCGTCGATCTGTCGGGTTGTGCTTGATCTTGTGAATCACCTCTGCGAGCTGGTCGACGCCCTGTCCGTCGTAGTTGTCCTTGGCTGTCCGGTACTCGGCGCCGAAATGTCGCCACTGGAAGCTGTGCGGTCCGAAGCAAAGCGTAAGCGACTCTGCGCGCCTACCAAGTTGCGTGAAGTCGTCGCATGCGTGTCAGAGGATCGGCACGCACCCATAGACCGGTCCGAGGTCTCCTTCTTCGCGGTGCTGCAACCCCCTCGAGTCGAGAAACTCGCGACTGCCGTTCCCGTCCCAGATTCGGACTCCCTTGTCGGACAGGACCTTCGAGTCTGTGCATCCGGCGACGAACCAGAGCAGTTCCTCGATGATTCCTCGCGAAAAGACGCGTTTCGTCGTCAAGAGCGGCAGGATCAACCTCGGCTCCTCCCCGTGCGTCCCGGACAAGTCGGCGGCGGGCCGGGAGAGGCTGAAGCGGAGCTGGGGCGGCGCAAACAGCGATACGGTTCCTGTCCCGGTGCGGTCTGCTCGTCGTTCGCCGCGTTCGATGACCTGGCGGACGAGCGAGAGGTACTGCTCTTCCTCGACGTTGTGCGGCGCGACTGTCATTGCGGGCAAGTGCCTTGGATACGATGTAATCTAGCGGGAGGATTCACGTCAGCATGCTGCCCTGCGTGCCTTGGACTTGACGAGCGACTTTGATCACTTCGCTCGTCCAGAAGGCGGCGGCGTCTAGGAGAGGTCCCAAAGGCGCGTCCGACTCACCGAAGCGTGTTCGACGAGTATACAAGAGTCTATGCACGTTCTGTGTCTAGCTGGGCGTGCCCTGAGCAGCTAGGGAAGTTTGGCCAAAGCCTGCAACGCGTCGCGACTCGTCGATTTTGACGTTTTCGCAGGCCGGCCGCCGCGGCCCCGACTCGTCGTCCCACGGTCCAGTACCAGAGGCTTCGTAGCATAAGATGAGGTGTTTTGCCAGAACAAAGACTGATCCGCCTACTCGACAACCAACAACATCCGAACCTCGTCCTTGCTCCTCCGCAGCACCGTCTCTGGCCGCTCGTAGCCGCCACTCTCCGCATCATGCACCGCATCATACAGCTCGGCGTACGCATCGCTGATCCTTCGGAGTGATGATCGGTGCACGAGCGCGGCGAGGTGAGGCGGCAAGAGAGATAACCGAGGGGACGAGACCGGATCCACCGACGAAAGGAAGGCGGTAAAGCGCGACTGCGCTTCCTGGAGAGACTCAACGGACGCGGCGTCGCATGCCGAAAGGAGCGTCTACATCGGAGACGAAGGAGAAAACACGGAGGCATTAGCTTGGGGTCCGCTTCGCTCGCCTGCGAGAGAGAAGGACCCTCCTCACCCCTGGTTCCCGGCCGTGAAGGGCACTGATAGCCGGTTCGAGCGCGCTCTCGTTAAGCAAATGGGCGTACTGGGTCGCAGATCGTGAGACCGATCAGCTCATTGGGGACATGGGTCGACTCAGAAAAGAAGGCACACGCACATGAGCCGCCGTGACCGTCTCGACGTATTTCTCCTCGTCCTGTTGCACGGCCTTCCTCCGCTGGTCGACAAAGTCGAACCCTTCCAACGCCGCAAGCACCGCCTCGTCGCAGTTGATGCAAAAGACGGCCCGGTCCCACTCGGCAGGGCGCATGTCGGCCATCCGGCTGCACATCTCGAGCGCGGGATCGAGCGACGCGTCGAGCACGTCGCGGAATTCAGTGTCGCGAGTCTGCGGGCTCGAGGGGGCCCCCTCCTGCTCGAGGAGGGAGGTGGCATACACGGCAAGGATCTCGCGCAGCGTGGAAAGGACGTCGCGTAGCTGGGCGGGAGCAGACAGGGCGGCGGCGGGGGGCTGCGCGCGCGCGTAGAGGGAGTGGCGGTCAGGTCCACGTTCCTCCCCACCGGCTCAGAAGTGCGCGTCAAGTGGCGAAACGCACCTGAATGAACCGGAGCAGACTCCGTCCCTGCGCGCGCAAGGTCTCGAAGAACGCCTCGTACGCGTGATCTTTGATCTCGCTCAGTACGCCGCTCATCATCGTATCTTCGCCAACAGTCCTCTCCATCGTGACCTTGTAGAAATGAATCAAGGTAGCGATCCGGTATGCCATGATGGGCGATTCTTGCGATTTGATGGTCTGCTGAACTCGAATCTGCGCGAGCGAATTGAGCGGTGAGCGTGGGCGTTGTGAGGCCAAGAGGCAGCGAAGCGTGCGGTATACCTTGAGGGGTCGACCGCAGCCTTCAAAGTCGCGATCGAGCAATTTCTTGACCCAATCCTTGTCCGTCCGCTGCACCATCGAGACATCCCCTCCTTCTCCCGTCAAGGTCGACTTGATTCTCTTGTGCCGACTCAGCGCGTGCACCTCTCCGACCCTCCTCGACCCTTGCTCGTCCTCTCCCTTGGTGCCAAACAAACTCTCGAGGAACTCCCGCTCGCCGGCCATCGCTTGATGCAGCCACGCGAGCATGTCGCCAATGTACCGGATCGGGTCGTGCGCGTGCAATTCGATGGGGCGAGGGAGACCGTTCGGACCGCCGCGGGTGAGGGCGTCGAGGAAGAGGTTCAAGATCGAAGTCGAACGGGTCGTGCCGAGGACAGTCAACACTTCGCTGCGGACGGAACGGGGGACCCGGCAACACATCAGCCATGCGGGATTGTAAATTAGATTCTCTCGGGAAGAGAGGCGGACTTGAGCAACTCGGGTCGGTTCTTGAGTCGAGCGACCGCCTCCCGCACCGTCTGCGACACTTCGAGCACATCCTTTGCGAAACCCCTCGCTTCAAACGCCAGCCACTTGTGGATCTTGGAGTACCCCGCTTCGAGGTGCTGTGCCGTGTATTCCATAATGTCGAGACTGTGTGTGTATGTGGTTATTTCCCCGTCCTGTCAGTCGAAAGTTATGGTGCGCGCCAGACTAGAGAAGATACGCGGAGGGGATGACTTGCCCCGCCTGGGTGCCTTCTCCCGCTTCCCCGCTCAGCAGAGCCCTGCAGTCTGCACGGATCCGTTCCGTCTTGTCCATCGCGGCAAAGAGTTCGGGCCCGACGGGTACGTCTCGCGAAGAGAGCGCGCGCAATTCGGCGTCGGTGAGGGTGAAGCGGGCGAGAAAGACGTGCACGAGGGATTGCTGAATCGCGGCGGTGGTTCTGGTTTTTCGGCGACGCGGCGCAACGAAAGCACGGTAAGCCATCACCACATGCCCGCACTTCTTCTTCTCTCGCCGAGGGCGGGTCAAAACTGACCGTTGTTCGCGCAACCCTTGGGCGTGTTCGAGGAGATATTTCGTTCCAGAGTTGGCGCGGTCCAGCTCGGCCTGGACCTCGTCACAGCAGACATTCATGGCATCGAGATGCGATTGGAGCATGCTCAGTTTCTGTGTAGAAATGAGAGCGCAGTCAGTTCCCGCAAAAAGGGTTCTCAACCATCACGAAGAAGAGAGAGAGAGAGACTCGCATCGTTGACTTCGGAAAAGGCACGGAGGAATTCCCTACTGCCTTGTTCCATCCTAGCATCGACTTCCTTCCTCAACCCTCCTCTCCTCAAAGCGTCCGAGATTCCGGCTCCTCCTTGTTCTCCAGCCGTCGGCGTCGGATCGGATAACGAGGCAGCAGTTCTCGCGCGTTTCGATTCGGCGAGTTCGACCTGCCCGAGGGTGTCGAGCGCAGCGCGAGTGGCGCCATCTTCGAGGTTGGCAGAGAGCAGGCGCGTCACTTTGGCTTGAAGAGGGTTCCGGGTCGACGAGGTGGAGCTGCTGGTGGTGTTTGGCGTCGTCGTCGTCGCGGCGGGGACAGCGCGGCCCGTGAAACCGTGAGCGGGCAGCGTATCGAGCGTAGGCATCTTGGTCGGCAGCAGTACAGGCCTGCACTCGTCCCGAGAGCGGTCGACGAGGGTGAAGGGAGAGAACCGCTTCCGTCTCGTCGGCTGGCAAATTTGCACAAGTTCCGCAATGTTTCGAGTCCTGCGCCCGACAAGACTGTCGCAATCCATAGAAAGGCACAAACGATAGACGAAGGTAAGATCAAAAAAAAAAAAAAAAAAAAAAAGCCGGACTTGTCGAGATGCGAGATGGGTGTGCAAAGAAGAGATTAAAAACACAAAACGTCGCGCGCACGGGCTGTGGGATGACTACAAATACGACAACAGCGAGAAACTCTACTCTATGATGTGGCGAAGGTTGAGGAGGAACTGGTTGAAACTAAGTTACTGCGGTTGGCAGCCCGGCCCCGGTTCGCTGTCTTCATCATAAGGCCTTCCGTTTCCGTGATACTGTAGCAAGTGACAGCCAGAAGGAGTTCAGCGCATTTGGGCCAAGTCAATGAACAGTCGACCGGGGGGGCGGGCGCGCGCGGGCGAGAGAGAGGCAGGGAACGCACCCAGGAGTAATCCTCTTCGTCGTCATCTTGGTGGTCTTGCGGCTCGAGCAATTCAACCGTGTCTGTCTCTTTCCCTTCTCCGACCGCCTGCGGACCCAAGTCCGGTCTCCTCGGGGGCAACAACCCCCTCAGATTATCGACCCCTCCGCGCTCGGCGATCCCCATCGCCCACTCCTCCGTCGGCATCTCGACCTCGATCGTGCACTTCAAGTCCCCCCTCACTCCGTACCGAGAAGGCATCCCTTCCTGCGGGATGACGACCTCATCGCCCGATTGCAGGACGCGCCACCCTTTTTCGCCCGGACTGGGTTGAGCAGCGCGCAACCCTCGCCCGTCGAGGTGGACGAGGATCAGGCGGTTGAAGCCGAGGAGGGATTCGGACAGGGTGAGCGAGAGGGTCGTGTGCAGGTCGGCGGCGGGGCGGTCCGCCGTCCGGGACGCGGGGGGCGAGGGAGGGACGAGTTGAAATGTGGGATGCGGGAGGGGTCGGACGATGATGTACAGGTCGCCCGGGGCCGAACTGTCGGGCTGGAGGTCGGGGGCCAAGTCAGGCAGAACTCCGAGGGGTGATTCTTCTAGAGGAACCGGGGGGGGGGGGCGCGACAAGAGAGAAACGCACCGACTCGTCGCCTTCTCCTTTGACGACGATGCGTTCGCCGGCATGCATTCCGCGCTCAACTTGAACTTCGACGCGCTTCTTGTCCGGGACCGTTCGCTCGCCTTTGCATTTCTTGCACCTGCGCGCGCGACCGGGTCAAGTTGAGTCAAGTCAGTCATCCCCTGCTTGAGAAAGGGGGTTTGGAGGAGGAAAAACTCACGCGTCCTGATCGCGGACTTTGAGTCCGGTACCACGACAGGCCGTGCATCTGGCCGGAGTCCGCTGGATGTACGGTCCCATCTGCCTCATGTGGTACGTCTCGCCCTGGCCGTTACACCTCACGCACGGTTTCGGCTGCCGACCCGCTTTCGCGCCCGTGCCGGTACAGGTCGTGCAAGTGCGGGTGCGTTCGACGAGGAGCGTCTTGTGCGCGCCGGTGTAGAGTTCTTCGAGCGTGACAGTGAGTTCGACTTGGGAAGGAGCGGTTTGCGTCTTGCGGCGTTGGCGCGGGCGTCCTCCTCCTCCTCCTCCTGCGCCGGAGCGTGGACCGCCGAAGCCACCTGCACCACCAAACAAGTCTGCGAAAAAGTCTGCACCATCACCAAAGAGGTCGTCGTCTGCTCCTCCTCCTCCTCGTGCTCGACTGCCTTCCTCGCCCAACTCGTCATAGTCGGCTCGCTTGTCCGGGTCGCTGAGGATCTCCCACGCATGCTGGATTTGTTGGAACTTTGTCGAGTCGGCGGGAGTGCCGTCTGGAGACGTGGCTTGCTTGTCGGGATGGTGTTGCAGCGCGAGTTTGCGGTACGCTTCACGGGTCGAGTGGCGGCGGGTCAGCACACAGTCCAGCGGAGGATCTCGATGGGCAGGGCCTACCCTTTTTGATCTGTACGTCTGTTGCCTCGGCCGACACGCCTGCGAGTCGAGTGGCGAAGAGATCAGTGACTCTTGAAAGGGGCGGAGCAACTCGGTGGGATGAGCGGGAACGGAGGGACGAACCGAGAATCTCGTACAAGCGTGTCTCTACCACCATGTCCCTCTATCGCGTGCGATCCGGGTGCTTACAGTCAGCGCGAGAGAGGTCGAGTCTCTTTCGCAGACCGCCTCGACTCGTTGCTCCGCATTCTCGACTCGGCTAGGCAGCCAAGCCAGTCAGTCAGTCCGTCTAGCTGCGAGACGCTCAGAGCGCGGTCAGCCATGGACTTTGCCTCGTCCATCCTGCAATCCGCCGCGAGCTCGCTCGCCGCGGCGGCGAAACCGACCCTCGCATCCCACTACACGCCCGACCAGGGGGGGAAACCGCTGCAGGTCGGAGTCTGGCGCGTAACGAGAGCGAAACATGTCTCGTCCGGCAAGCTCGTCAGCATCTGGACCGCCGACAAGGCCTCGCTCGTCAACAGCTCCTCTTCAAGTGGGGCCGGACACAGGGACAGGGACCACGCAGACAGGCTCAAACGCGCACTCGACGTACTCAAGAAGGAGGCAGGTCCTCCATCTCCCTTGTGGCCCTCTACGCGGCCTCTCCGACTCACTGACTGACACGGTCGTCGCAGGCCGCTTCGTTGTCGAGGTTGAGGCACCCCTGCATCCTCGAAATGGCAGAACCCATGGAAGAATCAAGGTAAAAACCCGCCTGCCTGCCCCCAACAGTTTCGTTCCTTTGACCGACCATGCACGCCATCTGGGAGGAAGGAGACGAGACTGAGCCCTCGCGCTCCGCAGGTCCAGCATCACGTTTGCCACCGAACCCGTCACGGCCTCTCTCCGGCACGCCATCGCAGCTTCAGACAGTGCCTTCTCCGCCTCCTCGTCGTCGTCATCGCCAGAACCGAGTTCATCTTCCGCGGGGCGCGCAAATAGTAGCAGCCACTACCGGAACCGCGCGGACCAAGACCTCGAACTCGACGAGGTCGAGATTCAGAAGGGCATGTCCCAGCTCGGCAAGGGCCTGCAGTTCTTGCACGAGTCGGCAAAGCTCGTCCACGGCAACTTGACCCCCGAAGCGGTCATCATCAACGCCAAGGTGAGCCCGCGCCGCCCCATTCTTCTGAGTGCGACCCCTCGGGGAACGTCGTTACGGTTGAGGAAATTCAATTTTTTGGGGAGACTGACGATGGGGAGGTGTTCGCGCTCACAGGGAGACTGGAAGCTTTCCGGGTTCGGCTTGTCGCAGAACCTGTTTTCGCCAGAAGGAGCGCCGGCGAAATGGGAATTCCCGACGCACGATCCCGCCCTGCCTCCGAGCTGTCAGCGCAACTATGACTACATCGGTGCGTTTCTTGCAACGGGATTACGGAAGAAGAGAGGATCCGGACTCGATTCTCCGAGCGCGCCCTCCCCATTCCAGGACGTCCTTTGTTGCTGACGAGTATTTACCCCTTCCGAATGCGCACAGCCCCGGAATACATCTGCGACGAGATGCCACCCGCGCCATCCAACGACCTGTACTCGCTCGGTTGCATCCTGCACGCGATCCACACGCACTCGGGCCCTCCGTTCTCGAACCGGAACTCGTTGTCGAACCTGCGGACCAACATCGAGGAAGGGTTGTCGCACAACCTGATCGCGTCGCAGTGGCGCAAACTCGCCGACGACGTGCGCGAAGTGCTCGCGAGCTTGGTCACCCGGTATCCGAACAAGCGGTTGACGGCGAAACAGTTCCTCGCGTCGAGATACTTTGAAGGGTTGTTGGTCTCGACCCTGAGGTTCCTCGAACGCGACTCGTTCGCGGCCAAGTCGTCCGAGGCGCAGGCCGGGTTCCTGAAAGGGTTGGGAACGGTCCTGAACCAGTTTAGCGACAAGGTGAACCGCCGCAAAGTGTTGCCGTCTTTGTTGGAAGAGACGAGGAAACACAACCTCGTCCCGTTCCTGCTGCCCAACATCCTCCACATCGCGACAAAGATGTCGCCCGACGACTTTCGACAAGAAGTCTTGCCGAGTCTGAAACCGCTCTTTGCGATCAAGGAACCGCCGCAGGCCGTCGTCGCCCTCATCGAGAGCTTGCCCGTGTTTGAGCTCAAGTGCGCGCCCGCCGTCTTCCGCGACGGTGAGTCTGCCGAGTCGCCCCAGCACTCATCTATTGTTCCTGCGCACACCTAATGAACTTCTTCGCTCACGTCGTCCCACGCGGCACGCAGAGATCATGCCGCTCATCTACTACTCGCTCGAAAGCGACAACCCGGTCGTGCTCGAAAAGGCACTCCGGGTCGTCCCGAAACTGTGCGAAACGCTCGACTACACGACCGTGAAACAGACCCTGTTCCCCAAGATCACGACCGTGTTCAGCAAGACGACCCTCCTCTCGGTCAAGGTCAACACGCTGATCTGTTTCCACGCCATGATCTCGGTCCTCGACAAGTTTACGCTCACGGAAAAGCTCGTGCCGCTCTTGGCGAGGATCAAGACCAAGGAACCGAGCGTCATGATTGCGACTCTGGCAGTCCACGAAGAGATGGGCAAGAAATGCGAAGTCGAGGCGGGTGAGTCTGTGCGCCGCCTTCAAGACGGCTGGCCCTTACTCACCCCCTGCCCACTTTGTCGATGCAGTCGCGACGCTGATACTCCCGCAACTGTGGGCCATGTCGATCGGTCCGCTGCTCAACGCCGATCAGGTGCGTTCAGCTCGTCTTTCCAGTTCCATGTCCCTACTGCCAAGCCGCAGTGATTGACTTTAGCTATGACGCTCGCACAGTTTGCCAAGTTCATGTCCGTCATCAAGGCCCTCGGAGCGCGCGTCGAGCAAGAGCACATGAAACACCTCGCCGAGCTCAAGCGCCTCGAGGAGAGCAGCGGCGTCGGCGCCGGCGGACTCGGGAACGGAGGACCGGCCAACTCGGGCTTAGGAGCGGTCGCCGCGGCAGACGTGACCGACTTTGAGAGCCTCGTCCGAGGGAACGTGAACGGCCAACGCGTGAACGGACTGGCAGCAAGGGGAAACCAGGTCGACATCTTTGCCGACATTAGTCCTGCACCGAGTCCCGCGCCACTCAGCACTCCTCCTGGCGGTGGCGGAATCGGCACGAACGTGTTCGAATCTGCTGCCCCGTTTCCGACATGGACTGCACCGCCTCCTTCGACGTCGACGTTCTCGTCGTCCTCTGCGACGTCGCAGGTCAATCGACCGGTACCGGTTCCCCGTCTTTCCTCGACTCCGTCTCTCACTCCGTCGTCCTCGTCGTCCGTGCTCCGGAGTAACAACTCGATGGCGGCTGGTTCGCGACCAGCCGCTTCCACCTCCGCATCATATCTCGCCTCGCCCCCAGCGTCGTTGCCGACTCTCTCGATGGCTCCGACGACGACAAACGCGCCGCCGCCGACTCTACGATCTTTCGCCCCCTTGCAGCCAAGCACGTCGACCTCCTCCTCCTCCTCGAGAACTGTCACTTCTGCATCCCTCTCGCATTCGACCCCTTCTCCACATCATCAACAACCGAATCACCACCTCGCACTATCTACGACAACCTCTTCGTCGCGCGAAGGCGGGTTGCCTCCCCTGCAGCCGACGACATCCTCGCTTCTGGCCGCGAGACAACCTCAGCCGTCGCAAGCAGCACCTCTCCCTCCTCCGGCGCAACCGATCCAATGGAACCGCGTCCCTTCTGCCGCGGGTGGGAACACAGCTACCTTCTCACCAGCACCTATGGCCGCCAGACCGCAGCAGCAGCAATCACAATCTCCAGCGACGTCGCGTCCTTTCCCACCAGGATACAACCCTTCCTCCGCCTCCCTCGTGCCTGTCTCATCGTCATCGTCGTCGATCATGACACCGCACGCCAATGCCGGGACGAAGAAACCCGGGACAGGCCCTGGGACAGGGGCGATGGGCTTTGGAGCGTGGGCAGATTTGGATCCGCTCAAGTGAAGGAAGAGCGAAAAAAAAAAAATGCCTTTGCAAACGGTTGTGTGCGTGTCCCGTTCTGCTCCTTTTCTTTCGCAAAGTGTTTTTCCTGTGTGATGATTCTCGCGCCCCGAGCGCAAAGGCAAGGCGAGATCCGCGAGACTCTCTTTGTCCTCCAGCTGGAAGCGCTTTGTCGAGTTCCTTCGGCCGGGGCGACTCTGCGTAAAGGCCCAAACCGGCATCCTCCTGGTAAAGGCAGAGATTCTTTGCCTCCGTCGGTCGCTCCCTCTTTGGGTTAGCATCTCGGTCGACGGTTGTCTTGAGCGTGCCAATAGAGGTACGCAAGGGGTTGAAAGAAGGACTTGATTTCGCCCGCTGCCGGTACGCCTACAATCGGAATTCGTACCTCCTTTCTTGGCCACTCCATCTCGGCGTCGCTCTAGACTTTGTCTCCTCCTTCTGCCGTCCAGCCGAACCCTCCTCGTTTGAGATCTCGTCGCGATCTTCACCATCGAGTACGTACGCGTCCCTCTCGCGAAAGATGACATTGCCGTTCGGTTTCCTCTCGACGAGGAGGAGGGTCTGGACCCTCGTCGCATACCATTGGAGGTCGGGACTGCCTTCCACATCCTCCTGGTCCTTGTCCGATGAAGAGGTCAATGATGGCTGCGGCGGTAGAGGTGGTGATGACGACGCGTGTGCGTCCGAGCCACGGAACACTGGTGATGGCGCCTGCTGCGCTCTCGAGTCTTCTTCGCTGTGTCCAGAGGCAGGAACAGGGGCGGGAGGGAGAGGAGGCGGCACAGCTTGGAGCGGTCGCGACGGGTCGAGGTACACCGGTTTGACGAGAACAGTCTCGCGGAGGTGTTCGCGATGCCGAATAGGGCTCGGATGCGCGGTACTGGTGAGAATGAAAGGGAGGGTTTCGGAAAGTGTTTCGAAGGGCGGTGAGGTAGACGGAGTCAGCTCATTTGCCATGATCGAGAGCGATAGCTCTCCTGATAGAGAAGAAAGGGATGGTTACCTGAGGGCGTGATACAAGCCTTTCACCAATTCCTCCTCTGCTGCGCCGTTTTTTTCGTCGTCTTCGTCGTGCCCGTGTTGCGACCGCGTGACGACTTTTTCGACGGCGGCGGCGCCGCTCTTGACTTTGGGCCATTCGACCTCGCCAGGTTCGACCTCGAGTGTGGCGTTACTGAGTCCGCGGACGTGGACCTGAACGGTGGCTAGAGGAGATTGAGACGATGACGATCCTTGGTCGAGGCTCGGCAGGACCCGCGCTCGCTTACTACCAGACTCGCGATTCGAAGTGTAGCCGAGCCGGACACGCGGGGTAGCGGCGGTGAGTGGGTCGAAATTGCCAATTTCTCCGACGAGGAGGTTGAATCCCGCATAGTCGTGTTTGACCTGCTCGATCCGGTCGAGGTAGGTTTGCAAGCGGTCCTCTTGCTGCTGGGTAGTCTCAACGCACTCCTCTGCGTTTGCAGTCGCCGGACTGCTGCCATGCGGCTGCGGAAGGGGCGAGAAGTCGGGCCCGCCGAGGACGTCGAGGTATTCGCGGACGAGGTTCCCCCTCGACGGTTTCGGGGGAGCATTCTGTTCGAGTGCGGGTGACTCTGTAAAGTTGGTCAAGGTGGCAAAGCGCATGGTTCCGGCGGGCGTGCGAGTGACCGAGATGCCGAACCAGGTCCCGCCGGCGGTCAAATCGAGTCCGGACAGGACGCGGTTGCGGTCCGTCATTTGCTCGGTCTCATGGTGCGGATCCCATGCGTGCCAGCGAGCTTGCGAGGTCGGACGGGCGAGGAACTCGTCGCGGTTGGAAGCGACGATGCTGCACTCAACTCGACCAGCTCGCCGTCAGTCTCGGAGTTGCGGCGGGCAGTCGGGGGAAGGAATGAGGCGTACTCACAGGCTGTACTTGTCGTTGGCGGTGAAGAAGACGATGCACATGCTGGCGTGCGCGTGTACAGAGACGAGGGAAGAAAGCGGCGCTCCACTTGCCTCGGAACAAGCTCTTGCTCTCCGACGTCTGCAGTCGACTCTGGTGCACAGGAATGGCAGGGCAGAAGCGCAGCCTGCCGTTTGATCTCGCTCTCCCAGATCCGCTCGGTCCGCCCGGAACGCGCAGACGAGTCCTCGACCGCTCCGTCTGGGACTCGTTCATCTCGACGTCCTCGTACCCAAGTCGCCAGCACGCGCTCGAAGCGCACTATTCTTGCGTCAATGCTCTCGCTATTTCTCCCCCAGCCGCAGACGGGGCACGCTGGCTCGCGAGCGGCGGCGACGATAAGCGAGTCCTGCTCTGGGGCACGGCGCTCGATTCGGAGACCACGACGGCATCGGCGGAACCAGTCGCATCTTACACCGGAGCCAGCGTAAGGCGGCCGAACTGATACCTGACTCGCGAAAAGGAAACAAATGCTCACACCTCGAGGGGGTCGCCCGCCGCAGAGTAATCTCTTCACAATCGCCTTCACTTGCGACGGGAAAGAGATCCTCTCGTGCGCTTGCCCAAGCTCGTACTCGCAGCTGCTAGAGGCTCACTAACCATTGGTACCCCTCAGCGGCGGAAACGATTCGGTCGTCCTCGCTCACGACCTCGAATATGCCTCCGCCACCCAGAGCAGCAGCCACCGCGACGGCGGGATCCGTCCAACCCAAGTCTGGCTCGACCACGAGAGCGCCGTCAACTCGATCTCGCCGCACCCCTTCAACCCCGCGCTCTTCATCTCGGCCTCGTCCGACGGCACCCTCCGCCAGTTCGATCAGCGGTCCCACGATTCCGGTGGCGCCGTCGCCGTCATTGCGGACCGGTGCGGCATGAACCACGTCCAGCATCATCCGCTCACGCCCGAAGTGTTTGTATATGCGGGAGAGAGGGGCAACTTGGCCTTGATTGACGGGCGGACTGGATGGAGATCGTCGGCCGGCGATGACCTCGAGGGCTTCAACGTCGCGAGTCGAGTCGCCGTGCACAGGGTACGTCGCCGTCGCAACTCGTGGCTCCATTTCGAGGCAGTCCCATCCTCCCGAGACCGGAAAGGAGTGCGCCCGGCTCGCCTGACTTTCAATTTGAACCCGTTGGGTCTTGCTTCGGAGCAGTTTCATACCCGCCTCACACGCGGTTTCGGCCCCGCGCAGCGGTACGCGTACCCGACCGTCTCGTCCTTCACCTTCGACCGAACGGGTTCCATCCTGTGCGCCACGATCTCGGGGTACCTGCCTACGCTGTACGAGCTCTCGGCCTCGGAACCTCTCGCTTGTTTCGCCTCCCCCGCTCCTGCTGCCGGCGTCGCGGACGGAGGTCCCTCTTCCCCCTCCGCTTCCACAGTCTCCATAGAAGCAAACGATCGCACCTCTTTGAATGAAGAATCCGATGCACCGAAGCGGGCGAGCACATCAGCGCCTCCAGATGCAGGGAGCCATCTCCTCTCCTTCCCGCGCGGGTACCGCAACACGACCACGACGAAACACGGTTCCTTTGGCGGCGGAGCCGACGCCACTCCCGGTCGCGGACTGTACTACGCCGCCGGCTCGGACGACTTCAAGGCTTATGTCTGGGAGGTGCCGAATCTGGAACGCCTCCGCGAAGGACGGAGGAAGAGAGTGGCGGCCTCGGCGTCGGCGGCGGCTGCTCTGCAGGGAAGGGACTCGGGACAAGACGGAGGAGGAGGCATCCGTGAGTTTGCACGCGTACTTTCCTCGTTCTTGCGGGGACGTTACGGCCGCCCTCTTCTCTCTGATGCTGTCTCTGGCCTGCTTCACGAACTGGCTCTCACGATCCCCCCCTCTCCTTCCATACCCTCTTTTATCGAAATTCTCTCGCCGCACAGGCTTCCTCGACATGAGCACGTACGGTCCAACAGCCGACGCTACCTATCCGACTCTCGTCTCTCCCGCCTCTTCGGTCCTGACCGGCCACCGCTCAGTCGTCAACACGGCGCTGTTCCACCCAACATTGCCCCTGCTCTACACCGCAGGAGTCGAAAAGATCATAGTCCAGCACGGAGCCGCCGCGACGTCTAGCCACCCCGGACGCTGGCGGTTCGTCCCCCGTGAACCGAAGCCGCACTTCTCGCATCCGGGTCTCGACGGTCCTTCCGATCCAGCTGACGACCCCCACTGCTTACCCGGCGAGACCCCTCAGGCGCGAGAACAGCGCCTTCGGCAAGAGGACCCGCAAGTCTTGCAGTATTTCGACGGACTGGTCGAAACCGAGGGGGAGGACATGCTCTGGAACGAGAGCGACGATACCGACGACGACGAAGATGACGATTCGGATGACGAGGAATACGCAGCGCATTTGGGGCGGTTGAGAGAGATGCTGGAAGCGCAGGGCCCGCTCGGCTCGACGAGGCGGGTGCTAAATCTCATTGATCAGCTCGATGCGGCGGCGCAAGGGCGCGATTTGAATGGTGGCGAACTCGGGAGTGCAGAAGAAGACGAGGGAGAAGCAGATGAGGAGGAGAACGCCGTGGACGGGGGAGACAGCGAGGACTGATATACACTTCCTCCTCCTCAGTGCTCGCAATTCGCAGCTGTACTCCTGAGAAGCGTGTACATGACTACAAAGAGTGGCTACAAGCGAACATGGAGAGGGTCGAACGTCGAAAGCCAAAGAAAGAACAAAAAGCTGGAATGGCGTCAAGTGGACGGCTTTTCCTCGACCTTGAAGAAATCGGTCAGCTCCTCGTTGCCGTATCCGTCGGTGTGCTTTACAATCCCTCCGGCGTCCTCAACGGCTTCCCCGCTCGTCGCCTCCGTTGATTTGGCACGTTTCGCCTTCTTCTTCGTCGTCGTCTTGTCCTTGCGGGCTCCGCCCTGCTTCTTCCGCTTGCGAGGTGGCTCCCCCTCCCCGGAGGCGGCGGCGTCTTCTTCCTCCTCCTTCGCTCGAGGTCCGTCCTCTCCGGACGAACTATCGTCCGACAACTCGATCACTTCGACCTGCGTCGGCTTTTTGCGCTTTACGGGCGTGGCCGCTGGGCGTTTGCGCTTCTCGGACGAGCCTGCCCGGTCTCCTGTTTCGATGGACGCTGCGTCTCCACCAGAGGTGGAAGGGACGGGATCACGGTCCTCCTGCCTGGCGGCTTCCTTTTCCACTTCGCCCAATTTTTTCGTGTCCGCGTCTTCGTCGGGGTTCATCGCCTGTGCGTCCTCGACGTCGCCTTCACTCTTCTCGCTCTTTGGCTTTGAGGAGGTGTTCCTCAAGTCAGCGCGAGAGCTGTCGGCACGAGGCAGAGTTTCGTGTTCAATTTTCGGCTGCGGCTGTGGCTTGGCAGGAGACGAGCCGGCGGCGGCGGCTTGTTTCGCAAAGAGAGAATCGAGCGAGCCCTTCTTCTGCGCAAGCGGCTGCGCGTAGGCCGGGACATCTGTACGTCAGCCCAACTGGATCAAAAGATCGGCAAAGACAAGTTCAAGTCTGAACAAAGAGGAAAACTGCAAAAAATATACTCCTGCAGGCGGCGTACGCACCTTGACAAAGTCTTCGGAATCGTTCTGAACTTTTCCGACCCCGCGATCGACCGCGTAATACTCCAAGTCTTCTTCGAATGGCCTGATCAAGGCTTTGAGCTTGTCGGACCACGGCTCACCGGAGAGCCAGAGTTCGATCTCGGCTGGGTTGGACAGAATCGCCGGCATGCGAGTGTGCAGCTGCTTGCCAGACGCGGTACTTGTCAAATGTCAAGCTCTGACGCATTCGTGTGGGGTAATCGGAACCAGCCTCCGCAGGAGTAGATTCGCCAGACTTACAAACTTGAGTTGCGAGTTGACGGGAACGGTCAAGATTGTGAAACTGGTGACCGGCTCGTGCTTGCCTGCGCAACGTGTGCCCAGATATGCTATGAGTTATCTGGAATACAGGTTGGTGAAGCTTGAACGATGCACTCACCCTTAAAACTGAAGAGCAAGAGAAACCGACCACATGAGCGGGCATACTTGGCAAGAGCTCGGGCGAGACGCAGTGCAACTCACTCGCAATGATCCCAGAGACCCGCTGTGCGGGAGCGCAACCACAGAAAGTTGGGCCAACGGCTCCAAGATCAGGACTCGGTTCGTTGCTGAAGAGCGGGCGAAACTTTCACCGACGACTCACCAAACGCCATGAGCTTGCCGTCGTTCCTCTTGACAAAGTACGGTTGTTTCCCCTTGCCCGTGTCGAGCCACTCGTAGAACCCTTGCGCGACGACGACACAACGCTTGTCCTGCCGCGGACCGCGCCACGCGGGCGTACCTTGAAAGACGGATTCGCACGTCGCGTTGATGGTGCTCAGTCCGGGCGCGGGCGGATCCGAGTACCAGCTGCGGGTTTTCCGTATCAGTTCTGGCTGTCAGCGGTCCTGACTCGCAGTGCCTTTGTACGCGCATGGCGCGGACGCAATGCGCGGAGCCATCCCGCAGCCACAAGAAAGAAGACTCACTGCGGGACGAGGCCCCATTTGAGCAGATCGAGCTCGTAGCGCTCCGGGTCCTGTCTGCTCCGCCTCAAGACGGGTACCTTGGTAGTCGGTGCCACGTTGTACCTCGGTCGGAACGAGCCCTTTGCTTCACTCGAAGCCCATTCGACCTCGTGCTCTTTCGTGGCGGCGGCAGGGTGCTCTTCTGCGCTCTCGGCGCTACCACCTTGTGAGCTCGTTCCAGCTTGACGCTGTGAGCCCGTTTCTGGTTGACGCTGCGTCGCGCCAGAGTCGGCGGGAGGTGGAGCCTGCGGCGGGACAAAGTATTGCTGGTGGAGATCGACCGCGAGTTCGTCTGCGTTGGCGCCGAGCGCAAATCTTCCGCACATAGTAATCCGTAGCGCGCCTCCTTGACTGGTGGGTCTGGCTGTGCTAAAGGGAGGAGCAGACGTCGCGGGGCATTGTCACGTGACACTCGTCCCACGCTGAACGAGCATGATGACGTCGTGAAGCTGCTTCTCTTTCTTCTTCTTGCACAGACTCCGCAACGCCATACGGGCCCGTCGGCGGATCAAGATCATAGCATGCCGGCTCCGCGCAAACGCTCTGCTTCCCCGCCCAGCTTCTGCCGCGCGCAGGACTTTCTCGCGCCATACGCCGTCAGGATGTCGTACAGGATCGGTCGTTCCGAGCAAGGCGTGCTCACGTTCGAGCCGTACAAGAGTCACCTGCTTCCCATGTGGAGGTTCAAGACTCCCGAAATCGCTCGCGAGAGTGCGCACAAGATTGAGGGCGAGTTTGTGAGGTTCGAAGAGGGGCGAGACTTTGTGGGCTGCGACATGGCCCGCAAGTTCTTACAGATGTGCGTGCGAATCCTGACACATGAGGAGGAACTGCTCCTGATCCTAGCTGACACGCATGGCATTAGGGGGATGACTCGCTCAACCCGGTACGCCCACCGCGCCGGCGGACGCAAGTACGACTCGTCCGGCTCCCTCCTCCCCAAATCGACCGACCATCCCGGAGCCGCAGCAAAACTCGAAAGTGCGCGGATTTTTCGAGAGGCGTGGGAGAGGGTCAAAGCGAGGGAAGGATATCAAGAGTTGAGGAAAGAATGGGAGGCAGAAAAGAAGCTATGGGAGCGGGATGGGAAACCCGGTTTACACGCTGAGGAGGATGGAGAGGGCGATGCACCTTCCGAAGAAGGAGCGTCGGAGCAAGAGGAGTGGAACAAGAGCTCGATGCCTGGCAGCAGACACTCGAGCGCTCGGCGGCGCAGCGGCGGAGTCAAAAGCGAGCCGTCTTCGAAACCCGCCACGTTTGCACTCGATAGCGACACCGGGATCCGGAAGTCGCAAGATGAGGATAGACCGAAGGGGGCCAAGCGGAGGAGAGTAGACAAGAGCGCAGGCATTAAAACGGAGGCGAAAGAAGAAACTTGAGCCACCGTCAACAGAACTTCTTTTTGACGCCTCCAATCCGCGAACCTCTGCATGGGAGGCACCGTCCACCCGCCTGGACAATGTATAATCGTTCTTGTTCCTCGAAAGCTTGAGCTGTAGCTGGCGGAGCGGCGACACAGACCTCGCCTGCGGAACTGAGTTTCTGTTTACATGCGGAAACTCGAGAGTCGACTTTCCCTCTCGACTGTTGCAGCCCGACGAACGCGGCGTCTCCTGCTGTCGGTCCGTGATGGTCTTTTTCACGAGGAAAGCAGGCGGGCGGGCTGGTCAAGGAAAGGAGCGACGTCTGCCTAGACAAGCTCGTTCATGGTTGAAAAGCGGCAGAAAGTCGACGACCTATGCCGAAACTCGGTGTATAGTTTCTACGGTGGTAGCATGATCTGAAGCAGCTTGGGTGAGGAGAAAGGAAGGCAAGCCCAGGGAAACCGGAATCGGCGTTCCTCGGTAGACACCTTCAGCGGTCCCGGCTTCTTCCGGAGAGACTGTCTACTTGCACAGCGCGGAGCGGGACGATTTCATGCCCCGACTGATGAGAAAGAGGAGGAAAACAGAATGCTTCACGCTGCCACCTAACGTTGAGTTGTTTGGTGCGCGAATCTCTTGCCACCAGATTGTCTTCCAAGCCGGCCTTCGCACGGCGCTGACATGCCAGATCAAGAATGTGACCTGGGTGAGATCTGACTAGACTTCCTCGAGCGGGCGGACATGGCTCTATTAAACGTTCGGATTTCGTGAAAACCTGCTTTGGCTTTGTGGACCATCTCAGAGAGCTCCGGAAAATTCAGCGCAGAGAATGAGGATACTACCACGGCACGGGTTGCCCCTTGTAGTCGATGAATTTGCCGCCGTACGTGTCGCGCGTGGCCGACTTGATCACCTTGGTCATGCCGGCGACGCTCTCCTCGACGTCGACGATATACTCCTCTGGCGGACGCGGTAAGTCTGGGTGCGACATGGACTGGGTCGCCATATCGGTCATGACCAGTCCGGGTGAGCACACAAACGCGCACAAGTTCTCGTGTTCGGTATGAGCCTTGACGGTGAAGAAATTGAGCGCGGCTTTGCTCGCGCCGTAGTACCCCGTGGGCATCGGCATCGCGCACGTCATCGATCCCGCTATGGTTGAGAGAGGTACAAAGATGGGACGCTGGCTCTCGAGGAGGAGGGGGAGGAAGGCGCGAAGGAGGATTATGGGGCCAAAGGTGTTGACGGCAAACATGTCGCGAGCTTCGTTCAGGTCTTGGTCGCGCAGGTAGCCAGGGTGGCAGATGCATGAGATGCCGCCTGCAGCGTCAGCATTTCTGTGGGAATTTGGCAACAACAGGAGGGGACGGGAGCGAACCGGCGCAGGGTATCAAGACGTCGACTTTGCCCGCTCGTTCCTTGACCATCTTGGCCGCCTCTTGCGCCTCGGCTTCCGACGTGACATCAAGTTTGACGACGATGACATTCTCTCTCTCGCTGGCCAAGGCAGCGAGCTGAGTCGCGGTGGCGGGGTTGCGCACGGCGGCAAAGACGAGCGAGTCGTGGAGTTGAGCGAGTTGGCGAGCGAGGTGGAAACCGAGACCGTTCGGCCTGTTGGCGCCAGAGACTGTGACAAGATGGGAAGAAGGTGGTCAGCTCCCTCCCGAACACTGGCCGGACGAGCAGGGACCTCTTCCGACGTACCGAAGTAGACGGTCGGGGAAGACATGGACGTTTGGAATCTCGAACGCGTGCAGCAAGTGCTCGAGTTCGCTGAAACAAGGGGGATGAAACCAAGAAGCAGGGAGCACACCCACCCTCGGCAAAGAAGCAGCAAGGAGCAGGTCCGTTTTCCGAATCAGAGTCCGTCCATTATGGAGCACGCCAAGGGAGCCTCGATGCAGCTAGCAAGAACTCGGTATGCCGGTGCAAAAGCATTCCTGTATTTCCCGTCTCGGATCAGTCCGTTTGGCAGTGGCCGCGTAAAGAGAGAGGCGCACGAGATGACGACGACTTTGCGATGGAGACGCGGCCGACCTTTGGCACTTGACACGTCGACGCAAACCCGGGCTAGCATAGGCAGAGTTGTATCTAGCACCGCCATGGGACCCGTGCAGCATCAGTTCAACCCGTACGCGGTGAGTGCCCTCGCCTCGTCCTCCTCCCTCCCCCGCTGACGACTCCCCCTCGAGACGGGTACACGCACAAGGCGAGACAAAGGGACTGACAGGCGTCGTGAATACAGGACAACGGCGGCTCGATCCTCGCCATCTCGTCGTCCAAGTTTGCCGTCATCGCGGGCGACACGAGGCAGTCGTCCGGCTACAACATCGAGACCCGCACCGCCAAGCGCGTCTTTCAGCTCACGCCAGAGACGGCCATCGCCGTGCAGGGGTTCATGGGAGACTCCATGAACCTCGTCAAGAAACTCAAGCAGCGGCTCGAGTGGTACTACCACACCCACAGCGAGGTCCCTTCGCTCCAGTCCATCGCTCGCCTCGTACAGACCATGCTCTACGGCAAGCGTTTCTTCCCGTACTACTCTCATGTCATTCGTACGTCTCTCTCTCTTCGCAGTTGTCAAGCGAGCCAACCGAAGCAGGAAGCTGACCAAACATGCGAGGGAACCCCCGCAGTCGCCGGCATCGATCGCGACGGGACTGGCGCCGTCTACTCGTTCGACCCCGTCGGTTCGTACGAGCGCGAGAGCTGCCGCGTCCACGGCAGCGCACAATCTCTCGTGCAGCCTTTCCTCGACAACATGGTGCGCAGTCCCCCTCCCCCTTTTCAGTTCCATGACGAGGACCATGCTGGCACTCACTCACTCACTCACTCACTCGTGATCTTCTTCCCGTCGCCAGATCTACAAGAAGAACCAAGTTCCCGACCCGTCCGCGCCCCCTCCCGTCAAGGGCGAGCGACCCGAGTTTGAGCTGAAAGAGGTGCAAGAGCTGTTGACCGATGCCTTTACCGGCGCGGCCGAGCGACACATCGAAGTCGGAGACGGGCTCGACATGCTCATCATCCACAAGGATGAAGGCGTCCGATGGGTCCACATGCGTGAGTTCTCTATTCCTCGGCGGCGGTCTGGTGCCCGAAGTTGGATGCTAACGGCGGACCCTTGAAACAGCCCTGAAGCAGGACTGAGAGGCGTGTTCTCGAGTAGTCGCCTTTCTTCCTTCTGTTTGCATTGTACCCATAGTTTACACGAAGCAGTGTCCTTCTCTTTCTCTAACATTCAGAGAACGAGTCAAAAGAGGAGAGAGAAGGGCGCTGTCGTTTCATTCTTCCTCTTCCTCTACAATATCCGGCGCCGCCTGAGCCCACTTTGACTGTCGTGGGGCAGAGGCGAGTCCGCCCGCCGTAGTTCCGAGCATCGTCGCGTCGCCACCTGGAGGGTGTGCCGCGCCCGCGATGCCGGCATAGCGGCTTTCAAACCTCGCGGCGGATGATCCGTTCGTCGCGCCGCCCCCGCTGGCGGCAGACCAAACCTTGCTCGCGACTGGGCTGTCGACGTATGAAGGACCGAGTCCAGGAGAGACTTGCGGACCCGACTTGGAGGAGGAGGAGGAAGCGTGCATGCCACCACCCGCCGCCGATTGTGGCCGCGACGAGGAGCGATCCAGACCAACGGCTTCGGTGGCATTGGTGTTGCCTTGTCCGAGACCGCCCCCATAGCCCGCGAGTTCATCGTCTTCGTCGATCCAGTCGCCGTTCGTCGTCTCCTTCGGCGCAAAGACATCCCTTCGGGGGGCGGCGGCGTGGACCGGAATCGTCGCGCGGCGAAACAGCGAGGAAGAAGCAGGCAAGAGGGCATTCGCGCCTGTGGTGGTCGTCGGCGCGTGTGGCTGCAACGGTGAACCGAACAGGTGCGTAGTCTTGTGCGCGGTGAAAGTGGTCGCATGATGATGATGATGATAAGAAGACGGTGCCGTGCTGCTCCGCAAGGACGTATTCGTCGACGAGAGGGCGGGAGAAGAGGTGCTCGATCTGGACATGAGAGGTGGTCCCAGAGGAAGAGGGTCGTCCACCTTTACGGCCGCAGTGGCCTTCTCGTCAACACCGCTCAGAACTCGGAGCGCTTTGGCTCGCGCGACGTCCCGCGTCTGCTCCGTTGATTCGGTCCGTTCGCCTTCTTCCTCATCTTCCTCCATGATAGGATCTTCGCCCACGTCCTCCTCGTCGACATAGTCGTCATCATCGCTAGCAATACCTCCCGCAATCATCGAGCCCGAGCTGCTCCTGTGGATCGAGCTCGCACCGGATGCCGTACGTCGGTGCTGCTGCCGCGAGCTCGTACCGGCGGCCATTTCGGACGCTGGTCGACCGCGAGAACCATGTCGCCTCCGAACTGTCGTCGTCGTCGGAGGGCGGCGATACATCTCCTTGGCCGTGATGTATGACCCGCTCGGCGAGCTCGAGGCGCCGCCGGTCGAGTGACGGTGCTGCCGTCGAGTCGCACTTCCACCACCACCAGGACCGCCGTACGACCGGACCGAGGAAGGTCTCGAATTGTCGCCCCGCTCACTAAGACTGTTCCGGCTCGTGCGGCTCGCGTCACTGAGACGGCGTCGGCGTGATTGACCGCCGTTCCGCATCGGCGTCGCCGCATGATCGGAGAGGAAAGGCGCCGCCCCCCGATGTGCGGACGACACAGAGGAACGCCTCGACATGGTGGCAGCACTGCCGGCACTGGCAGGCGCGCCCGCATAGGCGCTGTTATAGGAGGACTTGCGACTGCCCACCGGCGGTCGACCTCCTGCGATCGCGAGCGGGGCCGAGGCTCGCGCTGGGGTCGAAGCGACGTACATCGAGTGGCTCCGCCCGACGCTCACGCCGCCGCCGGAAGGAGTCGAGTTATCGCTGCCGACGGCGCCGAGTCGAGGTGACATCGAGACCCGTTTGCGCTTGCGCGGGTCCTGCCCGAACCAGTGCTTAAAGGTGGTCAAGAGGTTACCGCCCTTGTTCTTCTTGCCGCCCACCCCTTGCGCGCTGGCACTGCTGACGGAGCGACCGAGCACCTGTCTCTGCTGTCCGGCATTCACCGCGCTCGTATTCGGAGGAAGTTTCGTGGCGGCAGGCAGCGGCAGAGTTTGGAGCGATGTCGATCGAGCAGGAGACGCCGCCGGGGAGGATGAGACGACCAGGCGCGCCGCCGGTCGTGGTGAAGGCGAGACTGCCGCCGCGACCATCGGATCGTCGCCTTGTATCGCCATCGGGGCAGAAGCGCTGGCACGAACGGCGGCGGGTCGCGACGAGGGCGGTTCAAGGGGCTTGTTGCCAAGCTTCGGCGAAGGCGTCGCCGTCGTCGGCGCCGCCGAACGCGACGCTGGAGGAACCGGCAACTTCGACGAGCTTTGACGAGGCGTGTTTTCCCCTTCGGCGTCATCCGCTACTGTTCCCGTCTGTGAAAGAGAGGCGAGACTTTGACCGATCGCGGTTGTCGCACGCGCGAGTAGGCTGACGCTACCTGCTCGTGCACGATCACCACGGTTCCCTTCTTCAGAGCCCAGCTCCTCGCCGCCGCCGCCGCCGCCACCGCCAGGACCGGATCCAATTGGCGCATGCTCGCCAACGCCGGCGCCCGACAGACTGTTGTGCGAAAGGGACTGCGAGAGGCCGGTCCGTTTTGCCGTCGGCGACGAGTGATGCGACGGCGGGTCGACCGTCGGGAAGTACGACAGGAGAGCGGACGCAGACGCTGCTGACGGCATTTCGGCGGCGTTCAAGAAGAACGAGAGTCGCGCTTCGGCATCGTCGCCGCTGCCGTGGTGAGGCTGCGACTTTGCACTCGGCGTCGCCGGCGCGTTGACCATCGTCGGCGAAGTCAAGGTCGCTGCCGGCGTGACGGGCGCTACGGACGGTCGTCGTGGCGGCGTATGTGGAGGTGAAGGAGCCCGAGCGGAGGCGGCCGGTGGTTCGGTAGTCGTGGTTGTTGTTGTTGTTGTTGTTGTCCCTCTCAACGAGGTCCGTTCCTTCGTATGAAGGGGCGGAGTTTCCGACGGCGGCGACGGCGACGATGACGACGACCCGACGAATTCGAGAGGCACAGTCATCGGGAGGGGCGAAAGCGGTCCTTGTTCCTCCGTCAGACTCTCGAGGAACTCGTCCCGGTACAGTCGAGGCGGTGGTGGCGGCGGCGGCGAACCACTGGCGTCGTCGTCGTCCGGCGGGTCGTTCAGAACCGCGGCGGGATCTCGGATCGAACCCGTATAGCGGCGAATGCTCCGCAGCGAATTGGTTCGACTCAGTTTGCCTTCGCCGCCTGACTCGCCACCACCATCGCCGCCTCCCTCAAGAAGAGACGAAGCCCGTGCCTGCGTCGCCGTCGCAGCAGCTTGCTCCTCTCTTTCCACCTCGGCCTCCCGTTTCCGCCTCAACATCCACCAAGTCGCACTGCAACTGTCGCACGCGCTGGTTCGAACCGAATGCGAGACCTGACCGGTATCGAAACCGAGGAGGGACAGTTGCTGGAGGAGTTGCTGTTCTTCCGGAGTCGAGAGGAGGGGAGGCGCTGCCGAAGTTGTCAGAAGGAGCGAGACATAGTCGATCGGTTCGTCTGCCCCTCCTCCGTTCAACGGCTCGTCCTCGTCCTCGAAGTCGACGGAAGCGACCGAAGAAGCGACAGGAGGCCGCCCCTGCTGCGCCCCTGCGCCACTCAAATCCTCCTCCTCAGTTGGGTGACCGAGTCCCCCTCGTGGAGGCGAGATCGCGGCGGCAGAAGCGGATTCTTCCCCTTCGGACAGATCCTGCATCCTCACGCTCCGCACACTCCCGACGCTCCTTCTCCGCCTCCCCGTTCCGCTGCCCGCCCCCGCAGAAGTCGGACCCGCCGCCGTCACACTAGTACGGAGTGAGCTAACGCTGACCGCACCCGCCGAACTAGTCCGTTGCATCGCAGGAGGGAGGAAAAATTGCGCCGCCGCCGCCGCCGCTGCTGAAGAAGGAGCCGGAGGAGCTGAAGGTCCGAAATCGATCGAAGCAGTTGAGGGATGCCGGCGGATTCGAGGGGTCGAATTATTCGTCGTTGCTGCGCTGGCCATGTGAGGTGGCAGCGCTGAAGGACGGGAGGGAGCAGGCGGACGAGCGCATCCGGACGAGGAAGAAGAAGGCGGCGAGGCAGAAGTAATCTTCGTCGCCGCCGCCGCCGCCGCCAAATCCTCGAACGGCAAGTCCATCGCGCGCTGTTTGCCGCGTTGAACCTCGCTCAAGAAGGGATTGAGTGACGAGGGTGGAGGTGATGATGGTGATGACCCTCCCGCCGTGGGTGCATCGTCATTGTTGTTGTTCCCGCTATCGCTCAGCCCGAGTCCGGGAGAATTGAGGAGAGGAGGCTTGGGGCAGTGGGTTGAGGGAGATGCTGGAAGAACGGACGAGGAGGCCGTGGCCGCCTTGGAAGTGCTCGGACGAGTGAAGAAGCGGTGCGAGAGGATGTCCTTGAGTGAGGCGCGCCGCAGCGGGTCGAGCACCAGGATGGATCGCACCAACGAGGCGGCGTCTTTTGGTCAAGGAGAAAGATCGTGGCGTCAGCCTTACGTTCAGAGCTCGCGCAAAGAAAAGAAAAGCTTGGAGAGTGGGAGACGCGAGAAAAAAAGAAAACGAACCTGGGTCGAGCCAACTCGGGACTTGATATTTACAGTCGAGGATGAGTTGCCGCATGACGCCTTCGTCGTCGTCGTCGAACGGGAGCGAGCCGGTCAGGAGCGCAAACAGGATCACGCCGAGAGACCAGATGTCGACCTCTGGTTCCGTGGTAAATCGCGCGGCGTGTCAACGGAGCGTGGGGACTGGGAAGGGGGGGACGATAACGGGGGCGCACCTTCTCCGAGGTATCGTTGGCCGGCGACGACTTCGGGGGCCATGTAGCCGAGGGTTCCGACGCGGGTGTCCATGAAGCGACCTTTTTCAAACTCTCTGCCGAAGCCGAGGTCGGCAATCTTGACGTTGACGTTCTCGTCGAGCAAGACATTTTCCAATTTGAGGTCTCGGTGGACGACGCCTTCTCCGTGGAGGTACGCGACGCCGAGGACGAGTTGGGCAAAGATGCGACGGGTTTCGGCGAGCGAGAGTCGGGCTTGGTCTTGTTCGACGAGGTAGTCGAACAGTTCGCCTCCGGCGCAGAGTTCGGTGACGAGGTAGATGGAGGACTCGGTCGCGACGAGTTCAAAGAGCGAGAGGACGTGGGGGTGCCGGAGGCGGCGGTGGTGGTGGATCTCGCGGGTCAACAAGGACAGAGGCGACGACGGATCCGACGGCGAGTACTGCGGGAGGGGAGGGGGTTTCACTTCTTCAGAGTTTGATCGATCGTGTATTCGGACAGGGAGACTCACGGAAGGCAAGCTCTTTGGGACCTGTTTGATGGCGACTCTGGTTCCGGTGAGACGGTGCACGCCGAGTCGGACTTTTCCAAAAGTGCCTGGACACACGGGCGGGCGCGGTGTCAGCGACTGTGCACGAGGTCTACCTCAGTGTGTGGGTGCGCCCCAACCCAACGGACCTTCTCCGATGATGCGGCCGAGCGAGTAGCCGCCGATGGTTCGAATTTCCGTCTTTGTCAGTTCGGTCGCGAGTGCGGAATAGGCGTTGGCGAGCTGCGGGTTGGGTTGCGCGGGGTCAGTTCCATGTCGCGCTCTGTAAGCAGGCGGCTGTGCAGTACTCGCCTCGTGCTGCTTGTGGTAGTGCGAGTTGCGAGAGCGAGCGGAGCGGTAACTCGACGACGAAGCAGGCGCCATCCTCGCCCCTTTCCTTCCCTCCCCGCCCTAGCCAGCGAGAGTCGATAAAGCAGCAATGGCCGAGAGGAAAAGCCCTTTCTGGAAGCGAGTGTGGAGAGAGTGTCGACTTGAATGACAACAGTCGTTGTTCGCTCTCTTTGGTTCTTGTCCTCCGCTTTGCTCGCGCGAGAGCAGCAGCAGTCGAGACGCAGTCATGTAGGCTACTCCTCCCGTAGTAGAGTCGTCTCGCCCAACAGCCCAGCTAACCCGCACGCCTCTCTCGCTCGCTCGCCTCGCAGGCCGCCTCTCGCCGCCAAGTCGGGTCTGCCAGACAGCCGCGGTATGCACCTCGACTCGACGCCCGCCAGAGAGCTAACGCTGACAGTGACAGCTCCCTGTACAGACCTGAACGCGACATGGCAGTTCCTCGAACACGGCGTCGGTCAGTCCTCCTCCCTCCTCCCTCCACCCTCGACCCGAGACGAGACGACGACCCGACTGACACTCGGCCCGTCCGCAGACCACATCATGACTCGCCTGTCTGAAGGAATGAGCTACAAGAAGTACATGGACGTGCGTGTCGTCGCACGCTCCCCTCCCTGCTTCTGCTCCCACCCGGACTCACCACTCCCCCACTCACGCCCGACAGCTCTACACCGTCTCGTACAACTACTGCACTTCCAGTCGCATGAACTCGGGAGGTGTCAACGAGACCATCGGCGTCGCTGCGTCAAGCACCAGGAGTCGGTCCCCCCCACTCCCTCTTTCCCTCTTTCCCTCACCCCTCAGCTGACCTTGTTCTCCTTCGATCGGCACCCAGGCGGTGCCAACTTGATGGGAGCCGACCTCTACAAGCACCTCCAGCAGTACTTTATCAGCCACCTCAAGCAAGTCCGCGAGGTACGCATCCGAGCGTACGCCCCCAAGTCGAAAGAATCTCGCGCGCAACTCACGCGCTGCCCCCCCCCCCCCTCGCTTCTTTAGCAAGCGGCCGACTTGACCGACGAACCCCTCCTCCGCTACTACACCCGCGAGTGGGACCGGTACACCACCGGCGCTTCCTACGTCAACAGGCTCTTCACCTACCTCAACCGCCACTGGGTCAAACGCGAAAAGGACGAAGGGCGCAAAAACGTCTACATCGTCTACATCGTGAGTCTTCTCCTTCTTTTCGCATGCACTTGCAGGATGTCGGAGGAGGGGGCGACACATCAACTGACTCGAGACCGTTTGGGCATGTTCGCTCGCTAGCTCGCGCTCGTCTCGTGGAAGGAGTACTTCTACTCGCTGCTGCAGAGCGGCGGTAGCAATAAGCTCACGTCGGCCGTCCTCAAGTTGATCGAGAAGCAGAGGAACGGCGAAACGATCGAGACCGACCTGGTCAAGAAAGTGATCGACTCGTTCGGCGAGTCGTCCCTCTCTCTCTCTCTCCCTCTCTCTCTCGCTGTCCTGCGTGAGCTGACAACCTCCCGTCGCTGCAGTCGCGCTCGGCTTGGACGAAGCCGACACGAACCGGCAGAACCTCGAAGTGTACCGGTCGGCGTTCGAGTCGCCGTTCATCAAGGCGACCGAGACGTACTACCAAGCCGAGTCGGAACAGTTCCTCGCCGGCAACAGCGTGACCGAGTACATGAAAAAGGCCGAGGCGCGCTTGCAAGACGAGGAGAACCGCGTCGACTTGTACTTGCACGCGAGTACGAGAAAGGCGTTGATTGCAAAGTGCGAGGAGGTGCTCGTCAAGAACCATGCCGAGATCATGCAGGAAGAGTTCCAGCGCGTGAGTTCATCCTCCCTCCCTCTTTCTCTCTTTTTCTGCTTGGCCGAGAGGGTGGTCCCAATTCTGGTCGGGGGTTGACGAGAAGATTGAACCGCGCCGAACTGACTTCAGCAAATTTGCTCCTTCCTTCCTTCCTTCCTTCCACTTTGGCCTTTCATTGCTCATCCCTTCCTGCGCGATAGCTGCTGGACCAAGAACAAGAAGCCGACCTGCACCGCATGTTCCTCCTCCTGTCTCGCATCCCGTCCGGCCTCGACCCCTTGCGGGAGCGGTTCGAAGCGCACGTCAAGAAAGCCGGCATCGACAGCGTCGAACGTGCAGTCGGGAGCAGCGCCACCGCCGCTCCGACCAATGGCGATGCGGCGGCGGTGGGGGCGGGGGCGAATGGTGGAGGAAGCAAGGACAGGGAGAAGAAGGACGTGGCGGTCGAACCCAAGGCGTATGTCGAGTCGCTGTTGGTCGTGCACAGGAAGAACAACGAGTTGGTCGGGAAGGCGTTCAGGGGAGATCAGGGCTTTGTCGCCAGCCTCGACAGGGTCAGTCTCCCTCTCTCTTTTCTCTCTCTCTCTCTCTCTTGATTCTTTGCTGCCCTTTCTCCCGAGCGCTTCCTCTACCCCCTTTCCCCACTACTGGCTGCTTTTCGGTGCCCGAGCCCCTATACAGTGACCGGGCCTCTTCGCTCTGCGCGACTTGGTCACTGACCCCGACCCTCCCCGCTGCATTGAACGCGCAGGCCTGCCGCGAGTACGTCAACCGGAACGCGGCGTGCCCGACTGCGAACAAGTCGCCCGAACTGGTGGCGCGTTTCGCCGATGGGCTGTTGCGCAAGAGCAACAAGGCTTCGGAAGAGGCGGATGTCGAGCAGGCTCTGACGGACACGGTGAGCCCTGTTCTCTTGTCCCCCCCGCTATTGCGCCTCGTCCTTGACTCACACCACCCGGAACTGGGCGGCGCAGATGACCGTCTTCAAGTACGTCGAGGACAAGGACGTCTTTATGAAGTTCTACTCCAAGATGCTGTCGTCGCGGTTAATTAAGGACACGTCGGCGTCCGAGGACGCCGAGTCGTCGATGATTGGCAAACTCAAGGACGCGTGCGGGTTCGAGTACACGTCCAAGTTGCAGCGCATGTTCCAAGACATGCAGCTGAACCGGGACCTGAACGCGGCGTTCAAGGAAAAGATGGCGCAGACGCACGCGACCGACGAGAAGGACATGCAGGTCGACTTTTCGGCGCTCGTCCTCTCGACGGCGGCGTGGCCGCTGTCGGCGCCGACGACGAAACTCAACATGCCCGCCGAACTCGTCAAGAGCAAGGAGCGCTTCGAGCAGTACTACATCAACAAGCACACGGGGCGCAAGCTGAACTGGCTCTGGCAGCACTGCCGCAACGAGTTGCGTCGCCCCGTTTCCTCTCGATACTTTCGAACTGAGCTGACGCGCGAAACGTACCGCTCGTCGTCGTAAACGCAGGCTCCGCACGCTGTACACGCCTCAAAAGTACTTTTTCGTCGTCTCGACGTACCAAGCCTGCGTCCTCCTCCAGTTCCAATCGGCCGGGTCGGACGCCCTCTCGTACAGCGACCTCGAGACCGGCACCGGTCTCAACGCCGAGACGCTCAAACCGGTGCTGGCGATCCTGGTCAAGCAGCGCGTGCTCGAGCAGAAGGACGGAGGCGCGACGTACGAGTTGAACCTCGGCTTCAAGAGCAAGAAGATCAGGGTCCCGCTCAACGTGCCTGTCAAGGCGGAGCAGAAGGCTGAGAGTGCAGAGGTCATGAAGGTAAAGGCGCCCTCCTCCTTTCTTCGTTTTTGCGCGCGACGAGCAGCACAGACACTTTCGGTCCGAGATTTCGCCCGCGCGGAGACTGACTCGTTCCTTGATTTGACAGCACGTCGACGAGGACCGCAAGTTGCTCATCCAGGCTACGATCGTCCGGTACGTGTGCGATCGGAGAATCCGAGCCCTCTTGAGCCATCGTTTCAGTCCCAAAAAGAGGCGCATAGCTCATGGCCGTTGGTGTCCGCTTTTCCACGCGTTACAGGATCATGAAGTCGCGCAAGACGATGAAGCACCAGCAGTTGATCGCCGAGACGGTCGACCAACTCAAGGCGCGGTTCCAGCCCAAGGTTCCGGACGTCAAGAAGGGGATCGACGCGATGCTCGATCGCGAGTACATTGAGCGCGAGGAAGGGAGCCGGGACACGTACAGGTGCGTTGCGAGCGGCAGAGAGATCTCGCCTGTGTTCCCCTCTCTTGCTTGCCTCATTCTTGCTGACCATAACTCGTTTATGTATTGCCACTCGCTCTCAGGTACCTCGCATAAGCTCGCTCCGTCCCTTCTTCTGGGTCCACCGTGCGCTTCTGCGCGATACCACGTCCCCCGTTCGCACCGCTTTTCGTCCCATCTCGTCTCGTCCTCGTTTTCCAACCGCAAAACCGCCTTCGCCGACGACCCCTCTGTGCATGTACCTCGTTCTCCCTTTCCACCCCCGCGCCGCGCCGCTCGCATCATCGACGATGTCTGCATCCCAGGGAGGGAGCCTCGTCCCTCTCCCTCTCATTCGCATGAAGTGCCCCCCTCTCCCCCTCTCGACGCTTGTTTCCGCTTGTTTGTTCCCCGCTTTCCTCCCTTCTCGCACCTGTCCAACCTGGTGATGTAACTCGTACTCTCTTTTCTCAATGCTGACAGCTCGTCGTGGTCATTTTGCGCAACAATTGAAATCGGTCGGAGAGAGTCGAGTGGCGACGGCCGTGCTTACTACACGAGAATCGGACGCCGATCTCCGGCGATGACGAGCGCGCGCGTACGTTATCAAAGACGGGCTATAGAGTGTTCGTATGAGTGAATGCACGATGAGTTGTCGGGGCATGAGAATGTAGTGGGGATTTGTAGTGCTGCCAAGGTGACTATGGGTCTATTATTTTGGGTTGCCGAGTGAGCAAGCCGAGATGATGCGCGGGTTGGTGTTTGGCGCGAGCTGGAGTCTGCTCAACCACAGCCTCACTGGACTCGGACTCACGCGCCTTGCACGTCCTATTGAGCCGACCCGGTGCTTGTGTGTGTTGTGCCAGCAGCAGTCGCCCGCCGCGTGTGCGCTCTCGCCGCTCGCTGTTCGTTCCGCATCCGCAACTCGCCTCCGAGATTTTGGTCTCCAGCTGGACCCCCGCACTTGGCTCGTCGCCCGTCAGCACGCGTGAGACCCCGAGCGGGCAGTACCTCTGAGGAGGATGGAGCAGCACCATCAACAACTCGCCGACGCCTACCATCAGCAGCAGCAGCAGCCGCAGGGAGGAGGAGCAGGAGGACAGCCACCTCCTCCTCAGCTGGCAGCGCTGCCGTCTCAAGCACAAGCACCACCACCACAGCTGCAGCAGCAGCAAGTCCAGCAGCAGCAGGTCCAGCAGTCGCAGCCGTTCACCAACCCGCACAACGTCGTCCTCGACGCGCAGGGTCACACCCCAGCTGGCGTCACCGCCGCCAGTCTCCTCCCGTCCAGAGATCAGATCCCGAGGTATGCCTGCCGAACTATAGCCCTAGCTGACTGCTCGCTGACTCATCCACTCGCGCGGGCGCGCGTCGTTAAACAGGCCTTACAAGTGTCCGCTCTGCCCGAGGGCGTTCTACCGCCTCGAACACCAGACTCGGCATATCCGCACTCACACGGGCGAGAAGCCGCATGCTTGCACCCATCCCGGGTACGTTCTCTATCTCTCGCTCTCTACACGATCCGCAGGAAGCACCGCAAGGGATGGACGCGGAACGCGCAAGATTGAGCGAGAAACAGGAGCTCCGCTTTTTTACTCCAGCCCAAACACCGGAATCCATCTTCCTGGCACCCGCCCGCACGCCCTCCTCTTCCTCCTTCATACCCTCGACCGAGATGCTCTCGAGCGCATGCAACCAATTCGCGTCTAGAGAACAGTTTCGCTGACCCCATCGGTGTTGATAACCACGCAGGTGCGAGAAGCGCTTCTCGCGTTCGGACGAGTTGACCCGCCATGTTCGCATCCACACCTCGGAGCGTGGGCGTAAGAAGACGGCGGCGCAGCAGGCGGCAGCGGCAGCAGCGGCGGCGGGTGGGCTCAGTCCCGTGACGGCTGGGAAGAAGGGCAAGCAGGGGCAGAGCAGGCAGGCCAGTCCGACGGATGACGTGAGTCGCTTGGACTTTTCTCTACCCTTCTCCCGATCTCCGAGACGACGAAATCGACTATGGAGCTCGTCGATCGCGCCGCGATCTCGCCGAATGCTGACGCTCTCTCCCCTCTCTTGCTAGCAGCAGCAGCAACAGCTCGATCCGAATGCCGCTCAGGCTGCTCATCAAGGCAACAACCCGTACAGCGCCATGATGGGATACGTGAGTCTCACGCTCTGCACAGCACCCCGAGAGACTTGGCCCCGAATAACGACACCGCGCTAAAACTGCCCATTCTTTCCCTCCCTCTCGTCCTCCTCCGCGCAGCAACAACCGTATTACCCTCCTCCTCCGGGCTATCCCGGGTACCCGTATCCGACTATGCCGATGTACCCTTACGCCTACCCCTCCGTGCCTCCCTCGACGTCGACGTACCCGGGCATGCCGCCAGCGCAGACGCCGACGACTAGTGCCTACCCTGGTTTCCCCGGCGGGCCATCCTCGTATACGCCGTACGGCTACCCGCAGTTGCTGCCGCTGCAAGTCACGGCCGGTCAGCAGCAGCAACAGCAGCAGCAGCCGTCGCAAGCACAGCCTCAGCAGATTCCGGGACTGCCTCAACCGCCGACGTCGATGCAGCAGCAGCAGCCTGGTGCAGGAAGCGCACCCGGTCAGCAGCAGCAGCAGCAACAGCAGTCGCAGCAGCAGCAGTCGCAGCCAATCGCGGGAGCAGACGGTCGGCCTCTGAATGCCTTGGCACTCGCGGCGGCGACGGGTCTGCACGAGATGGAGCGCGAGCGCGCCGAACGGGAACAAAACCAACCGGTCGACGCCGTCGGGGGCAGTGGCGCGAGCGGCGGTACCGGTTCTCGACCGGGTAGCGCGACCAACACGCCTTATGGCTCGTACGATCAGAACGCGGCGGCGGCGGCGGCGGGGTACTGGCCTTATGCGGCGGCGGCAGCGGCGGCGGCAGCGCAGAAGTATGCGGGCGCGGGGTACCCTTCGCCGCAGCAGATTCAGACTGCTTCGGCGCAGGTTGCGGCGGATCTGGCGGCTCAACAGCAGCAACAACAGCAGCAGCAACAGCAGCAGCAGCAGGCTCAACAACAGCAGGCTCAGCAGCAACAACATGCCGCTCAGCTCGCGATGGCGAACGCGGCTGCACTCGCCAACAGCAACAGCAACAACGGGTCCCGGCGTCCTTCGCACGCGCACAACGTCCACGCGCATCACCTCTTGTCGCCTTCGGACGATGCCGCGTCGCGTCACTCGCACTCGCACGACCCGAGTCACCCTACCCACCACGGCTCGCTCGCTCGTCATCAGCACCGTCACGCTTATGCTCCGTACTCGTTGCCGGCTTCGACGGATCAGTCGCTCGCCAACTCGCCCGCTTCGTCGCCCAACAATTCGGATCACGGAGGCCAAGTCGTCGCCGGGCAGCAGCAGGACGCCCAGCAGCAGCAGCAGCAGCACACCGGTGTGCACGACTACAGTGGTCACGGCTCGCAGTCGCCGTTCCCGCCCGTGCACGGCGGATCGGCGGGACTCGTGCCCGGGATCGGCATGGCTTCGCAACCCGGACACGGGCAACAGCACGCGATCGGCGAACTGCAGCAACAGCTCGCGTACCAACTCACGCCCGGTGCGAGTCCCGTCCTCGGTCCGTTGAAAGGGTTGACGCTCATGTCGGCTGCGGGGAGTCGGGCGCCGTCGCAGGCTCCGTCGCGCGCGACGAGCCCGGCGCCGGTGCAGCTCCCGCCGCTGAGGTTGTCGGGGCCGGCCACGACGGGTGGTGGCGGTGGTGGTGGTGGCGACATGCACTCGCAATCTGCCGCCGCCGCCGCCGCCGCTGGAGGAGGTCTCGACCCGAGCTCTCAGCAGCAGCAGCAGCAGCCCCCTCTGAGCGCGGGCGATCGCAGTCAACCAGGCAGCGCGAGTCACTCTCGCGCGGGAACGCCGGACGCGTCGTCGTCGTCGATCGAAGCGCAGAAGCACGCTTTTGCAGCCGGGTTGCACCACGCCGCGACTGCCGCCGCTCATCGTGCGTCTCATCGCTCGCACCCGTACGGTCGGACGGGATCGCAGCCCGGTTCGCCGGTCAACGGCGCCTCGATGCCCGGTTCGAATGGCGGGACTCCTCGGACGGCGGAAGGGACGCCGAGCGCGCCGAATTCGAGGCCGACGAGTCCGCTGCAACGGGCGGCTGGCTATCCTGCGATGCCGAGCATGGCGGCGCAGGCGCAGGTCGTGGCTGTCAACGGAGGAGGAGGAGGAGGAGGAGGCGCGCAGCCGCCGCCGACGGGCCTCGGCGAGTCGCAGTTGATGCAGTGAACCACGGTCGCGCCCTTGCCTTTTCCCGACACACCGTCAAGCTTTCTCTTTTTGTTTCTCGCCCTCTTTTGCTGTACCTAGACTCGACGACGCGCGCCACGCCACGCCTCGTTCTCCGACCACCGCCCGACTCCTCTCCTTTCAAATCGCACGGGTCTCCTTCGGTACTCTCGAGCCCCGATCCCCAATACGTGTTCTGTTTCTAATCTCAATCATAGACGGCGAGGCACAGGACTCCACATCGCGTGGATGTTCTTGAAGCCTTCGACCCACCCTTCTCGATAGATGCTTTCTCCCCTTTCCCCCATCTCCCCTTCACGCTTTCCAGCTTCTCTCCCTTTACTATTCGATTTTTTCCCCCACTTGCGCCCTCCTCCTCCCTCTATTGCACCTCCCCCCTCTCGTCTATACACACTAGCCCGCTGTCTCTCCGAAGAGCTTGGCTTTTCTCTGACAATCCACGCGCCGTTAATATCCACCAACTCGTCTCGGAGCGTCTCCATCTATTCTGTACGGGAGAGCTCGGGGTAGCTGGAGAGGCTTCCATAACGGTAGAGCGCGCCACTGAGGCGGTGTCGAAGCGGTACATGCGATCGAAGGCTTGAGCCGGAAGCGCAGTGTCGATCCGCCCCATGACGCACGGCGGCGTCATTTCGGCGACGTGCAGTTCGAGTCGCACTCGTCTCCTTCCTCTTCTCTTTCCCCTTCAACCAAAGTAGCATCAGCGAGCCAGCTGAACTACGTGAGTATTCCCTCTGCCTTGTCTGTCCTGAACCGCCTCCCTCCCTCTCCCTCCCGCTCTCTCGCTCACTGACGCTGACGCTGCGCTGCCCCACATCATCGCCTCGCCTCGCATCGCAGTCCATCCGCAGTTCTTTCACCTAAAGCCAACACACAGCAGAGGAATGGCCGAGTCTCTATCGCGCGTTCCGCTCTTGTCCGGTGACACGGCCGAGCAAGCCGACTTGTCGATTTCCGCCCTCGCTCAGGCGTACGGCGCCCTCCAGGCCGGCAAAATGCCCACCTCGGACCAGCTCGACCGCATGGTCCGCAAACTCCTCTCGAGCTCGCTCCTGCAGCCCGACATTGGCGGGATGCTCAGCGGCAAGGTCGGAGGCGGAAAGTTGAGCACTCGCGGCCGCAACCTTGTCGTTCAGGAGCGCCGCGTCATCCAGGCCATCGCTCGTCTCGTCCTTGAAAAGAACCAGGACGACAAGATTCAGCGGTATGTCTCTTCGAGCTTTTGTGACGCCGCCGCCGCTGGGAGACTCGCAAGGCCAACTCCGGAAAAAGAAGACCTCGCCCTTGCTGACGATTGCCACTTTTTGCAGCTTCATCTGGGCTGCCCGCCACGCCGACATCGATGTGGACGCCGATGTCGACGTCAATGTCAAGATCCCCAAGCCCGCCGTTCCGTCTGCGAGCGAACTCGGCGACGCCGGCAAGTCGCTGCACGAACTCGTCTCTCTCCTCCTCACCTCGTCCGAGCTGCGCAACCTCCTCGCCGACTCGCTCAACCTCTTCCGTGACGTCTTTGCCGACGCGCTCGAGGAATCCGCCGAGGGCACGATCGCCCTCACGCGCGCGAGCAAGCGCGCGGCCAAGAAGGTCCGCCCGTCCGAGGACCAGAAGAAGGCGCACAAGACTGGACTCGAAGCCGACCACTGGGAGGACGTTCTCGGCAACGCACAGGATGTCCGCAAGAGCATCCGCCGCGGCGCAGAGGACAAGCGCGACGACATGCTCCGCCAGACCGTCAAGAAGGGTCGCGAAGTGCGTCACTTTTCCCTCGCTCTGTGGCCCCCATTTCCTCCGGTACTGACTGCCACACCATCCAAACAGCTCAAGCACTACGTCGACGAGAAGCTCCCGACCGATGTCAAAGACGCCGTGATCGAGCGCTGGCGCGACATTGCCAACGAAATCCAGCGCAAGCCCGAGTACAAGGACGCCGTCAACACCCTGTACGGTCTGTGGCGCAAGTACGCCGACCAGTGGGTCAGCGAGCTCAAGGAGGCGGCCGAAAAGTCGACCGCCAAGCTCAAGGACGTCGAGGCCGAGCCGAACGAGAAGGCCGAAGACGCCGTCAGCCTGTTGCGCGAGATCATCGAGTCGTTCACGGGACCGCTCGACGGCGCTTTCCAGGCTGGCGACAAGCTGTACAAGCACGTCCGCGACGACGAGCGCATCCAGCAGATCTGGTCCGAGTTCGAGACGCTCTTTGAACGCTCGATCAACGACCCGGGCTACGTCACGTCGAACCGCGCGAGCCGTCAATTCGACTCGTTGTACGACCGCTCGCGCGAGGTCGTCGAGAGCAACGCCGACTGGAAGCGGGATGCCAACGCCTTTGCGGACGAAGCCCGCAAGCTCCTCGACAATGCCGCCAACGACCGCGCGCTCGAAGCCGTCGGAGACGCCTTTGAGGACCTCGGCGACGCAATCTCCGAGTTCGGCAAGACTGGCTACAACCTCGTTGGCGTCGACGGCGGCGACCTCTGGAAGGACGTCTCGACTGTCTTCTTGCCGCGAATCCTCGGCGCCCTCAAGCAGGTCCCGATGCCTCGCGTCGAGTTCACCAGCGAGGATGTCGACTTGATTGTCGACAACGTCAACTTTGAATCGTACGCTCCTCGTCCAAGCCCGCAGTACGAGCCTCCGAGCTAACCAGATGTCGTCCGTAGCGCCTCTTTCATTCCGGACGCCGCGCACTTCCGCTCGAATGTCGAGTTCTCGACTCAGAAGGGCTACGCAGCCTACGCTTCCGACTTCAAGGCTCGCACGACCCTCGCCTTTGCCGGCTTGCGCATGCAGGCGACCAACATCAGCTACTACGTCAACGTCAAGAAGCACTGGCTCGGCCTCGAGGACTCGGGCATGCTCGACGTCTACCTTGGATCGGCCAACGACCCGAAAGCCGACAACGGTGTCGACTGCACGCTCGTCGTCTCGAACGCGACCGAGGACGACCGCGAGTCGTTCTTCAAGCTCGAGAAGGTCGACGTCAGCATCGAGGGCTTCAACCTCCGCATCCGCCAGAGCCAGAGTCCCGTCCGTGCTTGGTTCGCCCAGACTGCCGTCCGTGGCTTCTTGGAGGCCAAGATCAAGGAGGCCGTGAGTTTTCGCGGAGCGAGCCGTGAACGAAAACGGCGCACCTTGACTTACCTCCCTTCTTTCTGCAGCTCGAAGAACAGTTCGCCAGCGCTTTCCAGGCTCTCGACAAGCAGCTTTACGACCTGCACATCAAGTCGCTCGGCGCTTCGGGCGCTGCCGCCGACCCGATTGCCTACTTCCGCGGCATCTTCAACACCGGGTACTCTTCCCCGTTGTCGCCGTCGTTCATCACCGAAGTCTCGAAGACTGGCATCCAAAAGGTCGGACCGCGCGGCGAGTGGGTCCTTGCCATCGGCGTCGAGGAGGAGCTCCTTCCGGGCAAGCGTACCCTGCTCGGCCGCAAGGGCGAGGACGTCGTCTCGCGCAAACGCCAGGTCGAGTCGCTTGCCGAGGAGGGTCGTGCCGAGCTCGTTGGTGCCGCGCAAGAGGCAGGAGCCAGCAGCGACAATCTTGAACAGGTCGGCCAGGAGGTCTCGGCCAACCTCGACGAGGCGGCGCAAGAGGCCCGTCACCAGGCGAGGAGGGAGGCTCACCGCCGGAAGCGCGAGGAGCTCCGTCGCGAAGGCTGGAAGAGCGACGCCTTTGACCTCATCGCCTGAAGAGGTCTTGCGCATCACCGTCGCGAGTGATTCGGAACAGCACTCTCCGAGTTTTTTCTATGCCCTTGTACAAATTTGCCGCGTTCGCCAGTCGTACACCATCTGTCCAAGTCGTAATCAGTCAGTAAATACCGTAGTCTTGCTTACCACAGTGTAAGTGTAACCGAAAGCGGGCGATCAGGCCGGTGAAGTAGTCTGGTTGCAAAGCATTGTTGCATATCGCGAACGCTCCCACTCAACGACGTTTGCCGCGCGTCCGGAGAACACAGTCGTCCGAGTGCTGACGCCTCATTCGGGACCGTCGCGAACTCAAAAGAGACAAGACGATTCTTTGTCTTGCAGTGGCAAAAGTGGTCAAACACTACTAGACGTGAGCGGACCCTCGACCTGCGACTCGCGGCACGCTGCCGCCGCTGCCTCTCCGACCGGCTTTGGAGGCATAATCGGAATCGCTGTGGCGCCGGGCGACAGTTTCCTCCAATCGGCCCAGGCGGTCCTCGACTCCGCCCTCGACCGCGGTCCGTCCGTGACTGACACGTTCTTCGAGCCAACGCAGTCGCTGCTCGACGTGACGCCACCGGGAATCCCACTCGGTGCGGCAAGCATCGATGCGTTGGTCGACCAAAGCTTCGAGGGCGGCTTCAGCCGAGCTGAGCGTGTGCAGGAGCGCGCTCGCGCGCTGAATGTGACCGTCCAAGGTATTCGCAAGGATCCGAGAGTCGTTTAAAGAGTCGAATAAAGTAGAAAAGGGGGCAAGGAACGCTTGCTTCGAGTTGACGCCCGCGTCAAACTCGGACTCGGCATGCCCAGCATGCAACGGAGCCGGCGGATAAGTCGACGGAGGTCCCATCGAGTACGTTGGCGGAATGATATGGTGACTGGGTGGGCCAGGTTCCGCGCTGATCCCGTGAACGGACGCGGACGTGAGATGTCGCGGCGGTCCGGGAGGCATCGCAGCCGCGATCGAGCCCCGCGGACCTTGCGACTCGACAGACGAGAACGACGATGCCCGGGGGTGATGGTGAGTCATCGGCGCGAACGGCGGATTCGGGCGGGCGTAGTACGAGCTCGACGACGAAGCCACCGGAGCTGGCGGCAAAGTCAAAGTTCCCGCCGCGTGAGTTGACGACGACGGCGCTAGTTGTCCACCGGCACTGAGACTCTCGCGTCTCTGGTTCGCGGACGAAGGTTGAGGGCGATGTCGCTGCAGCTCGCGCTCGCGTTCTCGAGCAACCATCTGCGCAGTGTACTCGGCTTCCATGGCCCCGCCGACGAGAACCGACGGGATCGTGCCGATCGACTGACGATGTGGCGGTTCGGTGTTGGTGGTAGTCGTCGTCGTCGTCGTTGTGGACCCGTTTGCGGCAGCGGTACTGGTGGGAGCGCGTACCGAGGCAGTCTGCACCGGGCCCGTCGAGACTGCCGGAGGACGATGTCCGCGGCGTCGGCCGAGACCGTCCGCTTCCGCTTCAGGCACGACCGCGAATCCACCTTGACCGGGCAGGCTTGCCTTTGTTTCCGTTCGGTTCGAGCCGGACTGAGCACTCCCTTGAGAGGGGGCAGAAGGTCGACGGGGTTTGTTGTCGCGATCGTCGGCCTCGGCCCCTGGCCAAGATGCGCGGGTCATGCGCGTATGTTCGGCAGTCCCTCTTCCAGACGCAGAATCGGGCCGGCCGCTGCCAAAGCCTGCTGCACCCGCGTTGTTGACGACGGAAGATTCGGGATGGCTGATGAGGGCCGCGAGCGACATTCCGCCGCCGCGGGACGGCGGAACTGGGGGAGTGGGCTGGTACGGATCCGAAGTGAGGATAGTTGAAGCAGTCGATGCGAGTGATTGGAGGGGCGAGAGCCGTGTCCGAGGTCGTTTCGAGGGACGAGGTTCGGGCGAGCTTTGCAGGCGGCTAGGTGAGGCTGAAGATGCGCGGCGGCTCGCCGACGAGTCGCTGTCTCCATTATGCTCTCATCAGCATGTGATTGGGTGCGAGACGGAAAAGTCTGAGGCAACGTACACCGAGTGGCGTCCGCCAGACATGCGCAGTCTGCGGAGAAAAAACAATCGTGACGGCGAAGGGTAACGGGCAACGGGAATGATCAGCGTATGTTGCCATCATGAAAGCAGGACAGAGTCGTGATGCAGCTATTCTCCCGACAGGGGAGGAAGAGAGAGCCCGCTTTCCCGGGGAGAAGCGACAGCGATTTTGACGCTCCCGTCCGCTTCGGGACGGAGAGCTGCTGGAAAGGGGTCGGCAAGGATTTTGACTTACTCGTACACCTCGCGCTGTGCCGAAGTCCGAAGCTCCGACGGCTGGCTGTCCATCTCTCCGTGGGCGAGACTTCTCTTGAGCGCAGCTCCTCTCGCGTCGCCCGGGGCCGGTTCGGTATGCACCCTGTCGGAGCTGTACGTGCGATTCATCGCTCCTGTCGACGCTACTGGCTCGGCCAGTCCTTCAATGCCGAGACCCGTCGCGTAGGCTCCGCCGTGCAAAGAAGGTGCAGATGGCGGCACCGGCGCTGGAATCATGAAGACGCTCGGCCCGGAGGACCTCCTTGGCTTTTCCGTTTGCTCCACGATGATCGAGTTCCTTCCGGAGAGATCAGCATGGCCTGCATCGCCGTGACGGCCACGGAATGGAGGGATGTTGCCAGTCGAGAAATCGGATCGCCTCGCCGGACCTGACATGGTCGACGACGCGGACGATCTCCGCCGCACGTCGTCTCCTGCAGTATTTTCGTGCCGTGGAGTCTCGGGGCCCGGTGAGCTCCTAGTGCCGACTGAGCCGTCGTCGGACTGATCGCATCCTGGTGCGCGATCTGCGGCGGCCGTTTCTTGCTTTGTCTCGACCGGTGCTGCTGCACTCGCCGACGGGGCCGCGTCTTCGTGGCTCGTCGACGGTGCTTTCGGCGCAGACGACGATGCAGAGGAGCCGGTTCGGTGGGATTGGAAAAGGTGCGCCTGCGACGACGACGCGGCGTTGGCGGCCTCCGTCGACGACGACAAGGCTGCGGCAGCGTCGACGGCGCGTGGCGACATGATGGTTGCCGTCGCCAGGGTGCAGAACGAGCGCGCTGCTAAGAATGCGCTCTACGGTGGCTGGCTTTGTGTGTGTATTGTCCCGCGTTCGCTGCAGGTTCTATGAAAAGGGCGATCGCGGCGCGCTTCTCCGCGGTCGGTTGATGAAGTCGTGCTGGAGTACTTTGGCTCACGCTAGTCGTTCGGTAGGAGCAGCAAGCAGAGCTGCAGATGCAAGACCGGTATGGTCCTGCTATGCGTGCACGCACACAAGCTGCAAAGTCCCGAATCGGTTGGATGAGAACAGCTTCCGCCGATCCGGAAGCGGAAAGTCTGACGGCTTCCTTCTCAATCAGCTGGACCTAACCAACTTGGGTTCGAGTGGGAAGCCCGCTGCACAACGGTTCAAGCAGCTGCCTGATTCCACACCTCGAGCTCTACGAACAGCACTCCTTTGTTCCCAGCAGGGGTGGCTCGATCTCCCCTGCGGACCTTCGTGATGCATGCATAATTGGAGCATCGGACACACCTTTCCCAGCCGCAGACCTTATCTGATGCGAGCAGTACTGCGCGCTTGGATCAGCACTCCCTACACGAGAGAGACCGCGCGACCGGATCATAGCGCTACGTGCAGGAGCAAGCTCAGCCTTCCAAGCTGGGCTGGGGGGCTGCGCCGCATGGAGACACTACTCGTCGCGCGACGCTCCAGCTACATACGTACAAGTAAATATGTACACCGCGCGCTCCAGGACCACAAACGTTTGCAGAGCCGCACGCGACTGCGGAGAATGCGAAAACAAGAACAATTAAGCTCACCAGAACCTGCCGATCTTAGAAGGTGGTTCTGAATCCTTGCACGCGCACGTGAAAGCGGGGCGCATGACAGCGCGTGCTTTCCGAATTTCGAGTTTTCCTGAAGTTTCCTCGGCCAGATGCGCTCTCTTTTGCGCGCACTTGATGAAGCTCGAGCTCCACAAGGCCACAGCATGAAGGTGATATTAAGTGCGACAAAAGTCTGTAGGATGGGGAGATCTATGTGCTTGGGGTGGAAGCGGGATACAGATTGGTAAGATGCACCGAGACGAGAAAACCTGGCGATGACCCCCGGGCGGGCGAACGAGGTGCGCCGAAACTGACTCAGGCCCACTCCTCGTTCACTTCACTCTTCGGCGCCGGTTGTTCCGTCATCGAGACCGAGACGGATTCCGTCAAAAGCGAATCCGAAGCGGAACGACCTCCCGCCATCTCGGTCAAAGGCTCGTCAACCGAGGCCGGTCTCGCCGTCAACGAACTGCGGTGCGTGACGTCTTTGACGGCTTCGATCACGCCGCGAGGTTCGGTGCCGTTCAAGCGATCCCAATCTGCCGCGCGGAACATGAGGATGGTACTGGGGCAAAGATGAAGCAGATCGGTGTCAGCATGTCCCATTCAGTCGCTAAATCAAGAGACGTTTCGGAGACCTTACCTGATCACACAGGCAATCCAGCCCGGCCAGAGCAAGCAGACGTAGGCGATGTTGACGGCCCAGTCGCGGTACCGCAGAGGCGGTCGGAAGTAGTATGCCACCGCGGCATCTATCACCTCTTGCGGAACGTGCTCGATCTTGGCGCTGTTGCGAGCGACGACAATCTATACGAGTTCGGAAGACGTGATCAGCTCAGCGTGTCAGCTTAGTGCTACGCGCGCGACAGAGGTCAACGTTGAGCGTACCGTGGAGCCGAGAGCGGCGGCAAAGACGCCACAAGTGATGGTGATGGCGAAGAACTCTTTCGTACGTTGATACCAGAGGGGATATCTTCGGCGCGGGAATTGGAGAAGGCTGTATGGGTAGAGGGGTGAGATGCGACGTAGAAAGGTACACGAAAAGCGATGGTCAGACTCACAAGAAAAAGTCGGCACCGTAGAGGCATGCGACGGCGACGCAGAGCACGATGGTCGTGATTTGCATGTCGATAATGTCGTTGTTGTAGAGATGTGCCGGCGCGAAGCGGTCCTCGACATGACCTTGCAAGTCTTCGTCTAGAGCCAAGAATGTCCCCCTGGTCAGATTTGCCAAGATGCTCCAAATCCCATGAGGTTGCGGGAGAAGCAAAACGTACACTTTGAGAGCGAATACGTCGCTGTGCACTCTGCCGCCAGGCAGATCATCATCGCTGCCTGGTAAGCGACTGCAACGGGTGGGGAAAAGGAGGTAGCGCGAGTCAGCGCAAACGACCCTCTTCATCTCACCGGAAGCTGCCGGACCAGCCTCGACGTACTGAAACGTTCTCTCCGGAGGTGCCAGCGCTTGTCAAACATGGCTTTCGAGCTGAATGCGGAGAAGCTCAGCTCGCCGAGGTCGAATCCCCAAATCTTTGGCCATCCCGGTCGACTCTTTGGGGGCGGGATCGGTGTCGCGTAGCGGTCTTGGGCGTGCGGCATGGCGTGCGGTGCTGCCTCGAGCGTCGAGCACAAGGGAAACGCGGCGGGCGAAAGAGGAGGCGGTTGGCTGTTGTTCGAGTCGGTCGGTGATCGAAGCCGAGGAGAAGGTTGAGGAAGGTGGCGCCTTTCAGCCGATTCGTCGTCTCACTCGCGCGTATGTATAGCAAGGGTAGGTGACCTTGGCGAGAGCTGGGAGCAGAAGAGCAAAGAGACGCGGGCAGCAGCTGGTGGCTGAGAGAGACCAGCTCGGTAGTTTACTAAGGACACTGATCAAATTACTCATGACGATCCCAAAGTCGGCCAAAGCGGAGCCGCGTCCGTGCCGCGCGCGGCAGCCCTGCCACCTTCCGGCGAGCTTCCGGGAAGCAGCGTGCACAGACAGTCTATGCACTGGCAGGCAGAATGAGCGCCTGTCTAGGTGCTACCTGTGCATAGCCAGCTCCTGTTCCCGACCTCACCGCGCTCAGCTCCCCGGAGACGCGCGCGCGGAGAGCGAGAGTCGAGCCCCGCGCTTTGGAGTTGCAACGACGTCATCGCCGCGAGAGCCGGACGGCGACGTCGCAGAATCTCGAACCGAGAGGTTTCGCAGAATCTCGAACCGAGAGGTTTCGCAGAATCTCGGACGACCTGGCACTCAACTCGAGTAGCTAGATACACACTCATAGACCGTCACCACCAAGTCGCAAGGCTCACGCGCAACAAGAACCACGTCGGGGCGCACTCAGATGTCGACGACTGAGCCTTTTCAAGAGCAACAGACGACCGCCACCACGCTCGAGACTGCCGCCTCCGAGGCAGCAGCAACAGCAGAGTACGACGCCGAGGGACAAAGTCGAAGCACGACGCCGAGCACAGTCGGCGGGAGGGAAACGGTCGTCCTGAATCCGGACCATCCTCCGCGACTTGACACTTTTCACTTTTCATTGCGCGGACCGTTCCTCTACGCCATCTTTGTCATCTTTTGCAACGTCGCGGTACCATGCGTAAGTTCGAGTGGTTTGGAGGCATCTGGTGTGATTCAAAGGGGCTAACTCTTAGTGCGCGCAACAGATGATTTACTACCCTACCCAAATCTGTACGTTTTCTCTTTCCGGTGCACACAGTTGGTCACGAGTCTGATGCTGGATGCACCCTCGCAGACACCAAGATTTCGGACGAGGAGCTGATCGGTATCGGGTCGGCTGCGCTGGGAGTTTCGAGCTGTTTCGACGCTCCGATTCGGGTGTGGCGGCGTGAGCACGAGTGCGCCGAGTCATGGCCGACCAGAGCGGAGAACTGACATCGCGAGCGTACACCGCGTACAGTCACTCGTCACCGTGGCAAGTACGGACCGCTATACTATCCGTTCGTGGCGGACCCGGCTTTTGAGCCAGCTGGAAAGAATCGTCTCATGAAGAAGATGCCGCGCTCCTGGTGGTGAGTTTCTGATGCTCCAGGCGCCGAGTCCCTCCATTCTATGACTAATGACCTTGCTGTGTGACAGGCACATGGACTTTATGATGCATACGTACACGATCGCCCTCTTCTTCTTCGCCATCCCCCTCGCCGTCGCCCCCGCCATCCCGCTCTACTCCTTCTTCCTCTTCAGCTTCCCAATGCTCGTCGCCCCCGTCGGGATCATCTTTGCCTTGACGCTCCGGTCATGGCGCAACCTGCCGTTCTGGATGTCGTCCGATCCGCCCAAGACGCCGACCAAGCCGGCCGTGTACTACTTTATCGAAGACACGGGCGCAGTCGACTTTAAGCACGGGCGCGAGTGGCGCAAGCGGTGTCAGGCGAGGTAAGCGCGCCCTCGCGAGACCGAAAAAGCACCAAACCCGCCTGAACTGATGTTTTCAAACCCTCATCAGATACGCCGCTTCGCCACCGTTTCGCGACCTGATGTGGTGGCAGACTGTGCTCTGGACGTTCGGGATGGCGGTCTTTATCGGCGTAGTCGCTGCCGTTGACTGGACGACCACGTGAGTGCCTGTCTTGGGAGGTTAGGCTGATCATGACGGTCAACACCGGCTGAACACCTCGCCACGCACACACAGCCTCGACGTCGGGTTCGGCCTCTGCATCTCGATGATCTTCATCTGGGGCATCATCTGGAGCCTCATCTCGTATTGGCACGTTCATCGGTCCCTCAAGCGCGAACGGGTTTGGTGGCGCGACAACTATTCGACGCTCGTCGTTCCGAACCTGATCCGCCGGCGGGATAGCGACCCGATCGGCCCGTGCGGAACTGGAGCGGGCGTCGAACCGCCGCGGAGTGGGCCCAAGTTCCTCCACGGGCGGCATCGAGGATATTCGGTTCATGCCGAACTGGAAATCCCGCAGGTGGCCGGTCTTGGGACGGAGCGAGCAGAAGAAGAACCCGAGATGCAGGAGGTTCCTGCGTCTCGTGCGGTCACTCGAGACGAGGCTGCAACGTCCGCGGCGCGAGACTCCACAGTGACCGTCGTCGATGCCGAGTTTGTCGCTTCTCCGGGCGATCCAACGAAATCGGTCGACTCGGATCCGGAAGCTGCAACAGACGTCGCCTCCCGCAGCGGTCGTCTCGTCTGACAGTCGAATTGCTTTTCTCAGCGAATTGCACTGTAGCTTTTGTACTCTATGCATACTTTCGATTCGGGCCAACCAAGCCGCGGCTGTGAGAATATAGAAACGTCCATTTCGTATATGCTTTTCTCTCCCCCTCGGATCAACGAGTACCGAAATCAAGCCCGACCTGCATAACCCTTCCCCCCCGTCTAACACAGCTTTTCCGGGCACCCGCCCTCGCGTGAACATCATCGGCCGACGAGAGCTTTGAGCTGCGCGACGTATCCCGCCAACACCTCGGGCGAAGTCTTGAAGACAAAGAGTCCGGCCAGCGCGATCGAGTATCCGACCAGCTGTGCGAGTCAAGTGGAGAGTCAGTTGAGATGTTCGTGCTCATGTTGGAACGGAAGCTCTTGTCCAGACGGACCTGCACGAAGGTGACGGGGGAGCCGAAGAGAACGACCGAACCGGTGACGAGGAGAATGTCCTTCAGAACGCCTGTGCGGACGATCCGATTGCCACAGCATTGTGAGTTCGTCATTCCGGCGCACTGGATTCACGCACAGGATCGGAAGACCACACAACGCACCGGAGAGGGTCAACACGAGCGAGCTCGCGCAACCGATCAAGAACACGACGCTGATGTTGAGGCACAGCGCGACGCTGCAGTTGAGGATGAGCGTGATGACTCCGACGCGCGGGAGCACCTCTTCGAACGGCGCCCAGCCTTCGAAGATGGGGACGAGGAGGGCATTGAAGCACGCGCAGACCTATTTAATTCGAGGGGATCCGGGGCGTCAGTTAGGGAACTGTGCTCCAGGTACCGGCTGATGATAAGGTAGATATATAAGAGACACATACAGGAGCGTAGTAGTATAGGGAGACGAGCTGAGTTTGATCCGAGCGACCTTGCAAACTGGTGAGCAGGCGCATTCTTTCCGAGCGCAAACGGTGGGACTGACCGGGTCCATGCGCATCCCCTGGAGCAGCTTCTGAATCGCCACGAGCCGAGTCGCCTCGAAGACGATTCCGAGGCACTGGAAGATGAATCCGCTGAAGACAAAGTTGAGTTCTCCGTACGAGGCGAGGGCGACTCCGAAGGAGATGGCGAGGACGACGATGGCCTTCCGACGGTTGAAAGAGTCGAGGCCCATGGCGACCGACATGAGGAGGACCGCGACGGAAGTGAACGCCTTGAGCCTGCGGAGGACTTGAGATCAGTTTCTTGTTCTCGCTTTGTGGAGGGACGGTGCGCACATTTGGATGAAAGAAACCCCTAGACTAAGGTACGCGATGTTGCTAAAGATCAGACTTGCGCTAAAGAGCCCTCCGATGGGCACAATCTGCCTCGCAAAGGTGGTTAGGAGAAGTTCAGCCACGGCCGGAGGGAAGGCAGGCGGAGCTCACGTTTTTGTACCAACGGTCCCAGGTCATGTCGATGTTGTCCACGCCGTCGATCAGGTGCGTAAATCGCCGCATCAGGCGAGTCCCGATCGTGGCGTAGACGAGGTGAGTGGTCTGTCATCGTGGTTCGGATGAGCGTTCCTTTTTTCGCCGGCACGCGTTTTTCAGGACTGAACGTACGGTCAAGAAGATGGGATACGGGAAGTTGAGGTCGCCTTCTTTGCTGCCCAGCACCCAAGCGTTCATGAGGATCACGCTTGAACTGAGTGCGATCCAGATTGCGATGATGGGAGCCGGGTGCATGCGTTTGACCTGCGTCGCACACTTCAAATCGTCAGCTTTTTCGGTTCGGACTACAGTCGTACATCATCTTTGTATGACCCCAAATCTTGTGCCATGCTTCGCTCGCTGGTGCGAGGCGAGTTTAGGGAAGGCGGATCGGGAGACAGGGGGCGCAGCGACGGGAAGCGGAGCAGGACTCCGGTGCGGGAGCTGGGAGACTGACCGCGGCTGTCTGGTTCTGAGTCGCAGGTGGAGGCAAGTTCTCCTCCTCCTCGAGTTGCTGCAAGCCGTCGCGGAGGACGTTGTTCCTGCTCGCTTCATCCTCCTCCGCGAGGAGACGGTCCGCCTCCTGTTCGGCCGAAAGGTTCTGGAGCGTGATCTTGTCGCTCATGGTCGGCGTCTTCTTTCGGTCTGACCTCGTCGGCGGTCACTCTCGAGTGCAAGGTATAGCGGCGGCAGCGGAGGAGGAGGAGGTTGGAACACGCCGCGACGCCCTGCCGACGCGACAAAAATGGGCTCCAATTGAAATCGATCCCACTGCCTCTGTGATTGCTAGTTCCGAGTGACGGTACTTTGCAGAGCAAGTCACTCCATGTCTGCCGGCTAAGGAAAATCCAAAAGAGGAGACGAGTGCAAACTCCGCGGAGATGATGAGGCGGGCGAACGCGGATCCGCGGAGGAAGCGGACGCACGCTCTCTCTCTCCTCTACACGCGCACACTAGCAGCGTTTGCAGAACGAACACCTTCTTAACTAATCCCAAAGCAAATGGCTTCGACTGCCCAGTTCATCCCGGCGCCTGCTCTCGGCGGAGTCGCCTCGGCGGCGGCGCACTCTCACGACCATGACCACCAACACCAGCACTCGCACGACCACGGAGCGCAGGAGCACGGACACACGCACGAACTCATGGAGCACCCAGGTCAGTTCGCCGCGCAGAAACACCGATATGTAGGGACACGCAATCCGCCAAGAAGGAGTCGCAACGGACCCCACATCGGCTGCGAGGGTGTCGCTACTGTGGATGCGTGCCAGCGCAGCAGACTGACACAGGGCACTATGATCAACAGGCAAGTTCACCGAGCGCGACATGCCAAACTTTTCCGGGCGCAACTGGACCGAGCGAGGCTTTACCATCGGAATCGGAGGGTCAGCCAGCTTCTCCCCTCAAAACTATCCCGCTGCCAGTCACTTGACCTCGAAATCTGCGTACAGTCCCGTCGGCTCGGGCAAGACTGCCCTCACCCTCGCCCTCTGCCGGCACTTCCGCGACTCGCACAACATTGGTCCGTTCCTTGCCCTCCGTCCTCTCCCCTCTCGCGCCTGACCCCTGACAAGCACAACTGCGGGATCTCAGCGGTCGTGACGAACGACATCTTTACTCGTGAGGACCAAGAGTTCCTGATCCGGCATGAAGCGCTCTCGGACAAGGGAAGGATCCGTGCGATCGAGACGGGTGCGTCTGCGCGTTCGCCTCCTTCCTCCTCGTGGCTTCGTGACCGGGTGTTATTTGTTGGCTGATCTCATGCTCTCGGTTCCCTTGCACATATGCCAGGCGGCTGCCCTCACGCGGCGATCCGGTAAGCAAGCCCTCATCATCCACCCACACCTCGTCTCGCCTCGAGGTCTTGCGCGCGGAACCCTGACCGAACGCCCCTTTGCGCGCGCACACATATTCAGGGAGGATATTAGTGCGAACCTCGGCGCTCTTGAAGAGTTGCAAGCAGCGTACGGGTGCGAGATGCTCTTTGTCGAGTCGGGAGGCGACAACCTCGCCGCCAACTATTCGCGCGAACTGGCAGACTATGTGAGTCGGGTCGAGTCGAGTGGCGGGACAAGTCTTGGGTCAGCACGTGCTGACGACCCTTGTTTTGCCACACTTGCCCCAGATCATTTACGTGATGTAAGTCGTGTTCCTGATCAACCCAAGCTCGTTGTGCGATATTGATTCCTTGTCTGTCGCATCCCAACTAGTGACGTTGCTCAGGGTAAGCGCTCTGTCAAAAACATCAACGTGACGGCAAGCTGACCGGCATGAACACAAAAAACTTCGCAGGCGAGAAGATTCCCCGAAAGGGAGGTCCTGGCGTTTCTCAGGTGCGTCGTCCTCGTCCGTTTTCTTCCGCACCAGCCGAGGCAGCATCGCTCTGACCTGAACCTCTCTGCTGCTGTCGTGTCGCAGTCCGACCTCCTCGTGATCAACAAGGTACGCTTTTCTCCATTTCCCAATCTCTCACCGAAAACTGACACCCACTTTCCCTCTGGATCTCCGCAGACCGACTTGGCCCCTCACGTCGGCGCCTCGCTCGAGGTGATGAAGCGCGACGCGGACCGGATGCGCGACCACGGCCCGACGCTGTTCACTTGCGTCAAGACGGGAGACGGAGTCGAGGGCGTCGCAGAGTTGATCGAGGCGGCGTGGACGAGCGCCACGGGCGGCAAGAAGTGATGCAACATTCGCACTTGTGTCTGTAACGATTCCGCGATTTTTGCGAGAATGCTCTCTGTGGGTCTGGAGATTCTGAAAACTTGTCGAGTCGGGCACCACAAACTCTCGCATCCGATGCTTGTCCGCAACCATCGAGCTTCTCGGAGAGCAATGCCGCGCCGGAGTGGAGACGCTGCTGTTCCCGATCCCGACTACTCTGAAGTGGATGCGACTTCGCCGCTGCTCCCGCATCCTGCGACAGCTGCTCCCTCGAGTGCTCGCCGACACCGTCAACCTCGCCGACCCAACAACGGCGACGACGACGACGACGAAGCCGACGTAGAGCAGCAGCAGCAGCAGCTACTGTCAGGAGATGAAAGCTTGGATGACGGCGAAACGGCCTATGCTAGATTGCGATGGGCTGTCGCCAGTCTGATCATCGCTTCTTTCATCGCTGTCGTCCTCTGGCTTGCACTCGGAGGGGGGTCCAGCGCACAAGAAAGGTGCAGGAATAGAGACTTGGGTTTCCCTGGACAGGACCAGGTCGGCTATGCAGGCCCCACTCCGACAGTGAGTCTCTCTTTACATTGTCTCATGAGGAGGAGGAACTGACTTTGTCCGTGCGAATAGGGAACCGAAGCGATGGCGGCGGCGACGTCGTACCCTTCCTACTATGACACCTCACCCATCGCACCACCCTCAGACCTCGACTCGAGACAGGTGCGGAAAAACGGCGCCTTGCTTTCCGACCGTTTCGCCTGACCGAATGAACCTCTTTAATACGATCAGTTCAACATTCTACACCACCTCGGCAACCTCTCGCCGTGGCGAACAGTCAACTTTGGCCTCAAGGGTACCGCGCAAGTTCCCGAGGGATGCACCGTCCAACAGGTCCAGCTGCTGCACCGGTACGGACTCACTTTCCTCGCTTTCATCCGGGATCCACGTCTCGAGACTGATGCGATCCGTGTTTGTTGCAGTCATGGCGCCCGCTATCCGACGACCGGCACGGGCGTGAGCCGGTTCGCAGAGGAAGTCGTCGGCGCCAAAGGGTTCAAAGCGTGAGCTCCTCCGCCGCCGTGTACGTGGTAATCGACCCTCAAATCTCTAAACTCTTCTTCTTGCCGCGGACAGCTCTGGAAACCTCACCTTCCTGAACGGCTGGACGAACCCGCTCGGTCTCGAGATCCTGACGCCCTTTGGGCGAGAGCAACTCTTCAACCTCGGCGCCTCGTTCAGGGCAAAGTATGGCGGGTTGCTGAAAGAAGGGCAACGACCGGTCTTCCGCACCGAGAGCCAGGACCGCATGGTGAAGTCGGCGCTCAACTTTGCCGCCGGGTTCTTTGGCAGTGAGTCTTTTGGGCTCCTCGCGCGTGCCTGCTGTTGTCGCGAATAAAGGTCGCTCGTGTCTGACGAGGATATCCGTAACCCCCCCCCCCCCCCCCCGACAGTCCCCTTCGAGGACCAATACCATCAGCTCATCACGGTCGAAGCGCCGCGGTTCAACAACACCCTCGCGCCGTACATGACCTGTCCGAACGCCGGCGACAGGCGTCTTACGGACGGTCACACGAAGAAACGGAAGTGGGTCGAGCGTTACCTCGGCGCAGCGCTGCCGCGTGTACAAGCTCAGATCCAGGGCGTCACGTTGACGCACGAGCACCTTTTCGACGTGGGTCTCTCCGCGCCGGTCCTCGAGTAGTCGTTGTGCTGCCGTTTCTCCACCCTGCTGACTTGTTTTCTATCCAGATGCAACTCTTGTGCGCATACGAGCTCGTCTCGCTCGGTGGTTCGGCGTTCTGCTCCATCTTCACGGAGGAGGAATGGCGAGGTTTCGAATACGCGCACGACATCGAGTTCTTTGATTCTTACTGTGGGTGACGGCACGAGGTTGCTCTGCTTTGTACTCGGAGGAGAGGAGCGGCACGGCTGAATAGGCCTCTTTCTCGCTTCCCACAGCGTTCGGTCAACCGGCACAAGCGGCCATGGGCAAGGGATGGGCGCAAGAGTGGCTCGCTCGGACTCTGCAACAACCCCTCAGCGACTTTAACACGACGACCAATTCGACCCTGCACACCGAGACCTACTTCCCACTGGACCAGAATCTCTACGTCGACGCTACTCACGACACCGGTGCGTATTGTTTCTGAACTCTCTGCGTTACCTTTCCGCGACTCATCTTGCCCTCTCTGGGACGCGCACGCGCAGTCATATCCGCCGTGATCGTCGCTCTCGGCTTCCAGTCTCTCACTCGGTCGGCTCCCCTGCCGGACGACCACATCCCGCAAGACCTGTCCTACGTGGCAGCGGCGACGACTCCCTTCGGCGCAAACCTGCACTCGCAACTCCTGCATTGCCCGACAACAACTTCTCTCGGAAAACCGGGAACGAGCGCTTCCGATCGTTACGTCCGCTGGATCTTGAATGACGGGCTCCTCCCGCTGGATCACATCGATGGCTGTGCGACCAACGAGGACGGTCTTTGCTCGCTGGAAGCTTATACCACGTGGCTCCGGAACGATCTTCAGAGTATCGACTGGGAGGAGGACTGTCGTCAGTACCGCTTCCGCTTTTTCTGTCTTTATTGCACTTCTTTGTACTGACCCTGCAAATTGCGCAGATGGCGACTACCCCAAACCTCGTCACCCGATCACGGACGGTCGACCGCCACGATTCTTGTAAAGACAGAATGTACCCGCCGAAATTGTCTGCCTTAATGGCCACCAGAACGAAGAGAAGCCGAAGAAAAAGCGCTCGGATGCATGCATGTATGCAGTGCAAGAAGGGTGGAAAGGAAGAAAATCTACGAAGCAATGTCTGTGAAGAGTGGTACAGTTGGTTTGGGCCAAGCCTCATTCGAGGAACTGGTCGAGAAAGCCCTCGTAGTCCCACCCCTCGCCCGTTGCGACAGGTTCCTCCTGACCGTCGCACCCGGGCGTCGCGCGGCAAGGCGGCATGTGCTCTTGGAGGAAGCGCAGCGCATGAGGCGGCAGCTGTAAGCGCGTCAAGTCGAGTTCCGTCATATAACCCTGCAAAAGTGGCATCGTAAAATCAGCCTATGTGACCCAAGCTATCCGTGCGGGCGATGGTTCTTGTCGAACGCACCTTTTCGCCGGCTATGGAGCGGAAGCAACTGCGGACTTTGTCGCCAGAAGGACGATCTTCGAGGCGCTCGGTCTGAATCAAGGACATAGCGCGCAGCTCAGCGCCAAACTCAAGGAATCGGGAGAATGGACCGGTCCTTTCTCACCATGAAGCGCATGTACTCTTCGAAAGTGACGAGTCCCTCCTCATCCTGGCAAACATCGTTCAAGTTCTGCGAGCGTGGACGAAAGTGAGCACAGCACGCTCCCTCGACGCAGACGCGCTGCAAACACAACCATACTCACCACTTCGCTCACGCCGAGCGAGCTCAACGCTCCGCTCAGCTGGTCGAGGTCGAGGCGATTGTGCCCTTCCTTGTCGAATGCGCGGAATGCGGTCTCGAACTCTTCGAGCTGCTCCGGCGCGATGGCTTTGGCTTTTCGCGCGACTATCTGTATGAGTTGACTCGCGGTCAGCTCAAAGAGTCTACCTCGCATCAGAGTGACAGGTCTCGCGCACCTGGTTCTCGACAAAGTGAATTCGCTTCCTCATCGCATCCTTCAGCAGACTCGCCTCGACCGCGAGGTCTTCCAGCTCGTGCTCAAGCCCTACGTGCGCAGCTTCGCAGGCGCGGCAAGCCTCGTACGTAGATTCGGCGGCCAGAGTCGCCTGCTGAACAGAGGCGGCACGCGACTTGCTGAGTAGCGTGAACGCGTCCAGTTGGATCGAAAGAGGCTGAAGGAGGGACGGTAACCGGGTCAGTCGCGACTGGGCGGCGGAGGAACGCGGCCGAGTCACCGCGAAAGAAATAGAGACTCCGCGCACGTACCACACTCGGTTCTGCTTGACGAGACATCTCGTCCCATGCGCGCGACAGCATTGCTCGCACCGCCAGGACGTGATCGTTGAAAGTCGAGAGCGCCTCCTCGCGGATCCTGTTCACGGAAAGGCGTTGCTGTAAGCCATGCTGCAGATCGCACGATAGACTCGCCCCAAGAGCGACGCACCTAGTGATGCACAAATTGACAAGGCGAGCCTGTTCCGCCTCGGCGAGGACGAGGTCCTCCCATTTCGCGGCCACATCCTGCGGCAGGTGAAGATCCAGGTTGAACGACTCTCGTCGTCGGTCAAGAAAAGTGCTGCGGCTGATCTAGACACACACACACACATACCTCGACTCTGAGTCCCTCGGGCGGTTCGTATCCCCTCAGTCCGTACGTCCTCAACTTGACGCGAACGTTCCCAAGCATTTGCGCCGTCTCGACCTTTTCCTTCATGCACTCTCTTCGCTCCGGCGACGCACGTACAGAGTTTCGCAAAGCCACGAGATCTGCGTAGGAAGTCGTCGACGTGGGAACCGTCTGCTTGATGCGGAGGATGCCGGTTTCAAGACCTTCGAGGAGCTGCGGTACAAATTGTGAAAGGGTCAGTCCTCACACTCGTGCTTCTGGCGACCGAGTGCGTGACTCGCAATAGTGACTCGACGCTCGTAGTCGTGCACAGCAAGCATGAGTTCGCTCATCTCGTCGACAAACTTGTTGATCACGCGCGCCTCCGTTTCGGCTTGAGCTGTTGTCACGATGACCCCGCCCGAAGTCGGTCAGCTGATAGGACTCGAGTCGGGAAATATCACTTCCCCGGGGGCTACGGACCTCGAGAGGAGAAGGCGTGGAAGAATTGCGCGACGTAGGTCATGATACTCCTCTCGTCCGGGCGCCTCGTCGCGCAGACGTCCTCCACGTCCAAAAGTTGCTGCGAGTACGGGGAAGGAAGGTTACGGAACGCGATTTCGGTCAAGCTCTGACATCTTTGTATGGCACGGGCGCGAAAAGAGCCGAAAAAGAAAGAGAAACTCACAGGAATGCCGAGATGCTCCGCCGCGATCGAAAAGGCCTTGGTCAGATTCTCGGCTGCACTCGCCGGCGATTTGGACAGGGAGTCATAGTCGAGCAAGTCGGGTCGGTGACGGTGAATCAAAGCGCAGCTACGGGTGGTGGGGGTGCAGTTGTCAGGGAGCGCGACAACAGAGAAAGCTATGGGAGAGGAGAGCGGAAAGGTGACGCACAATGCGAGCCCGTCTTGCCAACTCCTCGCAAAGTCTTTGACGTCGACTTCGTCGTACGGCGCAGTCTTGCGTTGACACCACAGCAACAACCCTTCTTTGGCGTGCGAGCCTTCTTCGCTGTGGGGGGTGCAGGAGGCGACCGATCAGAAAGCGTTCCCCATTCAAACGGTGCCCCAAACGTTTGTCTTACTTGATGTCGGCGATGGAGAAGCGGAGGACGAGACTCCAGATCATGCCGAGGATGAGTTTGCGGTTCCCGTCGACGACGTCTTCAGGCCCGATGTTGGTCAAATGGACGCCCATCTCCTTGATCCGTTCGAGCGCCTTGACGGCGTTCTCCATCTTTTGCACGCGATGATACGGGTGCAGGTTGTACCGACCGAGAGACGAGTCGGTCAAGACTTCCTGAGGGAGGATTTCGCCTTGTCAGCTCGCTGTCCCCCGACGGCTGGATGGGTCACCCTTCAACGTACAACGAGTTGGATCAACCTCGTTCCGTCGCTAAAGTCTGTGCCGAGATCCATGACGGGCGGGTAACCGTTCGGTTCGAGACGAGCGTTGAGCCTGCCAAGGGAAAGAACAAGAATCAGCGCCGCAGTCTCCCGGGTGCATGACAGTAGGAAACTGTTACCATTTGCAAAAAGTGCGGTTCTGTACGTCCTCGTACTCTCTTCCGACTGCGGGCGAGTGGGCCTGCGGCGAGTGCGGAGCGGTGAAGGCGCCCCATTGCCCTGCGGCGAGGGAGGGACTGCGCATGAGGATGCTGTTGCTGCGCTGGATCCGGTACTGGGCATTCGAGCTCGCGGCTTTGGACGGGGACGTCCTGCTGCTGCTGCTGTCTCTGTCTGCCGCTGTCCCAAACGCAAAGGCACGGTTCTCTTGCAACGGCGTCCGCGGCGCGTGCACCAGCTCGTCACCGCCCCGTTTCGCTGCTGCGGGCAGGTGGAGTCCGAGTTGGGCGAGCGAGGACAGACTCGAAGTCGTACGGTGGCCGAGTGCGCTAGTCGGCCGCGCTCTCGTCGTCGTCGTCGTCGTCGGTGATGGCGAGGAGATGTTGGGTGAACGCGGCGACGCACTGCTGCTCGACGCGGGGGCATAGCCAGGCGCCGCGTACATCGAGAGCGGTCTCGCACGCCGATTTGGGCTCTCTATACTCGCCGCCATGTCTAGCAGTGGCCCGTGTCTAGAGTTGACCTCGGCACGCGACGAATCTCATCGAGCTTGCAATCCCCTGACGCGTTGTAATAACTGATTACAAAAAGTAATGCGCCCCACTTTGTTCCGCATTCGGCTCTCATCTCTCGCCTCACCCACTCACCGTAACCATAGACGCATGGCCACATTCGCCGACCTGCCCGCCGAGTTGCTGGCAGTCATCTTTCGATTTGCCTGCGGCGACCGGATCCCCATTCCAGCGCGACCGCAGCAACGGCTCGCCCCTCCAGATCGCGCAGCTCTCGCTTGCTTCTCGCTCGTCCATTCTAGCTGGACTCGACCCGCCCAGGCGCTCTTGCTCGCTTACGTCGTCGTCGTCGCAGTACGTCTACCGTGCGGCAGTGCATATCCGAAGAAACCCGACTCCATCACGGACCTCGAGCGAGATTGCCGTCGCTTGAATCCCACCTTTGCCGACGCGATCCGTACCGTCCGCTTCTCCAATGGCGCAGGGACCGACGGCGTGCCCGTCCTCCCTCGGTGCGACGCGCTCCTCGCAACTTGCCCGCGCATCGTCGCACTCCGGATCGACCGCTCGCTTGTGCTCGATTGGAACGCTCTCGCTCCTCTTGCAGGTGCGTAGGACGAGAATTGATCAATTGCGACCGCTTCCCACCGGTCGTCTGCAGCCGTTATTAACGTACCCATGGGGCTGATGAGCAGGCCAGCTCCGGTCTCTCGCGGTCCTGTCACTGTTCTTCGCCACCTCCACCTCCGAAGCACTCCACGACCTACCTGCATTCCCTCTACTGGAAGAGCTCACCATCAGCCTCTCCGAATTACGCCACCTCATCTCGGCCTACTCCACCACAAGCCTCTGCCACCCCGACAGATTGACGCCGCAGCCGGCCGGCGAGCAGCGGCCTTTTCTCTTTCCCGCCTTGACCACCCTCAACCTCACCTCGCACAAAGCCTCGGACCATGTCTACCTTCCAACAACAGCGGATTCACCGCTGACCTACGGACCTGGACCTGGATCTGCGATCTCTGGACAAGCCTGGACGACCGGACTACCCCGTCTGAGCGCAGTTGCGTGCCCGCTCGCGCTCAAGGACGAACTCGATCGCTTTGGCCTGCCGAAGCGAGTCGCAGATCGCGTGCTGTGGCACGTCGGGTGGCAGGACTTTGTCGATTACATGCCTCCATGGCGAACGTTCGCATCGACCATCGACGAGGATGATGAGCCTGATCCCGCCTCCTCCTCCCCTTTGACGACGACGACAACCGCGACCGCGACGGACGCCGACTCGGTTTCGCACCGTGTCCGACTTCGACATCTCTACCTCCTACCGCTGCCGTATGACCCTCTTCCACCGCACTTCCTCGAAGAGCTCACGCGCCGAATCGAGTCCGACCCGTCCTTGCACGCCCTCTCGGATTTGTGGCTCCCCAAAAAGGGATGGGAGCAACACATCCTCCGGCCCCTCGTCCCAGTGACCAGCCCAAGTTCGCGAAGCGGTATGTTCTCGCGGGTCTGCGCCGAAAAGGGCATCACTCTGAGATGGATCGCAGGAGGTTGCGGGCCCGCGGCTGACGACGACTGGGCAACAGTCGTCGACATACCAGAAGAATATCGACTCTGGGCGCTCGAGCAGGATATTAGCCGAATCGATGCACAATAGAGACGGAACATCGCTGGAACGTCGTTTGCCGCCAGCCAGCGTTTGTTTTGCCCCGAGAGTGGCCTCGCTCTTCCGTGACGTACCGTCCCGGCGGCTGAAGCGACATCGTTGGAAAGGTCATGCAGCGGAGGAGGAAAGCACGAGAGTTCCACGACAAAGCTACACAAAAGTACACCATCACTACCACCGCCGCCGACCGCCTCGTCGGCGGGCGGGAATCAAGGGCGTCTCCTCCCCCTCAAGCAAAGCAAACGACAGAGAGAGCGTGGGGTGCTCTACTACTTGGCCGTCTTCTGCTTCTTCTTTTTCGGTTCCTTGGCCACCTCGTCGCCGCTGACCGCGCCGCCATCGTCGTCCGAATCCGAGTCATCCGAAGAGGCCGAACCGCCGTCCGAATCGGAATCGGCTTGGAAGTCTTCGTCGACTGTGGCGTAGTTGCAGAAACACACACACACGCGCGCGCACGTATCGTCAGCAAAACGCGCATCGATAAACACAAAGAAAGAAAGGGGGAGGATGGGACAAGGTGAGAGGGATGTACCTTCTGAATCTTCATCCTCGTCCAGGTCCATCGCGTCCACCCCGACCGCCTTCTTCTTCCTCCGTGACCGCGCGTCATCATCATCATCACTACTCGCCATCGCCTCGTCCTCATCCGAACTGACATCCAAAGCCGCGACCGCCTCTGCCTGCGCAAGTTCGTCCATCTCGTTCTTGAGTTTGATCTTCTTCATCGACAAGAAATCGGTGATGGTCTGGAGTTCCTCCTTGGAAACGGCGGAAAAGACGAGGGGACCGCCGCCCGCGACGGAGGACGAGTCTTTGAGGCGGATCGACAAGTCAAAGGTCCTCGCGGACGGGAGGGCACCGCCAACACTACATTTCGTGCGATGCGACGAGCAGCAGCAGCGTGGTCGTCAGTCAGCATTCGTGGGACAGGATTCGATCCTCGTAAAGGACGGGTGGAACGAGAACTCACCGAGCGAGCACGATCGCCGAGATCTCGTTGAACGAGACGAGCGTCGGTTGCTTCGAGATGAACAAGAGCTGGCGTTCGAGGAAGTACAGCTGGCCTTCGTTCGCCTTGAGGTTGCACTTGACGGCGGCTTGGCCATCGTGACTGCACATTGGTAGGAGGAGGTCAGGACTTGATTCCCTCGTCTATCGTCTGCACCAAGTGTGTGCACGCGCGTGCGCGCGGGGGGCCATGACAAGAAAAACAGGAGCCGGAGGAAGCGAGGCAACGCACGATTGGAACGATCCGGGCGTGACGACTTTTTTCTGGGTCAGGACGCGGAACAGGAGCGAGACGACTTCGTACGCCGGGTCGTCGTAGTGCTGCTTCAAGTTGCCGTCGTACTTGTCCCGGATCGTGTCCCTGTCAAATTTCACAACGTCAGCACCGAAAATCTCACAAGGTCAGCCTCTCCTAAGAGACCTGCGGGCGGGCGCCGGACTCGACTCACTCGTCGAGGTTGAGGTCGAGTTCCATGATTTCGTCCTTGGCAAACTGCATGACCAAGTACGGGTACCTGGTCTGACCTTGGCGGATGGGCGGGTCAATGTTGACGACGAGTTGCGAGTGGATGTCGTCCGGTTTCGGGAGGAGGAACAGTCGCTGCACTTGAGTGTACGCGACGCGGTAGTCGTACGTCTTGCCGCGGAGGCGCATAAACTCGTCGTAAATGTCGATGTCTGGGGTGGTCGAAACCGCTCGGCATTAGTGGCCAATGCCAAGACGACTTTTTCCGAAGGAGAGGGAGGGAGAGACGCACCGAAGCGGCCACGAGGTGTGGTGCAAAGCACTTCGGGGAAAGTGCAGATTGCCTCTCCCGAGATCTGTCCGATCGCCGCCTTTTCTTTGACGGCGTCGTGGAACGCCTGCGCAGCCCCTTCGCCGTCCTCGCCCTCGTCTTCGTCGTCTTCGTCGTCGTCCTCCTCCTCGTCACTCTCCCTTTTCGGTCCATCACCCGCCGCCTTGGCCTTGGCCTTTTCTCCCTTCTTCTTCATTCCGCGCGCCGACCCGGGGATGTACAAGCGCATCTCGCTGACCTCGTCCGGCATGGCGCGGAGGCGCTTCTTGCGCGCGACGGGGTCCTCGTTGCCGTCGGCGGGAGGCGGGGGCAAGGCCGAGCCAAACTCGAGCGCGACTTCGGCCTTGTTGATCGAGGTGTTTTGGACGAGGTTGAGCGGCACGGTGAAGGCGGGTTTGCCGGCGACGAGAAACGCGAGGTCGTCGGCCTGGACTTCGGCGACGCCCCAGTTCCAGCCGCGGACGCTGACGTCCTTGGTCTCGAGCGAGATGTTGTAGTACTGCTTGCAGAGGTTGCCGAGGCGCTCAAAGTCATCCTTGAGGAATCCGTCAAAGGTCTGGCGCTTCTTGTTGGTGCCGATGCGCATCTGGTAGTTCCTCGCGACGCGGTGCCATTGGATCCACTTGATGTCGCTGCCGGGCACGGTCACGACTGCCTCGTTCTCGTCGGACGACTTCCATCCGAGTCCCGACGGCGCGATTCGCAGCTCTGCGTGCGTAGTGAGTGAGTGAGTGAGTGAGTGAGTGAGCGCGTTGGAAAGACGCGTCGCGCGAGGAGGAGGATGAAGAGCAGCAGACTCACTGCCGCTGGTGGGCGCGAGGCCGTGGTAAATGTTTTCAAACTGCGCAGTCGCCATCCCGTCCCACGTAGCCCTATGCCTCGCCTAGGGTGGATGGACGAGGGCTGAGGCGCTGAGAACTGCCGGAAAAATGTAACCTTGTTGTATTCAGAGTATTTGTATTTAGCATTACAAACAGTCAAATTGATCGGCGCCCCACTTTCATGCGCTGACGTCTTTCTCTCTCTCTGACTCGTCTCTAGAGAGCCGAGCAGAGCATGGCGGACCCATTGAGCGCAGACAGCTTGCTCGAACGCGCGCGCACCCTCGCCGGCACCCACGACAACGCGACGCTCAAGTCGCCCGTCCAGGCGCTCGCCCTCTTGTCGTACGCCATCCACTCGCAGCTCGACTTTCGCTCCCTCGACCCCAGCCAGCCGGACAGCAACTGGCTCGAGAAGGAGGGCAACTTCAAGTTCAAGTACCGCCACGACCAGAGCAGCCTCGAGTTTGTCGTCTCGATCCAGGACTTGGACCCCTCGCCTCGCTTGCTCGTCGCAGCCGCCGCGCACGCCAACGACGCCGACGCCCGCTCCAGCACCCTCGACATCTCGACCAGGGACTACTTCTCCCCCTCCGCCTTCCCGTGCAAAGTCTCGGACTTGTCGGACCAGAACCCGTTCGCGGCGACCCACAGGTTCAAAGACCTCGTCGCCTTGTACCGCATCAACATTGTCCAGAAACTCTTGCCCGGGTTGAACAAGTCTGGGTACCACGAACTAGTCGAGAATGCTGCTCGCTCGCCGCCACTCGCCGCCGGATCCGGGACCACCTACCTCCCCGACGCCGGGGGTCCGATGGGCATGTTCCCCCCTCCAAGAGGCGGCGGAGGCGGAGGCGGAGCAGCGCCATCACCCGCTCCGCCCTTGCCAGGTCCAGTCCCGGACGACCCGCTCCGCATCCCCGGTTCCGGACGAGGCAGGGGAAACTTCCCCATCGCCGATATCGGGAGGAGAGACCTCGATCCCCTCGGCGGAATGGGTGGCACTTTCGGCGGCCCTTCCGGCTTCGGTCGCTTGCCCGGCGGAATCGGCGGCGGCGTCGGGGGCGACAATGGCGCAGGAGGTGGAATGTACATGGGACCGGACCACCCGCTCTTCAGGGAACGGTTCGGACCCGACGCGGATACCGTCACAGGTGGTGGGAGGAGGTGGGGAGGTGACGGCTACCTGCCCCCGATCGGAGCTCCTCCTGGCGCGAGGTTCGATCCGGTCGGACCTTCGGTGCGTCCCGTTCCTTTCTCCTTTCGCCTCTCTCGAAAAAATCTGCGCCACCCTCTTTCTCTTCCATCTCGCTTTGAGAGGAGGATGTCGCTCTTGTACCCTCCTATTACGCGCAAAAGAAAGGTTCTGCTGCAGCAGAGACTGACGCGTTCCCACACTCCCCGGCGCGCGGATCGGTAGAACGGCCCACCCGGAGGTGGTATCGGCGGCCCTCACAACTCTCAAATCGGAATCGGAAGCGAAACCGGGGGTCCTAACGTTGGCGGCGCCGGCCGTGGTGGAGGAGGAGGAGGGCCTCGCGTCCATCCCGATATGGAGGTACGTCCGTCCAGAGTCACGCCATGGCCAAAACTCTTCAGAGTCAAACAGTTTTCCCATGCTGACGAAGATGCATGTCATCTCTCCAGCAACCCGGTCGGGGCAATAGCGAATGGCACAGCAGCATGTTCGGCTAAGCTCCCCCCGTCCTCCTTCTGTCTCCTTCCCGCCCTCCTGGCTCGGCTCCTTCCTTTCTGAGCCTGGTTCGACTTCCTTCGCTTGAGTTTGTGCTCCGTGCGAGCCCTGTACATGTATTGTCTGATTCCGCGTGTAGCTGCTCTTGTTCGTTCTGGTTTCTCGCGGCCTGCGAAATTTTAGCCTCAAGTCTCGAATGATGCTCCGACTCTGGCCGGCGCAGTTGAGAGAATGAAAAGTGCATATGGATTGACAACAATCAAATCAGATAAAACGAGTGTCACCGGGGCATCAAGCCCATTTGTTCGATGGTGGCGCGCGATATAGATACAAGAGACGAGGGGGGGGGGAGGTGGTTGTTGACTCGCAGAGTCGGACTCCTCAGCCCAAAGACCATTCGGAAGATAATTCTTCGTAGGAAGTGAAGCTGTAAGCAACAAACGTAAGGTCAGCGAGTCCGGTCCGACACCCCGATCGACTCGGCGAGCGAGCGCAGGCTCCCGCCCCTAACGGCATTCCGGAAAAGCGACTCAACACAGTAGGAGAAGTACAGTCAACGTTGATGTGGGAGTTTCTGCCTCGGAGACCGAGCACATCCGGGTTGAACTTGGGGAAAATGGTGACAGTCGAGTTGGGCTTGGCCATCATGAACGACGCGAGCTTGCCCTGTTTTTGCCATGTCGCGCTCGTCAGCCAGGTGTCATGCTCAACTTCAAGGTATCAGAACTAAGGGGCCACGTACGAATCCAGAGTCCTGCGCGGGAGAGACGACGGATGTCAGCGATTCGTGAAAGGAGCTCTTCGAAAAGACCACTTTGCCGAACTCACCTGAGTCGCGACCAGCATGTCCGCTTTGGCGAGAACATAATCCTCAACGACGGCAGACATGACTCCGTCGACGTGACCACTCTTCTGATGCACGTGCTGCGGCGCAAAGTCGGTCGTGATGACTTTGGTGCCGAGCACACGCTGCGCGTCTTCCTTGAGGTGTTGCGAGTCGGTTACGAGATAGAAGACTACGCGCTGGTCCGGCCGCGCGTACGTCTCCCCGAGTTCGCGAGCACAACGGAAAAACGAGATGTGTCGTTTGACTGCATTGCCGAAAAGGTGTCTTCTTATCAGCATGTGCGGAGGCCGAGTCTTGAGGGGTTGACACTCACCGGTGTTGACCTTGTCGTACTGGGCATCCTTCATACTTTGGTCGCCCGTGCGAACATGAATGCCGATGCTGAAGACGGTCGGCAGGGCCATGACGGAAGTATACTGCGTAATCAAGTCGAGCGCCGCCGGTTTAGGCTTGAAGAGGTAGTCCGAGATGCACGAGAAGGCGGTCTGTTCCTGCAAGCCGAGTTGCCGGATCCGCTTCTGTAGATGCTTGTACTTGAAGGCTCGGTAGACCATGCCTCGATTCGAGAAGAACTGTTTTGCTCACAGAAAGGATCACCGTCAGCGTGACTCGCGGAGGTAAACGTCTGACCGGTTTGCACGATGCGCACCTTGATCCATGGTGAGCGATACGCGAGATCGCGCAGCTCGAACCCGGGCGTGACCGGACGGTCTCGCTTGGCGTTCCAGCTCACACTCCCGAACGTGGCGTCGACAGCAAGTCGATCGAAGTGAATAATGTCGAGGTCGGCGGCCGCATCGGCGACCTGCTTCCGTCCGAGTACGGGATGTCGATCGGTCGTGAACGAGGAATGGGACCAGTTCAGGTACGGCGAGTCGAAGATGACGTCGAGAGGGACGGGCGCTTGCCATTCGGCGAGAAACTGCGCCGGCAGACAAACAATGTCAGGATCAAGTCCCGTCGAGGAGAGGGTCGGCAAACTCACGGCTCTTTGCGTGACGAGACCAAAGAAAAAGGCCGAAGTCATCCCAAGGAGTCTATGCCCGCAAGAGCGAGGTTAGCATGCGACAAGTGCATTCGTATACGAGATTCCGAAAAGACGAACCGATCGCCTAAACCTCCACAATTCATGCCTTGCTCGCCTGTCAGATAAAGCTTGAACGTCAGCTCAAGCTCTTGCAGGCCACGCCGGAGTTACCGCTCACAATGATAGGTGATGAAGTGCGGATTCCGTTTCCCCTCGAGCATCTTCCGAGTCGAAATCAAGTCAGCACCTACGCTGCATCCGCATTTGAACAAATGCAGAAAGTCACACACCTCGGCATGCATCTTCCGGTAGTCCTCCTGCCATGTCGACCCTTGGCATTTGCCGGCGTGACCACTCTCTGCCTGCGTGGCGAGGTCGGTCCACTTGACGCGGTCACCGCGATCGAAAACTGGCATCGGAGCGAGCGGAAGAGCAGAGGACGTGTCGTGCTCGCGCGCTCCGAGACCGACTCCGCGAGATGTGGGCCGTTTCTGCAGCAGCTGGATCCACTTTCGGAGCTCGACCTCCTCCTGAGCGAGATCAACGGTTTCGTGTCAGCTCCGACAGACTCGTCGAGCTTGTGAAGAATGGGGCACTCACGGAAGTAAGCTTATCGGCGAAGCGAACCAAGGACGAGTGCGGCGGCGGCGCCTGCCACTCAAACGCGCGCCAGTCTGCCTCTTCCGCGAGGTATCGCTTCCGTCCCATCTCGTGGATCCGCTCGAGCTGTTTCTGACTCGGCACCCGAATCACGCCATTCGTGCGTTCCGGATCTTTGACCGTGATTTGTGCCTCGCTATCATCGTCGGCGATGACGAAGTTGGCGCCGTAACGGTACCGACGCGGCGGGGCACCGAGAGGGAGAAGTCGCTTGTACTTTGAGGCGTCCCTCTGCTTCTTTTTCGCCTTGCGCTTCTTGGCGGCCATCTCGACGGCGTGATCGACCACTTGCTGAGCTTTCGCCTTGGCCTCGTTCGTCGACGCGTCCGCACCGGCGGACTCGTCTTGTGGGTTCGATAAGATGAACGGCAGTAGATCCTCGTCCTTTGCGTCCGCCAGCGGGAGAACGAGCGCCGCCTCTGCCGTGGAGAAGTTGGACGCAGAGACCGGCCTCGTATCAAAGTATGCACGCATCGCTCGCGTGGAATTTCGGATTTTCGAGAGATCGTGGGTGGCAACCACCAGGACGACCAGGAGCAGCGCGACAACTCCCGCTTGACGAATGGCGCGGCGAGGTGAGAGTGTAGACGACGGGGCGTGACGTATGGAAGGGTGTGGACGAAGGAGGGACGGGGAAGGAGGATAGTGCGAATGTGAGGATCCGTTGGCAGTAGTGGCGGAGGAGACCGCCTGCCGGATCAGTCTCTGCGCTTCATGCAACGCGCCTCGCACGGAGAGGTACGACGACGCGCGCCGAAGTCGACTGCTGGGAGCAGCGCCGGATCCTTTCTTCGTCGTCCACGGGTCGAGGACGAGTTGCGGTTCGGCGCGGACGCAAAAGTCGTTGCTTCGAGATCCATGATCGTTGCTCAACGGTCCCGCTGACGGTGACGAGTTGGGTGTCCGTTCGCTCGTATACGCTCTTTTAGGGATTTCGTGCTGCGCTGATGGTTCCGCACCCCACCCTTCACTGATGCCCAATCCCTGCGCCGAGTCGTCTCCGACCGTAGCGGGACCATACCCGCCATGGGCCTCCGACGACGACGCGGACGTAGACGTGGACGATGGCGAAGAGGACCAGGTCGGAGTCGAAGACGACGTCGACGGAGAAGAAGCAGCCGGAAAGAACGAGACCCGCTCGTTCGCGCGAGAAGACCAGCTCGACGCCGTGCGGATCGAAGTCGTCTTGCTATGCGTCGCCGTCGTCGTTCGTCCTTGCGAGCCTCGGCCGCTACGTTGCGGTCCTTCCGCCCCTATAGGAGCTCCAGCTGTCGACATCGTTGCGCGCCGGAGTGGGGAACCAGCTCGACTCGCCCACGAAGCAGAGGTCGATTGGGTGCCGAGTCTGTCAACCCGCGAGCGTTATGGCGCACTATGGCCGTCCGAGCGTGAACAAGGTATAGAGTGCCGTGCAACGGAGAAGAGGGGCGGGAGAAAAGTGCTTGCCCACGTCGCGACGCGCGGTCGACGAACAAAATTGAGAGAGAGCTTCGGCAGGACTGTACGGCGCAGCACTAGCATGGAAGCACGAAAGGAATCAAGTGTCCCATAGGGAGGGGCGCCGCTTCAGAAACTTCCCGAGTCTGTGCATCCTGAGAGATTAGAAATTCGATTCTTTTCATTCGTGCGATGGTTGAGACAAAAAAGCTATGTACAGCACCCTCGCATCCTCCTCCAGTCTGTCCCTCCTCGGGGCTGAAAGCGAAGTATAGACAACAGATCATCGTCCCCGAATCGGAACCCTCCTTCGTCTCCTCCTACCGTCGTCCCAACAAGCTTCAAGGGGCGAGAGTCCGGCTTGATCCAAATGGCGACATCTCGTTCAACTCCGGGGGTGGTGCAGATGCGAAGTTGGAGCGAAGAGAGTGCCTGATGTAAGCAGACCGAGCCGACCTCGCCTCCGAAAGGGCGGCTTTACTTGAAAAAGTTCTCGAGCCACTGCACAAGCGGACCGGTCAACGTCGGGCTCACGACACGATTTTCGGAGAATGTAGAGACCTCGGGAGGGGGAGCGGGACGACTCACCTCCTTGGCGTCCTTCTGTTCCCGCACGAGCCGTCCGAGCAGGATCCGGCACCTCCTCAAAGCCTCTTCGTCGTCACATTCGGGACCCTCGCCGTGCGCGTCGAGGCGCTTGCCAAAGTGCTGCAACGCCTCGCACGAGTGCTGGACCCTCCGGAGGCCGAGCGCCGCCGACGAACCTTTGAGGAAGTGGCCGCGCGCCGAGAGGACTTCGAGGTCCCTCGTCTCGCTGCAGGTGTGGAGTAGCGGTCACGGCGAGTCGAGAGAGACACGATCAAGTTTTGATGCCGAGTTGGCGAGTCGATGCCGAGTCGGTTCGGTACAGCGAGCAGGCGCAAAAGAAGGGACGCCGAACCGAGTTGGAAGATCAATTTTTTTTGAGGACGATCGTTTTCCAAATTTGTCGGCAGAGGTGTGTCGAGAGGTGGTGCGTGAAGAGCATAGACCAGGGAGAGTCAGTTCCGCTTGGGTGTGTGTCACGCTAAGCTGATTGAACAGGCGCGGGACGCACAGTGCCTCCTTGATCTGATCAATGGTCGTGTCGGCTTGCTGGATGTAGTCGTACGCGAGACTTTTGCTGAACTCTCGATCATCGTCGTCGTCCTACACCGAGTCGGTCCAGGCAGTCAAGGGTCGTTCGGTCCGTGAGCGGAAGGCGAGACGAAGGGTGCCAGCCATGACGGCAGCAGCAAAAAGGAGGGCAGACAGCGATCAGCGCGGTCCTCTCGAGCCAGGGCAAAGGACAACAGACGCCTCGCTTACGATTTCCAAGAGTTGGTTAAAGACCTCCATATCGACCACCTCGTCCGTCTCTGTCCCGAGCAGCTCGTCCTCGTCGCGTTGCTGGTCTGACGCCGCGGAAGCGTCACCGTCGCCGCCCTGCGCCTTGCCCTCTCCGGCTCCTGAGCCGGACGGAGGAGCAGCATTCTCTGCAGTCGGTGCTGCTCCCTTGGAAGCTGCGACCGAACCGGCCGGAGCGGCAGCAGGATGCGACGACGCTGTCGAGGAAGGCGCCAAAGCTGGCTGAGCCGAGGAGGCCGTAGCAGCCGCCGTCTGGCTGTTGGAGGTGGCGGAGGCAGTCGCGTGGTCGTTTGGATCTGTGCCCATCGCTTGCACTTGGTCCAAGTAAGCGGGAGTGGCGAGTCGTGTATATGCGCACAGCTTGTGCAGTCGTCGTCACGGCGAGGCGCCGCTCCTTTTCGACGTCGCGTGCGTCGGCCGTTTGCCCGACTCTCACGGTCGAGGCCCAAATCGGCCCTCGTCTATCACCGCGGTCCCATCTCGCTCGTCCGCAATCCGCGTTAATTCAATGCTTGGAATTACTACTGAACAGATTCTGGAGCGCAGCGGTATGTACTGGGCCCACCTCGACCGTGGCGGTTAAATCGAATTTTCGAATTCCCGCGATGTGTGCTGTGGCGGAGAAGGAGAAGCTGCGTCATGCATTGAGTCTCTCTCTGACCCCTCTCTGACCCCTCCCTCGCCAAGGATTCGAAGGCACAGCGTCTGGCGTAAAGCTCCAAGGCTGATAAGCCTGCCCCATGTCGAAACGCGCTGCCCCGTCCACCGATCCTCTTCCGCCCGCCAAACGATCCGCCAGCAAAAATGCTCCGACACCCGCTCTCACGGCCTACTTCCCGTCCAAGACTGGACCTCCTCGACCTCCGCGACCCGTCGTCGCGTCCGACCCGATCACCGACCGGCAGAGCACCTTTGTCGCCCACGCCGCGCCCTGTTCGAACCACACTCAGGCTCACACCCTCCAGAACTATATCCGCCACCTCCGCAGCGGCACTCACCCCGTAGAATGCTCGCACGAGATCCTCGCTTGGCGGTGCCTCTCGCTCAAACCGGGAAAGACGGGCCTCGATAGCGAGAACGACTTCAAGGTCATGATCGACGGCGACGACGATGGCGAAAACGGAGCGAGTGCCGTCATCAAGGAAGTGCTCACTCAGGAAGGTGGAATCGACGTCGCAATCGTCATCAGTCGCCTCTACGGAGGTGGGCCATCCCATCATCCCTCCATTCCCAATTGCTCCCGAAACGAAGGAGAAAAAGTCTGAACGTCTTGTTTCTTTCGCAGGGATCATGCTCGGACCCGTCCGCTTCGCCCACATGCGTAAATGTGCCTCCCAAGCTCTCAGCCGGCTCCTCGACGCACAACGACTCCCCGAATTGCTCTCCCAACTCGCCCACCTCGATCGAGAAATCGCCTCGCACTCACCGGCGGCGTCATCCAGTCCGGCGAAGGCGACGGTGACGGCGGAGGCTGCATCAAAATATGCTCACCTGGACGTCGCAAAAGCTGAACGACTTGTCGCTGCCCGAGAAAAGAGGCTCGAGTTACTCCGGAAGAAACAACGCGAAGAAGAGGAGGAGCTGTGGCGCCAAGTCGACGAACAGGATGCAGCCGAGCAGCAGAACCCGCCACATCCGCAGGGCGAGAAGACTGCGCCATCACCGACGACTCCTGGGCGACAGCGGAGGTTGTCGCTGGGGAGTGACGCCGAGGCGGAGTCGGCTTGAACGAGGAAAAAAAACAGGGTGCGATTCGTCTATTGCTTTCAAGTCTCGTTCGCACTTCTACAAAGACTTTTTAAATCTTGCGCCACACGTCCCTGCTCTGGATGATCCGCAGCACGAGGATGCAGCCCGCAGCGAGCAAAGATAACGCACCCGAGAACATGATCGCGGGGCGATAGGCTCCCGCGCCTCGGTCCGGCCCACCGTACGCCTGCAGGATATACCCGGCGATGGGGGCGCCAACAAAATACCCGGGCGCCCACGAGGAGACGATCATGGAAAAGACGACGGGGAGGCGTCGGCTGCCAAAGACTGAACCGACTGTGCCGGGTGTGAGGCTGAACATGCCACCGCTGCTCTCGACCGGTGGCGGTGAGCGCTCGCTCTCGGTTCAAGAACGAAAGGGATCGGCCTGGCTTACGCGCATAATCCGTTGATGATGGCGAATATGATTCTAGTTGGACATCGCGTCAATCAGAATGAGCTGCTGATCTCCCCCGCTAACGGACGGAAGCAAGCTCGAGATAGATGCACTCACAGAGGTGCGATAGAAGTCGCAAATGGCCAAATCAGCAAGGTGCTGAAAGCGACCAGGAACAGACAGAGGCCGAGCGAATTGAGCGATCCGAGGAGGGCGTCGGCTCCGAGGCCGAAGCCAATACGTCCCGCCGCGGATGCGAGATTGTAACCCGCGAGGAGGAAAGAGGAGGTTGTGGTCGAGAGCCCGATCGAGGTGCCGTACAGGGGCAGGAAGAAGGGCGGGACAAAAAGAGGGAAGATGGCGACCGCGGTGCCGATGAGCAGTAGAATGAATCGCACGTCCTTAAACAGCGCGCTGTCACCACAAGTTGGCGAGTCAGTAGCAGGCACCTCGAGAACATTGTGAGTTATCGACATCTTTACAGGTCAAACGCTTGTCCCTTTTCTTTGCTTCGAAAAGGCTTCTTTGCCGCACGCGCCTTGAGTGTGAGTGCCGCCGGAAGGTTGATCGCCGTCATGATCAATCCGATGATCCGGAAGGTCCAGGGGAGAGAAACACGCTTGAGGAGCTGGCTGGTAATGATTGAAAAGATGGCGCCACCGACTCCCGAGCCGGCATAGACGAGCCCGGTCGCGAGGTTGCGCCGCCGGAGGAAGTACTGCGACGGTAAAGTCGCGACGGAGAAGAAGCAGAGGGCGGCGCCGAGGCCATACATCAGGCCTTCGAAGACGAGGAGGGCTCCGTAGCTGTGAACGAAGGACCCGGCGATGACGGGACCGAGTCCGGTACAGAGGGATCCGACGATGGCGACTCGTCGAGGTCCGAATGCGCCGACGAGCCTTCCGATCGGGATGGCAAAGATTGCTTCCAGGCTGACCTGTGTAGATCCGATGAATGCCAGCGTCGAGGACGGTGCGAGGCCTTCTGCGACCAGAGCGTCCTGGAACACGCCCCATGAGTAGACGCCTCCCATCGTCGTGAAGAACAGCGCAAATGCTGACGCAACTTGCGTCCATGCAAGCACGCCCGAGTCAGGATACGACTCGAAGGCCTCTTTGCTGTCGGAGGCGTCGAAAAGTTCCCCTTTCGCCGATTCTGCGACGGGCGACGCGGACCGCGGAGTGAGTGCTGCTGTGCTCGTGGGTGTCATCTCGACCTGCTCCACCGCTGTAGAGGCCATGCTGGGCGCGAGAAGGAGGTGTGCAGAGGGAGAGAGACACTCGACCGCGAAGTCCGCCGCGAGCCGGAAGCCGAAAGTGGGGGCGGCCGAAGCTTGACTCGGGCATGCAAAAGAGAAGTGCAAAAGGCAAATGGCTACATGAGATGTCTAGAACAGATGAAAGGGGTATAGGAACAGATGGGTGCGAAGGAGTGTGTTGATACAAGAAAGCGGTATCGAGAAACCAGACAAACGACAAGACCCGAGTTCCCGACTCTAGAGGTCACGCTTCGCGCTCCGGATTGAGCACGCGAGCCCACTCGAGCAAAAGACGGTAGACATCTGTAGGGAAAATAGACAATCAGTGGCGACTCCGGAGGGTGAGAGCAGGAGGCGGATCTTACAAGCTTGCATGTCCTCCGGCCGCCAGTTCTTGCTCGCCCAATCCGCGCCGGCCGTAGCAATCTCCTCCGCGAGATCATCGTGGTTACCCGTCCTGGCCTCGTCGACACCGCCGTCGAAAAAGGCGAGCAAGTTGTACAAATCCGAGTAGTCGACTCGCACCGGGACCTGCAGAAGAAAAGCACCCTGGGTCAGCAAGAGAGTCTCCACCACGGGCTCGGATTAGCAACGGGGACGTACATAGTGCACCCAGGGCTGGATCCGGCCGTCGTAGAACTCGGGGAAGACGGTGCTCTTGAACGGGACTTGATTCGACTGGAGATGAGCTCGGAAGCGCGCCGAGTACCTGTGTCCGGGAAGTGTGAGTCGCGGTCTCCGGAGGTGCATTAGCGAATCCGAGCACGTACGCGTTACCGTCGACATCCATGACGTAGCGGTTGTCTGCCATCTCCTCGAGCGACATTTTCGGAACGAAAGTCATCGTCCTGCTGATCTCGTCGCAGAGTTCCGGCCAGCACTGGACCGGCACGCCCGTAGCGCGGACATTGCTGTACCGGGAGTTGAGCTCGGCCAACGAGTGTTCGACATCGACTTGGTACTCGTTGCCGAAGTGGTCCGTTCGAGTTTCGCGAACCGTACGCGGCGCCGTGTCGTTCGAGTTCAGGAGCGTGATGAGGCGGAAGCGATGCGACTGGCGCCAACTGTTCCAACAAACAACAGCGTAAGGGTCAGTATTGTCTCTTCTCACGTTATCGCTGTCGACTTTTGTGCCGAGGTGTGCGCGCTTACTTGAGGTTGGGGTCCACTCCGACGCCGTCGGGGGAGCCACGCCACAGCAGCCTGCTCGCCTTTTCCCGGAACGAAGACTCGTTCTTGGGATTCAGGTCGTACAGGATTGTCGCAGGCCAGACCTGTCGAAAAGAGTTTTGCGCATCAGTTTTCGCCCGGCACGGCTGAACGAAACGGGGTGAACGTACCAAGTCCCCATTCGTCTCGGTCTTGGAGAGAGAGAAAGATGGGCGGAGCTCGCCGACTCCAGGGCCGACGGCGTTGGCACCGTGAAGCTCCAAGTTCTCCGGAACCATACAAAACGACATGGCGTTGTTGTGATCGCGAATGAAGGCCGGCCCTGCAGGCGGAGTCTGCGCATCGAGACCAGCGACACGTCGCCGGTAGGGAGACTGGGCATCGCACTGCCACTGAGTTCGAGACAATCTGCAAGGTCGGAAAGGTCAGCTTTTGTCCGAAAGGTGACAGAAAAAGCAGAAAAGCAACGGACGTGTTATCGCCGTGCAAATTCAGCTCGTCTTCCTTGACCCATCGCCCCTCTTGAGCGGCTTGCCGGTACGCCTGCATCACGTCGAAAGATTGGGCGGTACACGGTCCGTCGTGAAGATGCAGCGGGACCGTGACGTCCGGCAAGAGATGCGCGAGCGGCTCCATCAACGAGACGAAACCTTCCGGGACTGGAGGGCGCCAAGTTGCTCCGCCGATCTCGAGGCGGCCGTCATTGATGTAGATCAGCCCAAAGTTTGTGCCCCAACCCGTGAGATCCTCGTGCTCGGCGATGCGTTGCCGGACAACCGAAGGACGAAGCGAAAGGAATGGCTCGATTTGGTTGCTGATCGTGTCGAACTCGTCGATGAGCTGGACGTTGTGCTCTCTCGCCCAACGGTACCACTCCTTGAAGCCAGGAGGAGGGTCTCGTCGGTTGCGCCGCTGGTATTCGCGCACCGCCTCGTAGTAAGTCTTGGACTGACGGGCGACCTTCTGGTTCCACTGCTCCTTCGCCTCGCGAATGAGGCCGTGGACGGGATGTTCGTCGTAGGCGTTCGACTCGTTCGGGAGCGGCGTTCCGTACGCATAGGTGTGATCTGTGCGGAGGGGGCGCCGGGCGGTGCCGTCCCTCGTGATGTAGTGCTTGAGATGGGCGACCGAGTCTTTCGCGTACGTCCCGCGCGACGCAACAAGCACGTAGACGAAGAACCCTGCGACCGCGAGGAGAGCTGACCGGCGTGCGAGACGAAGCCATGTCCGTGGCTGACGAGCGCGCGGCGACTTCCAGCTGAGAAGGTTCGGCGAAGGCGACCCCAACGACGGCGAGGTGGCCTTGATCGAGTCGTAGCCTTCCGTTCGGTGCTTCTCGAAGAGTGGTTGTGTGGACCGCGGAGTGGAGATACCCGAGTACGAGCGCTCGTCGTCGTCGAGGAGGCCGTCGACCGAGATCCTGACGGCCGAACTCTTCCTCCGGTGCATCTCGGTGGTCGTGCGCATGTCGTCCGGCGCTCGGTACCAGAAGCAGTCGAGTGGATGTCGCCGCGAACAGGAAAGCAAATGCCGGGAGCACGAGCTGTTAGGAGCAAGAGCGAGAGAGGGTCGGTTGACGACTCTGTCACACGGACTTCGCCACGCCCGCCAGCAAGGATTGTCTCGCATGTCAAGGTGGGGCGGCCGGCTAATGATGTACGATCATAGAATGCGCGCAGGACAAGGTTCTTTTTTTGACCAAGACAAGTCGACCGGCCAATCAGCCAGGAGTTGCCACCGCGCCGCAACGGGAAACTTTGCGAAAGTTTCTCACCTGACAGGCGTACGTACGCCGTTTCGTCTCGGCGCTCGGCGTACATGCTAGCTGAGTTTCTGCGACTGCTGTGCGTATACAGTCGCTCGTCTACATGTCGCGAGTTGACCTTTTCTGGCGGTTCAAGGTGTGCTTGGAAAGGCAAGCTCGAGGCGATCGGAGACAAAGGCGTGCCAGCCATCTTGACTCAGACATCGCACGCTCCCCTCGCACTCCCTTGCGCGCATATGTACGTAGATCTCTAAGCCCCGCCTCCTCTTACGCGAGACACCAGCGATTGCTGTACAGTTGGATGTACTATACGTACATGCACCATGTACGCCGGCTCGAACGCGCCGACGCGATGGCCGAGATGACCTTCTCAACGCTGGACGAGCTTCGGCAAAGCATATGCTGCTCGATGGTAACTTATGCACTGTCTGGGCAGCGGACACCTGAGTATCATGCGCCAGGAGTGACAAGCACTGTACATCATGATCAAGAAAGTACCAGCTCGAAGGACCGAAGCTTCGTCTTTAGTCGTCACGCCGCCAGACCTGATCTCCGGAACGGAAACCGCGAAACAGAATGTGACAAACAGATTCCTATACATACATACGCGTGCGTCCAAGAAGTGTCCACAGCTGTACGGAACGTCTAATTGAGAGGAGTTTTACAGAGGTTTACACGTCGAGCTCAAGTTGCGCTGTCGGTTTCCGCGCGGGGTCAAACACCCGCGCCCATTCGAGGAGCAACCGCAAGGTATCTGCGCAAGTACTGCCGTAAGCGTCGTATGCACCAAAAGAAACGGAAGCAAAATCACGTACAGGCGCGCATGTCATCGAGGCGCCAGAATCCGTGAGCCCAATCGGAACCGGCCATGGCAATCTCTTCCGCGAGATCGTCGTGGTTGCCTGTACGCGCAGCGTCGAGTCCGCCGTCAAAGAAGGCGAGAACGTCGTACAAGTCGGCATAGTCGACGCGAACGGGAACCTGCAATCTCTTGCGTGAGCACATCGTTCGGAAGAGCTTGCGGATCCGTTGAACGACACGCACATAGTGAACCCAAGGCTGGATGCGATCCATGAACCATCCGGGGAAGATGGTGCTCTTAAACGGGAGCTGGTTCGACTGAAGGTGGGCGCGGAAACGTGCAGAGTAACTGTCGAGGAAACAGAGCGGCGTGCGATCAGTATGAGCCGGTGTCAGGCCTCCCCCGTCACCATAGGGGGCTCACGCGTTCCCGTCGACGTCCATAACGTATCTATGATCCGCCATCTCTTCGAGCGACGCTTTCGGAACGAACGTCATCGTTTCTTTGAGGTGTTTGCAGATGGCGGGAGCGCACTGCACCGGCCCGCCGGTCGCGCGCACGTCGCTGTACCTGTCGTTCAGTTCGGCGAGCGTGTGTTGCACGTCGACCTGATACTCGCGGCCAAAGTGGTCCCACTTCGTCTGCCGGACGATCCGAGGCTCGGTGTCGTTCGAGTTGAGGAGAGTCAAGAGCCGGAAACGGTGAGACTGACGCCAATGCTTGTCGTGCGTGACGCTGATACCGTCTGGAGAACCGCGCCACAGCAGTTTATGGCCCTTCTCCCGGAACGGCGACTCGTTCTTCGGGTTCAAGTCGTAGAGGATCGGCGGAGTCCAAAGCACGTCGGCGTTCCACTCGTGCGTCGACAAGGCAAAGCTCGGGAGCAGGTTCTGGATGTCGGCGGTTTGGGCGAGCGAGCCGTGCATGTCCGCGAGTTGTGGTGCCATGCAGTAACTCATCGCGTTCGTGTGATTCCGAATGAACGCCGGTCCGCCGACGGGCGGCTTCGTGTCCAGTCCGATCACGAAACGGCGGTACGGCGAGTCTACCGGACATTGTCGCTCGCGCTTCGTCCAGCTGCCGGGAAAGAGAGAGAGAGAGTCAGCTCTCGACGCAAAGGGGAAAAGGGGAATCTCGACGCACACCGACTCGTGCTCCAACTCGACCGGGAGTTCCGACTCATTCACCCAGTAGCCCTCGCGAGCAGCTTTCTGGTACCCTTGTCTGGCACGCCAGTCCAGAGTCGCGCTCGCTGCGTCGTGAAGATAGAGCGGAACGACGACGTCGGGAAGGAGATGTGCGACGGGCTGCATGAGTTCGGCAAAGCCTTCCGTGACCGCCGGGCGCCAGCCTATAGAAAGTCAAAGAAGAATTCGAGGTGGGTCAGCGAGCAACCCTCTCGGCGTTTGGGTGCAGCAAAGCGAAAAGAGTTTGCGGACCTTCTCCGACATTGATGACGCCGTCTTTGATGGTAATGAGCCCGTGATCGCGCCCGCGGCCCTTCTTGTCCCTGTACGCATCAACGCGCTCTTTTAGGACCTTGGGCCGGACGCCGAGCATCGGTTCGATCTGCCGGTAGAGCGAGTCGTACTCGTCGAGAAGCTGCACGTCGTGCGTCTGCGCCCATTCGAACCACTTGTCAAAGCCCGGAGGCGGTTCGCGGCGGTACCGGCGCTTGTACTCTTGCACGGCTGCTTCGTAGGTCTTGGACTGTCGCGCGACTTTGGCGGCCCACTGCTCTTTCCCTTCGCGGATCAAGCCGTGGATCGGATGTTCGGCGTAGGAGCCCTCGACGTTCGGATCCGGAACCGCGTAGGCGTACGTCTCATCGTTTCGGAGAGTCGTCGACGGAAGTCCCGTAGCCCCGCTGCTGCTGGCGCCGCCGCCCATCAAGTTCTGGCTCCAGTCGCGCAAGTGGGTCCCGCTCTGGGAAGGCGACGACGCTGCAATCACGACGAGAAGGACGGTCGTGACCGACAAGGCGATAGTCGCGGTACCGCATCGCGAGCGTAGCCACGTCCTGAGGCTCTTGGGACGCGCTGCGGGCGACCAGGCCAACGGTGCATACTCGAATGAGCTGCGCTCCATGCCTTGCGAGCCTCGCCTCGAGTCGACCATGCCAGGATTGCACGAGCAAGATCCGACGGCTGCCGGAGGGCTATCGCGAGATCGAGTGTAGCGTACAGCGACTTGCAGACGCTGCTGCACTAGGATTGACTGCTCCTGATCAAACTCTCTTTCGTCCCGCGTCGCGTCGACGGCGCGTCGATAAGCGGGCGGCCGGCCGATCTCCGGCGGGAAGCGTTGTAGCCATGGAAACCGCGCTGATAAGCTCTTTTCCTCGACACTTCTCTGCAGACGCAGCTCGGATTGCCAGCCTGACAGGGTCGAGATCTTTTTCGCGTCAGAACGGTACCTGTCCGACTTGTTTCCCTTTGTTCCGAGCTCGAAGAAATGCAGTTTCTGATCTGCATCGACATCCTCTGCGCCGTAAATCGCGTCTTGATGCCGACTGAAGCCGCTCGGCCGCGGGGCTCGGAACAGCTTGCCTCCGTGCAGTACTCTACAGACAACGGGGGGGAGCGACTACAAAAGTCAGATTCAGGCGGGACGAGATTCGAGCTTTGCCCGCGAAGAGAACCGCGTCTACCACTGCGTTGCGGTGGCGGACTTCACAATCCTGAAGGCCTTACTCGTGTCCGTAAGTGAGTGCCGAAGCTGACGTGTGTAGGTGGAGTCTGAGACTCGACGAACCTTGTGCGAGCAGGAGACGAAGGAGGCCGACAATCACGAGCTTCGTCTCGTCACGTCGATCCCAGCCTCAGTCGCGGACTTTGGGTTACAGCAGCCTGTTCTCAGGTACAGAGAATATAGCTCTGAGCAAGCCGAGTTCTGCCGAGTACAGCCTGAGCATTGCGAGGATCAGACAGCCTCAGAGAAACGAACGCTCACGGAGATGAAGCTCGCGAGGACGTTTCCTCAGAGCGAGGTTATCGGCCCGACTCAACGCTGTATCGAGAGCTGCTGTCCTGCGACCGAAGGCGGTTTATGTAGGAGTCAAGCGAGGAAACGCGCGGCTCCGTCGAGGGAGAGTGGGTGACCTGAGAAGGTCATGTGTTGACTCGGCTCGAGGGGCGGCGGCTAAGGTTGCCGCTCCCAAATTGAACGGCGGCAACACGAGTCGCAGCGTCGAAGGCAATCATCGGAAGTCTTCTCTCCCTCCTCACTCGACACCGGTGCACATAAAGGATGTCTAGCCTCGCTCAGATTGGCGCAAAGCATGTCGCAAAGGGCGAGTCCACCTTCTCGACGCTCGCCGAAGCTAACAGCTGGCTGATCATTCTCATCTACTCGTCGTCTCCAGGTGTCGGCAGGTACACCGAGATGGTCATGACCGAGGGCCGTGGGTCCTACATCAAGACCGAGTGCGGCCGCACCATCCTCGACCTCACTTGCGGCAGTCAGTCTCTCTTGCTCTCCGGAGTCGAACGCCACGAACTTCGACTCTGGTCTTTTTTTGAAAACGGACCGCCGGACAATTGCATCCATTAACTCCTTGTACTTGCTATCTCTCTTTCGTTCTACAGTCGGTGTGACCAACTTGGGTCACTGCCACCCCGGCGTCACAAAGGCCGCGCAGGAGCAGGTCGGCACTCTCGTCCATGGACAGGTGCGTGCTGCTCGGCCCCCGTGCCCCTGGACGCGTTCTGACGGCGTCCACCGGTGCAGGTCAACCTCGGCTACAACAAGCCGTACCTCCAGCTCATTGAGCACCTCCTCCCGGTTATGCCGCACAAGTCGCTCGACTCGTTCTTCCGTGCGTGCTTCGTCCCTTATCTCGAAACGCACCTCTTCTCCTCTTCCGGCACTTCTTCCTCGCTCAATATCCATGCATACTGATTCCGCTGCTTGAAAAACCACTCCGCAGTCTGGAACTCGGGTGCCGAGGCCGTCGAGGCTTCCGTCAAGCTCGCTCGTCACGCCACCGGCAAGCAGAACATCATCGTTGTCCAGGGCAGCTACCACGGACGAACTTTCGGCACCATGGCTCTCACCAAGTCCAAGACGATCTACGGAGCTGGTTACGCCCCGCTGATGGTAAGCTGGAACCCGCTTGATCCGAGTGGCAAGCGCACATTGTGACGCTGGCGGTCTGGTGGAATTCCGGTGGCATTCGGCGCTCACCTGGCCCCCTTTTCCTACAGCCGGGCGTCTTCACGACCCCGTATCCCTACTGGCACCAGATGGGTCTCCCGCACACGACCTCGAACGACGAGCTCGTCGAGAACGCTCTCTACCGCGTGCGTGGCTTTTTCCCCCTGCAGTCCCTTCTTTCTCTCCGATCGGCACAGTCCAGAGAAGTCGTTACATACTCCTAATGGTGGATGCTAACCCACTATGAGTCAATGCCGACCACAGCTCGAGCTCCTTCTCAAGCAGGAGACCGCACCGCGAGACACTGCCGCCATCATCATCGAGCCTGTTCTCGGCGAGGGAGGCTACATCCCTGCTCCGAAGGGCTACCTCGAAGGCCTCCGCCGAATTTGCGACGAGAACAACATGCTCCTGATTGCGGACGAGGTCCAGACTGGCTTTGGCCGGACCGGAAAGAACTTGTATGTCCGAGGCTCCAGGCTTTTCTCCTCCGATCTGAGGGGACTCGAGCTGACCGAGTGATTCCATACAGTGCTATCGAGCACTACCCGTCTGTGGTTCCCGACGTCATGGTCTTCGCCAAGGGCGTTGCGAACGGCTTCCCTCTGTCGGGTATCGTCTCGCGCAAGGAGCTCATGGACAAGCAGCCGGTAAGTCGTTTTCCTTCAGGAACTGAGTCGCAACAGACGCTGATTCGCAGTCTGGTTCGGAAAGGCTGGATCGCAAGGAGGCACCTACGGTGGCAACGCCGTCGCTTGTGCTGCAGGTGTTGCCGTTCAGCGCGCGTTCAAGGAGGAGAAGGTCCTCGAGAACGTCGCTGCGCGGTCCGACGAGCTTTTCGGCATGCTGCGCGAGTTGCAGGCCGACGCCAAGATTGGCGACACGATCGCCGAGGTTCGCGGACTCGGACTCATGGTCGGTGTCGAGTTCAAGAGCCCGACGGACCCGTACACGCCGGCGCAGGGCAAGGTCCCGGCCAAGATGGCGAGCCGAGTGCAGAACAAGTGCCTCGAGAAGGACTTGCTCACTTTGACTACCTCGGTGTACGAGACTATGCGGTCAGTCCTTGCTCGCGTCGGTTTCATCTCGTGTTGAAAAGAAACCGGGACTGATGATTCGGCCCGTCTTGATCTGCACAGGTTCATCCCGCCTCTGAACATCTCGAAGGAGGACATGGCCAAGGCGTGCCAAATCATCAAGGAGGCGATCAGCGAGGTTGTTCACGAGGGTTGAGCCTATGAAAGCTCAGCCAGGCCCTTCTCCAGCAGACGTCGTTACCGCATCTTTTAGTTTTGTTTCCCTCTGTACTCATCCGCCGCACCTAGAGATAAAACACACACTGTGCAACATGCAACCCGGCTTATGTCCCGCCCAGCTTTACGGTGTCTATCGATTTCTCGAAGAGGTGGGGCCTTCGGGCCGGGAACTCCTCTCTCTCGCGCTCTACTCACACCCAACGGGACGCTCTTCCAGTTTGTCTCGTAATACTCTGAGACCATGCTCCGCACTTCGATCACTGTCGTCACCCGCGCTGCCCCGCGTCACGTCCGCGGCATCGCTCGCGTCGCTCCCATCGCCGTCTCGCACGCAACCTCGACCGGCTCTCGCGCGGCGGGCACGATCAAGACCGACCAGGGTCTCGAGCTCAAGACTGACCTGCAGAAGGAGGTGCGTCCGAGATTTCTGCGGGCGACGGTCCAGCTGGATGACCGAGTGTTCGCATCGATGACGCGGGTTGGCAATCCGGTTTACTGAGCTTCACTCTCACTCTGGCAGCTTGGCGGCAAGGGTGCTCACCACAACCCGGAAGAGCTCTTCGGCGCCGGCTATGCGACCTGCTTCCTGAGCGCGATGGGCGCGACTCACGGCAACCTCCACAAGGACGCGAAGCCGCTCCCGAAGGATGCCAAGGTCGAGGCGCTCGTTACCGTCGGAAAGGACGCCGAGGACAAGATCCCTGTGAGTCCGGCTGAGCCGATGTCTTCTCGCTGGACCGAGAGTGTGCAAATACTGCATCACTCGGCTCGTGTACCTGCGTTTTCCAGTCGGGCTAACACTGCCACTTTTCAACTCCGCAGGGCTTCCTCCTCGCCGTCGAACTCAAGGTGCACGCCGCTCCGCTCAAGCAGATCGGACTCGACGACGCGCAGATCAAGAAGCTCGTCGAGGAGGCCCACAAGGTATGCCCGTACTCGCGTGCGACGAACGGCAACATCGAAGTCAAGCTCTCGGTTGGTGCGTCCAGTGCCTGTACTTGATCTTTACTTACTTGCTCGAGCCTGTAGCTGACCGTTTTCTCGCTCGACTTGCAGTCTAAACGAGGAGAAACCGTAGTCGAGGGATCAAGCAGTAAAAACAAGATGTTCTTCTTTCCGAGTCGCCTCTCTTTCCCCGGAATCGCCTCCACACTCTCGGTTCCGAAAGTGTCCCCGCACACTCCCCTGTGCGCCGCTCAAGGGTGTTGCGCTGCAGGAGGGTCTCTCCGAAAAGCAAGGAAGGTTGGCGCCCGGGACTACCTTCGTGAGGTCGCTTTCCAATCCTCTCGGACAGCCGACCTTCTGGCGTGCACAGTACTTCCAGGGAATAGCATTCCCCGAAGGATTGCGTGAGGCGCTGGCGCGTGGTCGAAAGCCTTTCACGACTAGAGAGACATGTCAACCTCGACAGGATTGACTTCGTGAGCGAACTTTCTCCAAACAAAGCGTTGAAAGCGCGTCCGTAAGTCGTACGGTGAGGAGTATGGTGGTCATGAAGTCTTATGTAGATCCTGCGAGAAGCGCCGACCCTTTACGCGGATGTCCGCGCGGGTCCGAGCGCTACCAATGACGCGGAGGCGCTCGTGGGGCGGCGTCCGCCTTGCCTCTTACATCCTCCACCATCCTTGTAGCACCGCCAGACAAGGCTTGAAAGCATCGAGAGCAGCTCAAGAGACTACGAAGACGCGTTCTAGAGTCTGCTCACGCTCGGAGACGCCCGTTCGACGACCTGCGAGGCGCTTCTCGTCCTGCGTGGCCTCGACTTTCGAACACCTCTTGTGATATGCAGCAGCCGAACGAGCCGTCCCCGAGAAGGTCCGCTGCGGTCATCGGAACGCCCCGTGACCCCTCCATTGTCATCTCGTCGCCGAATCGGCTCAAGAACGGGCAGGCGGCGGACGAGGACGAGGAAGGGCGGGTGTTCGAACACGAGCAAGGCGGCGGCGCACCGTTGCAGTCGACTAGCAACCTCGGGGAGCCGCAGCAGGACGGTATGGAAAGCAAGCACATGGAGTTGAGCAGCATGGACGAGTCGCAGGTGAGCCACGCTTGCGATCCGGGTCGCCTGCGTCGCCGAGCGCGACTCTTCCAGGCGGGCATCGCTCCTTCGTCGTCGCCGCAAAGGCGTCCACAGAAGGCTGACCTTTGAGAGCTTGGTCTCGAAGCAGGCAACAGCCGAGGACGTCGCAGGCCAAGTTGCCCAGGAATCGAAAGACGCCGGGGAGCCTCGGACTGACCTGCACGAAGTGAGCATCCGGCTGCTCGGACGTCCGGACGTCATCGATGCAGGTGACACTGACATCGGTACCGACTTCGATCTTCAGCCCGAGAGGAGGGGAAGGGACCCGTCTCCGCAGCAGCACCAGAGCAGCGGCATGGCGGGTCGGATCCGCGACCTGACGCCGCTCTCGTCAAGGCAGACCCCGATCGCCTCGAGCACGTTCTGCGTGTTGCGCAGTGACCCACCTCCTGCGTCGCACGTACCGTACGAATACATGGTCATCCTCCCGTTCCGCAACTTGGGTCGCCTCGTGATCGGGAGCGGCGGTCGGACCAAACGCGAAATCTGCGACCGCTCGCGGTTGGCAGAGATGCGCATCCTCTTCACGAGCGACGGAAAGTGCTTCCTGCACCTTTTCGGCTCGAAGGCGGCGATCCGGGCTGCCTTGGCCGAGGTCAAATGCATCGCGTACCGCGTGATGTGGTGGCAGCTGAACACGTGGGAGCGTGGCGAACTCGATCGCCGTGGGAGCGACTGGGCGGAATGGAGCGACCACCGTGCCGAACGCCTGGAGGGAGCCTGGCTCAAGGATCACTACGCCGACTTCGTCACTCGGCAGCCGAACTTTCCTTCGAGGGCTGCTCATCCGTACTCCGCGCAGGCCTCTGCGGACCACCAACAGGCGGGTCAGCGTATGCAGCCTCCACGTGTACCTGTCGAGCAACCGCAGAGGGTGACGCATCCCAACTTCTCTACGGATCCCACCCCTCGCACCCAAATCCGCGATCGCACGCCGAGCCTGCCTTCCGCCGACCACGGCGACTTCCAACGTCCGGATCGTTCCAGCGTCGGTGATTTCGACGAGAAGGCTCGCGGGAGGTCGCGCACCCGATTCCGTGCGCACCCTTCGCCGAATGCCAATGGGAACCGCAAGGCAGACGTCGACGAGTCGGAGCGCGACTTTTACCGCTCCGTCACGCCGCCCGTCGTCCCCACGTGTCCGGTGTCGAGTTTCACTCGAGTGCCGAATGCGATTACGACGTCAGGAAGGAAGAGGAGGCCGAGCTCCGAACATGAAACGGGGGCGGAACAGCAGCGCAAAGTCGAGACGGCCTTTCACCGACCGAATGTCGAACGAGCTGCCAGGCGTGATGTTGTCGAAGACCAGTCCATCAGGTACGTACATCTAGCGCTTGACTTTCTGGCCGAGTTGCAGGTTTGCGGGGTGCTCGATTCCGGTGGTTGATGCCCGGCTCTTCTCGACGCAGCGTTCCTATCGATCTGGTCACCCGCTTCATCGGTACGGATTCTTGCGCACCTTGCATCGAGCTCACTGCAAGCACTCGCTTGAAGGTGGAGATCGTATCCGGGCAGGCCAAGATTTGGCTGCAAGGCGGCGACATCAGCAAAGCGCGCAGGATGGTCGAGGAAGTGATTCAGAAGGCGACGCACGGTGAGTGGAGCTCGAACAAAGCCGGGCGCTGAGGAAAACCGGTACGCGAGTCTAATTATGACCATCCTTCAGCAGAACTCACGGGTCAAGCCGCCCAGGGAAGATCGAGTTCGCCTGTCCGGCAGCAACTGCTTCACAAGCGCGAACGTTCTCCGAGTCCGTCAGCGTCGTCGGCATACTCGTACGGCATTGGCGGTGATAGGCTCATCCGCCGGGGATCTGACTACACGCCCGACACCTCGTTCGAGAAGAGGTCAAAGGGCGTCCCGGCTGCGCAACCTTATGACGATGGAGAAGCGCTCGAGAGCCGACTTCGCCGCGCCGCCTACGAGAGCGCGGCGAAACGCAAGAAGCGCGAGCAGGCCGACGACACCTTCGGAGCGACTGTGCAGGATCGCCATACCTTGGCGCGCGTGCAGGATTGGGTGGAAGACACGAGACAAGAGCAGGTTAGTCGATAGCGATTCGCGCGAGATCAACGCAACGGTGGAGGAGCGTTACTGATTGTGTGACCGAGCAGAGTCAGCACGACGCGCACGGTCGACGAGCCAGCTTCGACAGCCGCGTGTCTAGCCGCGATTCGCCCCCTACCCGCCGCAACTACCGGTACGAAGACCGCGACGATGAGGATCGTCACCGCTCGCGTCGCCCAGAGAGGGACGCTCCCTACCGTGCAGGCGATGGAGGCGATCGTGCGCGTGATGTCGAGAAGCAGCGCTACCACCGCCAGGACGATTGGCGGCGTCGGGACCGCGGTCCTCCTGGTCCTTCCGAGCGGTGGGCGAGGGCAGACCCGTCGGAGTCACGCGATCGCGACCGCGCGAGCAACGTGCATGGAGATCGGTGGGGCGCGAAAGGGTGGCATCAGACGTACAGGGACGGCGGCGGCGGGAGGAGGCGGTAAAGCGGGATGAAGAGCAGGGGGTCGGCTTGAGTGTGGAGGTTCGACGGAGGTTGAGGAGCATCGCTTGTTGCTTGTAACCACTTTCAGCATGACACGGAGCGCGGGCAGGTACGCAGACCCACGCATTCGCTATGTCCGCCGACGAGTGGAGATTGGGAGATCCGCGGGTTGTCCAAAGGCGTGCCGAGATGTCCAGCATCGCTTCCGTCTCTGTCGACTCCGATAGCTGCCTGAAGATGTTGAATCAGCGAAGAGCGAAACGATGAGCTTGCAGCACACTATGCTCGCTGGCCGCGCGTGTGAAAGAAAAGTTTCCTGCTGATGAAGCTTCCGCGTCAACATGAGAAGGCGTCGCGCAATTCCGCCGAACGAGGTATAGACACGCCCCTTGAGTGACCGGCCGATGAACAACGAGATTGATGGCGAGCCAGAGCTGGCTGCCTTTACTCGCGCCGGCGAATTCCTCGCAGGAGTCGAAAAATTGACCGACCTCGACTTGCACTCTTCGCCGGACGATGCGACGGACCGATGCGAACAGCGAGAGGTCGAGCAGCTATGCCAACTGGTGCGCAAAGGCTGCCAGAGTGCTCCAAGGAGCTGGCGAGCTGATCATCCGAATCTCCTGAGCAGCTCGACGAGTACCAGGAGCAACCGTACCTGCTCGACCGTTCTCTCGAATCCATGGTGTCGCCGGTCGTCGTCACACTGCGCCGCGCTTTACAAGCAGACAGCTCTTCCATGGGCTCGCGTCGGATCGCCCGCCTGGCAAAGCTGCTGTACTGGCTCACCAAAGTCCGAGGCTCAAAGACAATCGGTTCGTCTCCGTCTGTCGTGATGCTTGCATGCTCATTGCGCTGATTCACAGCACGACATACGCACCAGTCCGCTTCTTCCCGCACGATGTCACCGACCTGTCCTTCTTGCTGGACCTCCTCACCAGCCCTTCCGATCTGCCGCCGACAACTTCAGCCTCAGAGGCCAACCAAACAGGGCCGCTTTCGACATCATGGGAACTCCGCTACTGCCTTCTCTTGTGGTTGTCCGTTTGCATACGATTGCCATTCTCGTTTCGACTACTCGCACCGGGCGCCGAAGACAAGATTCGGCACGTCGGACTGCGGTGGCTCCGGACAAGCGGGAAAGAAAGCGATGCCGCTGCTCAAGTGGTCGGGCGTTACTTCTCACGCGACGACGTCGACATCGTGTCGTTACTCGAGATGTGCGAGGTCACGCTTTCCTCTCAAGGAGACGACTTCATCGTGAGTCTCAGACTTCTGACTGTGAGCCGATGCAAATGGCTCACTCACCTTCTTTCCCCCCAGCTCCTACCGTTGCTCGGCGCCCTCTGTATCGTCTTGGCCTGCTCGGGGCCGAACAAACTCCATCCGGTTCTACCGCGCCTGTATGGCCTCCTTGCGCTATTGCCGGAAGCGAACGACACGAAGACGGGGGCGGCTCTCGCGAAGCTGCGTGGCAAGGTCGCGGGCCGGATCGCGCTCGCTCACTTGACCGCATCGGCCTCGAGCTCCGGGATCGGCATCGTATCGGAGGAGGCAGAGGTGATCGTCGGGGAGCTCATCGAAGGTCTCGCTCATCCTGTACGTCCGAGGGCTCGAGAAGTTTCGTCTGGACTGAGGTCTGACGAATCGTTCCCCGTGCAGGATTCTATCCCGCGCTACACGTCTGCCAAATATCTCGCTCGCATCTCGCTCCAGAGCCCGCCGGATCTCGCTTTACAGGTCGTCGAGACTGTCCTAGCGGAATTCGAAACCGCCCTGCTCGACGACGCTCAAAAACTAGGGGAAGCTCGGGTGCAGGGTGCATGCCTTGCCCTCGGAGAAATGGCGCGCTGTGGCGTTCTCGCTCGGCTTCCGGCAGCCGAAAAAGACGACGTCGTCAAGCGAGTGCTGAGCCATACGTTGCAAGTGAGTCAGTCTCCGCTTTGCCGCTACCGCATGCGATGAAGATTTACGAGTCACCTCCACAGGCTCTGCGATATGACCACCTCTCAGCCATGCACGTCGTCGGCGCTTCCGTCCGCGACTCGGCAGCATACGTGCTTTGGTCGCTGGCTCGAACGATGCCGGCTTCCTCGATCGATGCCACGGATGCTCAGAAGCTTGCCGAGCATTTACTGTGTACGGCATGCCTCGACCGTGAAGTCAGCGTGCGACGAGCAGCGAGTGCGGCGTGGCAAGAATCCGTCGGTCGCTGGGTGAGCACCTGATCCCTTTTCTTGCCCAAACTTGAACGTGCGCTTACTCCCTTATCTCTGCAGGGCATTTTCTCCCACGGAATCTCGAGCCTGCGAGCTACAGATTTCTACACCGTCTCTGTCAGACACCGTGCCTATCTGCTGGGAGCTGTCGAAGTTGCCTCGTAAGTACTCCTGCTTATTGTGAAGCGGAGGAAACGAGTCCAACCTGACAAAGCGGCGCTCCAACTTCCGCAGCTACGAAGAGTACCGACCAGCAATTCTCGCCCATCTCACCGGCGAATCGGCGGCAGGTTCCGTGGACACCGGCATCGCCCACTACGACGCAGAGATCCGCAGCCTGTCCGCGAAAGCGATCGGCAAGATCGCAGAGGACAAAGCTGGCGCGGTCGTGTCAGCTCTGGTCCGGCAACATGTGCGTTCTAGCGAGGCGGCTCTTGTTCTGGTAATGTGCGCTTACTCGCTTAATCGCCCTGCAGCTCGCCAGGCTGGCGGACGTGAAAAAGGACGCGCACAAGCTCGAGGGCGTTCTTCTTGCTCTGGCTTCCCTGGCAGAGGCCACCGCTGCGCTCTCCAATCTTGATGTTCGAAGAAGCTTGCAGGCTGAGGTATGGTGCACATCTATCGTTGGCGCTCTGTGAAACTTTCGAGCTGACATCAGCCCACTCGCGTTCCTCGCAGATCTTCGCGGCTGTTTGCAGCCTTTACCCGACAACGCGTCTCGTCAAGTCGCAGCGAATCGTCTTCGAAGCAAGTATGCTGGCGCTGGCGGCTTCTGCCCCGGAGGCGAGCGACGGCGCAGATGAGAACGACTGGTTCGGTCCCGTGCATCTCGCTTGCGATCGCGTCGAAGCGACCGCTCACCAAGCTGCTGGCGCTGCGCTATACCGTATCTCGGGATCGTATGACTGTGCATCGGCATTGACCAGGTACAGCTTGCAAATCGCTTTCTGAGCCGTACGCAAGCTAAAGTTCCCCGCCTCGTACGCAGTTTACTCGAGGATCTCGACTCGCGGAACACTGGCCGTCAGCAAGGCGCAGCCGTTCTCATCGGGAGTCTTGATTTCGACGCGGTGAGCATCTCCAATCGCGCAGAAGCCGTCATCGCACGGCTTTGCGATTTCCTCCGGAGAGATGGTCGAGCAGCAGCCGCTACGGTCGAGGCGAGGCGCAACGGCGTCACCGCTCTCGGTCGCGTACTCGAACGTTGCCTGCATGGCGAAAACCCTTCACTGTGTGCGTATCTGCGACTTGAGTATCAGTCTTCCGTGCTGACGCATTAACCCGGAAGCTCCTTGCGCCGCGGCGGCTGCCTATGAAGCGCTGTTGCTCGGCTTTTCCGATTTCACTTCCGACTCGCGGGGCGACGTTGGCTCTTGGATCCGGATAGCAACCACCAGCGCTTGGTTTCGCCTCATGCGAGCAGTTCGATTACCGGAACAAACGGTGCAACGCGCCGTTGCAGCCATGTTACGTCTTGCGCTCGAGCGACTCGACGCGGTTCGGACCGTCGCCGGCGCCGCGGTCCTCGAGCTCTCGGACCATGCTGGACCGAATGCAGCCTCGCTCACGGAGCTGGACAGCTTGCGCGACACGAAGGAGTAAGCTCTTATTCGCGATAAAGTCAAGGCGGAATGCTGACATCCCTCTTCCAGCGCCGACCACGCTTCGGACTGGCGAGATCTCGAGTGGGCGTCCGCGCGCATCCTCCCACTCCTCCGCTACAGTCAGTATCGTGCCGATATCATTGAAGGAGTCGTCTGCACCAACGTGCGTGGCTTCTTCGCTTCTCATGCTTGTTGCGGATAGCCTCGAGGCTGACGTTCAGCCCTGTTTCGCCTGCAGACTCAGTACTACACCAACGCTGCGCTCTGCGACTATGTGGCTACACGTCCAGCATCCGGTTCCGAGATTGCAGACGAGGCCGAAGCGGACTTTACCCTGCCAGGCTTCCTGACATCGCTGGTCGCGCTCGCCAAGGCCCGTTTCGGAACCAATCGCGTCTTCATCCCGCTCCTCTTCACCCTCGCCGAACTTGCGGAAGCAGCCGGCTTCGACGCGGCAACGACCTGTGACGGTCCGGAGGATTGTATGCCATCTCTGCGGGACCTGCTCAAAATCTCTTGCAGCGCTCTAGAAAAGACGAAGAGTAAAGCCCGTCTGAGCGCGACATGTCGAGTGTACGTACTGTCCCGCTACTACAGGTGTGAATCTCTCTGACGATGGGATTTATCCGCAGACTCGCTGCGTTCGTCGCGCTACCCTCAGTGGCTGCCGACGCTGCAGCCCGCGTACCGATGTTCCTGCGGCATTCGCAACCCTGGGTGCGCATCAGTCTGTGCATGTGCTCTCAGAAAAGTTAGAGAAACTGACATCGGGTTGGCTGGCCACAGGTGCGGCAGCAAACGGCCGAGCACCTGTTCAGCACCATCTCGGCCTTTTTCCCTTCCGACGTCGATCAGGAGCTCGAGACGCTCTTGACCGAGACCGATTGGTCAGTGGGGTTCGCCTTCTGCCATCTGGTGCATTCCAGCTGACGCTGACTTGACTGGACTGCCTGCAGGAGCACCGACGAAGCTCTCGCCACCGGAACAGCCGTGGCCGCACTGCTCGCCAAACGCGTCGGACAGACGGACGAGCCGGCAGCGGAATGAAAGAGGATGGCTCGTTGGCAGCCATGAAGAGCAAGACGGCGTCACTTTGTAGCAGCATGCCGAGAGCAGTAAGCGAGGGGAAAATGTCAACTTTGTCCGGCGGTCCAGAGACGAGAGAATGCTGTAACAGCTTCCGGAGCGAGATTTGCATGACCACACGATTGACCTGCAGTCTTTGGTCAGCATCCTTGGTAGCTTTGAGCTTCTTGAAGCGTGATCAGAGGAAGCGTGTTCTGCGTTGGACTTTCTCGGAAATTGACATCTTGCTCTTCGTTCGTCTTTGACGCGTCACCTCTCTTGCCGCCGTTTGGATCGTCTGCTTGCGCGCAGACTGTGCTGTAGCGGAAGCCCACGATGCGGGCGGGCCCGCCTACGGCTCGACCGCTCGCCTCGACGTCGTCCGCCCTCTTGACACCGCCTCCAGCTCTACTCAGCGATCTCGCAGCGCTGCGGGACCCTGCGCGCGTGTCGGACGACTTGTGGTCAGAAGCTACGGAGCAGTGCGTCCTTTGGCTCTTGAAAGTCGATGCAGGACCGAGTACGAGCAAGCCGACCGTCGACCCCTCTGGCAAAGACAAAGGACGGGCTTCGACCGATGAGGATGGCGTCGCGCTCGATCCAGGGCTCGTCCACTGGTTCTGCGGTGCTCATGGCGCCCGCGACTGCTGGGAACCCGCCGTCTTCTGCATCCGCCTCCTTGGGATGAAAAGGGTCGGCGAGGTAGGAAACTGGAGGGACCGATACGAACGGTACGCATCCCTTCCTTCACGTCGCATACTGAGCCATAAGACTCCATGCAATGGCGCCAATGAATTTCCGAGCGCGGTCACGGACGCTGAAATTTCGGACGCTGCAGGTTAATGTCCTCTTGTCCGGCTTGCGTCGAAGCATTCCAGCGGGCAAAGTACGAATTCCGAGAACAGTGAGCCACAATCGCTCATCATGACATAGCCTTACAAGATGCCGAGACTGAACGCCTGTCCTCAGCTACCTGCGTCACTACAAACCCGACAAATCGATTGAAACTTTCACGAACGGCGTCGAAAACATCGAGTACACCTCCGTCATGCAAGCCTTCGCCGCGGCTGGCTTCGAAACTCCTCCGACAGCAGGAACAGAGTCGCAATGGCGGCCGTCTCGAGTCGGAGCACTGGCCAGCATGCAGCCGGCCGCACTCCACAACGTGCTCGTCAATCCGCGATTTTATAAGAACGAGGACGTTCTCGCACTTCTCGCTGCGGGATACGATCCCGCTGCCGAACTCGAGTTGCCGAGGAGGCCTTCCGCAGGATTGCTGGCGCTTCGCCTTCATTGCGACTCTTCTCTGCGATCCTTGGCCGCGAAAGGCCTCGCTCGCTGCACGCGACTCCCGTCGGCCGAGTGGTTCCAACAGTCGGGAATGGCGACAGTCGTCCACTCTCACCTCGGCGTGATGGCGAGCCGAGATCGCGGTGAAGTCGATGCCGCCACCGGCATCAACCTGCCGTACACCGATCAGCTGCGCGAGTTCATGGACGGACTCGCTTCCTGTCTCGAGGCCCTCTCACCCGAGGCAATCAGCACTCATCTCCTCCGGAAAGGCACCTCGACGGCAGCCTTCCTCGACGTCGTGCACCTGATCGCCTCGCATCTCGGAGATTCGGGCGATCATCTTCTGGGCGTCCTGCATGCGTTCCGAGTACTGCTCGATCGTCTCGGAGCTCGCTTCTGGTCCGTCGGCGACGAACGATACGAAGAGGTGGTCCTGCATGCCGTGTTGGACAACTCGCAGTTGCACGACGTGCTCGAACAAGAGGGCGGTCTCGCCGACGCGTCCAAGGATCGGGTTCTGGAGTCGCCGTGGTGGAACTGGATCTCCCCTTTCCTCCTCTCGGTCGCCGGATCGGCCAACTTGTTCGTCAACTCGCTCGCCCTTCTGGCCTCTACGTTCCTCGACCGCCTGCAGCAACAGCGCTTGGACACGCGGGCGAGGACACGCGCGTTGAAGCTCGCCCTCGTCGTCTTTAGCGACGTTTTCCTCGGCATGGTCCAGCAGGCGGCGACCGTCGGCCGGTCGTCTGCCGAAGTCATTGCAGCAGCACCCCGTTACCCTCACGCCGCCGCCGCCGACAAAGTCCTGGAGCTGCACTCTGCGACGTTGACGCAGTTCGCGTTCGCGGCGGGTTTCGCGACTGCGGAGTGGAGTGCCGCCCGAGACGAAGCGCGGACGTTCGTGGCCGGCATCATGCGCCGAGACGGCAAGGCGGTGTCGCGCGCCGTCTATCGGATCGCCAACTTTGCTCAGCAGACCGCCGCTTGGCAACGTCGCGAAGAGAAGCGCTTGCAGAGAGTCGCAGCTGGCGATGCCGCCGCAGCGAAAGAGCCGGAGGCGCCGGCGATCCCGACTCCTCGCAGCGTGACGATCGTCAAACCGCTCTGGGACCACGCGTACGCCACCATCCGCGAGGTCGATACCTCGGGTCTCGCGCTCCTGATGCAGGGTGTCGCCCCCACCGCTCAGTTCGAGAAGCTCACCAGTCGCACCTGGGCAGTCAAGGACCTCGTGCGGCCCCAGATGAAGGCGGTGAACGACGCTTTGGCCGCCGTCCGCGATCCCATCGTCGGTCTTCTCGTTGCGCTGGCCGAGGAGCGGACGCAGATTCTCCTCGACTTCCTCAACTCCAACAACGTCGTCCTTCATCTCGTCGCATTCCTCTTCTCTCCCGTCGAAGCCGTTTCGAACGCAGCGCAGGGTTTCATCAAGCAGGCGTACGATGTGACTACTCGTCGCGACGTCTTCTATCGCCTCTTGGAGCACCATACCGAGCCGACTTTGCGCGGGTTGGCCGCAGTCCTTCAGACTTTCCAGACGTCGGCCAAGTCGTTGCCCGAGGCGTGCGGAGTCGCCAAGCGCGTTGTACGCTGCTGCTCCGATGTTCTCGACTCTCTGTGTGCTCCGACCGACGGCCTGCTGCGCGATCCGGCCTTCGTCGAGCGGAATCGCCCGATCAAAATCGAAAACAAGCTTCTCGCGCTGTGGAAGCTGATGGGCGAGGCGTTGGCCTTGCTCTTCAAGCAGACTCCGCAGTGGTCGGCGTTCTTCGAGAACGACGCGATGACCGAATGGATGCGCGACGCGGTCCTCTTCGGCGCCGACATGCTCGACCAGATTCGAGTCTTGGAACTCGTCATCTCGGGTCAGACGCTCGACAGCTCTGCCGCGAGTGCACCACCGGGCTCGCCCTCCAAGACGCGTGCGCAAGAGTCGTCGACGGCCGAGCAGATGATCGCTGCCCTGGCGGACCCGCTCGAAGAGTTGATCGCCTGGTTGCGACTCAACGACGAAGATCTTCTCAATCAGTCGTTCGAGCTGGTCCTGCGGATGGTCAGTCGCTTCACGCGATCCCGGATCCGTCTCCGCGACACAACCTTCGACAAGCTCCGCCGAATCTCCGACAAACCAGCGGACCGGACCGGACAGCGACGCTCAACGATCCTGCGAGAGGACCAGCTTCTGGGGATTCGGGAAGCCCTCGACGACAACGACGCCGCCGTTCGCCGCCGCAAGAGTGGAGCCGAAGTCCTCGAGATCTCGGACGATGAGGCTCCGCTTCCGAACAAAGACGGCGCAAAAAGTCTGCGTATCACCGGCGAGGTTTCTCGTTCGTCGGCGTCTTCGACTCGCGCCGCGCCGAGGAAAGGCTCTGCCACAGCGCGTACAACTTCGAGTGTTGCGGCACGGCCTCGAGGCGTTCCGTGGACGACCTACTCGTCCAAGAAGGCGTCTGCGTCCGAGTCCGAGTCTTCCGAGGACGAAGCCGCGGTGCGCGGCGCCGATGGCAAGAAGCTCACCGGGCTCGCGCTGCTCGCAAAGGACCAGAAACCCGCGCTCAAGAAGATGGAACCGCGACGCGGAGTGAAAGCGATTGGCCTCGGTCTCGGCAACCGAGACGAAGGGCCGGCGAAAGGCACGGGTCGCCGCGTGAAGCAACCTACCGAGGAAGACCGACAAGCCGTACGGGCCGCTCGCCTGCGCGCGGCGCAAGATCTGTCGAAGCTGCACCGAGCGGTCCTGCAGTGGGATCCGGCCTGCGACGACGAGCAACCACCGAACGTCCGGCTCTCGGATCGATTGCCTACGTCCTTCAAGACTCCGCAGGAGTACGCCGCCGCGTTTGAACCTCTTCTTCTCACCGAGTGCTGGGAGCAAGTGCGTCAGGCCAAGGCCGAAGCGCTCAAGGAGGGTCAGGTCTACCGGACCAACGTCGCGGGCCGTCAATCCGTGGACGACTTTGTCGACGTGTTCTGCACCATCGACTCGAACGAGCTGCGCGACCGCGTCTTCTTTGGCGACACCGACCTCGTTTGGCTGCGGCAGGGCCAGCGTCAGATCTTCGCCAAGGTCCAAAGCGTCAGTCGGAAGCGCGAGCACATGGAACTCACTCTCCGGTGCCACCTCGGCAAAGACAACCACGACGCCGGGTCGGGACTTGCTCCCAGGACCGCTTGGGAACTCATCAAACTCGTCAAGTAAGTCGGCTCACATCCGGCTAAGTTTAAGCTCGTCCTCCTTTGACCGAGCCTCTCGCTGCAGCTTGAGCACCGTGCACCGAGAGTATTCAGCTCTGCGTGCTCTTGAGTACATCGACCTCTGCTCTGATGTCCTTGCGCCTCGACCGCCGCCGAGTTTGCCGACCGACGCAAAGACCGTGCGGCCTACCATGGCGGCGTACAAGGTGAACGAGCCGCAAGCGATGGCCATCCATGCCGCTTTACGGACGAACGGGTTCAGTCTCATTCAAGGGTGAGCTTTTTTTTGCTCAAAGCAGGGCAAAGGCTTTTCTGGGCACTAAACACAAGATCGTTCTCTACAGACCGCCCGGAACCGGCAAAACCAGTACCATCGTCGGCTTGGTCGGTGCTTTCATCGACTCGCGACCGCGCATCGCAGCGCAGATCAACGTCGGTCGGCCGACGGATCCGGATCAGAGTCCGCCGGTTGCCAAAGTCCTGCTGTGCGCGCCGAGTAACGCCGCCGTGGACGAGGTCGCCAAGCGTCTGAAGGAGGGCGTGCGACTCATGGACGGATCGTTGTACATCCCCAAGGTCGTCCGTATCGGTGCGGACACCGCTGTCGATGTCGCGGTCAAGGACGTTTTCATCGACGAGCTCGTCGAACGGGCGACGAGCGGGAATCGCTCAAACTCTGGCTCTTCCGAAGCTCAAGCGAAGATGCAGACCGTGCGGGCCGAGATCGACTCCCTGCGCGTGGAGCGCGACATCAAGCAGACCGAGATGGACTCCATCGCCAACAACGAGTACCGCCGAGGGGAAATCAACATGGAGCTGCGCAAGATCAAGACGCGCATCTTTGATCTCTCTCAACAGCTCGACAGCGAAAAGGACAAGGCTCAACAGTCTCGCCGCGCCATGGACGCTGAACAGCGCAAGATGCGACTCAAGATCCTTTCCGAAGCCGATGTCATCTGTTCGACGCTGTCGGGAGCAGGCCACGATTACATGTCGCAGCTGCCGTTCGACTTCGAGACAGTCATCATCGACGAAGCAGCGCAGTCGATCGAGCTAAGCTCGCTCATTCCGCTCAAGTATGGGTGCACAAAGTGTATCCTCGTCGGTGGTACGTGTCTTGCGGACTTATTGTAATCTCTTCGACTGTCTCGACGCGTTCTGACCCAGTGCGTTCGCAGATCCTCTGCAACTTCCGCCCACGGTCATTTCGACGGTTGCCTCAAGGAGCGGATACAATCGATCCCTTTTCGTCCGCGTCATGGAACGGGGTCCGCAGGCTGTCCATCTCCTGTCGATCCAGTATCGTATGCATCCGAACATTTCGGCCTTCCCTTCGGCTGCTTTCTACCAGTCCCGACTTTCCGACGGTCCAGCCATGGAACAGAAAACTCTACAGCCATGGCACGCGAACGCGCTGTTCCCTCCGTACGCCTTTCTGCATGTTGACGGACGCGAACAAGTCGGCCGTCACCATTCGTACAGTAACCCGACCGAGGCTGCGACTGCCGCCGCCATCTTCGATCGCTTGCGTCGCGATTACCCTTCGGTCGACTTCAGCTACCGCATCGGAATCGTAACCCCATACAAGGGTCAGGTCGGCGAGCTCAAGCGAGTCTTCCGCCAGCGGTATGGCGAAGAGATCCTCACCAAGATCGCGTTCAACACCGTTGACGTACGTCTCCGAATCTGAAGGCCGGTGGAAGCTCGCGTCTGACCACTGTTCTCTACTGTTTTGCGCAGGGTTTCCAAGGTCAAGAGAAAGACATCATCATTCTCTCCTGCGTGCGAGGTGGAACCGCCGACAAAGGCGTCGGATTCTTGGCAGACACTCGGCAAGTTTCTCTCTCTCTTTGCGCCTTCGCCTGCAAGATGCAGCGCTGATATCCTTCCTCCCGCTGCAGCCGAATGAACGTCGCTTTGACGCGAGCGCGCTCCTCGATCTGGATCCTGGGTGACGCGACGAAGCTTCGGTCCAACCAGTACTGGAGCCAACTCATTGCCGATGCGGAAGCTCGCAACATGTTCCGCAAGGTGCGTCCTCATCGGCTACTCCTCGTGAGGCAAACGTGACTGATCGATACGTGTTCTGCAGGCGGACGTCGACACTTTTCGGTCTGCATCGTTCGCGCCTCCGATGGTTCAGTCGTCCGCGCCAAACCGGATCATCAAGTCCAAAGCGAACGCGCTCGAAGTGCATCCGGCGTACGGTCCCGAGGTCGGGTCCCGAGGTGCATCGGATGCGCGTCTAGTGGCTCCGGCACCGCCACTCGTCGTTCCCGGCTCGTCCACCGTCAACGGCGAATCGAAGAAACGCACGAACGGTTTCGACGAATCGCAGGCCAATCCGAATGCCCCTAAGCGACCGAAGCTTGCAGCAGACGCGGTACCGTCGCCAAGTGGCGTCAATCGGCCGCCTCCCCCGATCTCAGCTGCGCAACCGGGCGCTCAACCGCCGATGCGGCCGGTCATCAAGCGTCCGCCTCCCTCCTTGTTTGTCCCGAAAAAGGTACGCCGGTCCGCGCTCTCTCGCAGTCGTGCACGTTCCGGATTTCTGACAGTCTTCGATACCTTAGCGCAAGTGATTCCAAAGTTCCTCTCTGACTCGGCAGCGTCTGTTGTTCTTTCCATATCGCACGTCATCATTGCAATTGCATTTCCATCCCTCCCTCCCCTCGCGCCGCGTATGTATATTCAGATAGCGCTCCTGCTGCCTCCGCATCCGCCACCGGGAGAGTCGAATCGTTCAGCTGAGCGCTGTCGGTCGAAAACGGAGTAAGCAACTGCAGGAACGAAATTAAGATGTGCTTTTGAGCTCACCCAAGCCCAAAGCAGCATTGTTTTGAGTTGGAGAACATCCGATCGCCAGAGCACCTTGTCCTTGGTCTGCTCGCGGAATTCGTCCGTGACTGCCGGTGTCGGGAGTCAGTTCTGCTGTGGACAACCCGATAATCCAAGACACAGACTCACCTTTCCAGCATCTCGAGACGTTCTCGATGCTGACGAAATCCGTCGCAACCTTGATGCAGTCTGAAAAGTTGCAGACCTGATGCGCGCATCCGGCCGGGATGAAGACGGCTTGCCCTGGACGCTGCAGAATTCGAAACGATCGGACGCCTTTCTTCTCAAAAAGAGATCGACGGAGCGCTGCATCGAGGTAGAACCTCTGTGCGTGAATCGGGCTGCAGCACGGGAAGAGCGACGACCGGGATCAGCCCACAGCGTGCGGTCAGACAAACGGAGGCAGCGCGCGTACTCATCGTGGAGCATGCGCGCTTCGTCGGCGTCGCGAATATCCTCCTCATTGTCGGCGATGGTCTCGTACAAAAAGTCGCGGATCTGCTGGGACCTCGTCAGCGCACTCGCCTTCGAAGGAGCCAACGATTCCGCTGCGGCGGAGACTTACTAGATCCGCATCTTGTGCGCGGTAAAGATCCCAGGCGGCAACGCCAGGAGCGCCGTCTGGCCCGTCGCTGGCCCAGAGCATGACATTGACGGCTGGATTTTGCCGAGGACGGGTCAGCTTTAAACCCTCGTTCCGGGTCTGGGTAGAGGCGACCCACCGTCTGCCACGTCCTGCAGCAATGGCGGAGGAGGTACAGAGGCAACAGGTAAGTAAGAAAAGGTTGATGCTGCCTTGAGCGATAGACTCTTACCACTGCGAAGAGAAGGGGACAGAAAGATCAGCTTGTGCGTGTTGGAAGCGGAGACTTCTTGAGAGGACATACTGTGCAGTTTTGTACTTCCGCTTCCGCCGGGACGGTCGTCCGACGTCTGGCTGAAGTAGCCCTTCGGCCCGAGATCTGGCGGGTTCGCTAAGACCGGAGTATGAGAAGCGATGTCGAGGATACCGTCACGGCGTGTGGTTGATCCAGCGGGAAGGATAGCCATGAACTGATCAAGAAAATCGACGGTGGCTCTGTGCGTCAGACTTTGCTCCTTTCGCACGAGGATGGGTGGGCAAGGAAGCACGAACATCTTCCCACAAATCCGGGTATTCCGCCTTGAAGTCTCGCGCGTTCGGCCAATCCTGTACGTCGTAAATGTCAGAGCAGGATCTCATGGCAGGCAACGAAAGGACCGGGAGACCGACCTTGATCTTTTCGATGTCAGACCCGTCTCGAGCCCTGCCGAAAGTCTCGAAGAATTCTGCGACGGTTGTTGTCCTCTCGCGTTCGGCCAGGCTTCCGTCGCGTAGGACTTGCTTGACTCGATTGCTGCCGACCGTGCATGCATGCTGACCGAAGCGCTGAATGAAGAACGCAGGGGTCCACGGCAGTGAAGGGTAATGTTCGGCAGCGAGATCGATCACGAGCGGTTCGCCGAGAGACCAGAGCGCGTGGAAGAGATCGTGCTGCGTGATGTCGGCGGCGGGCAGCTTCACTTGCTGGTATGGAAGGAGAAGCGCGCTCGCGCCGGTCGTGTCGTCATCGAGAATCGGCGGCGTCGCAAGGGATTCAAAGGTCGGCTGAAGCGACGCCGGCAGCGACATGCGTGAGCTGCGATCGAAGTCAGGCGGGAGGGTTGTCGGTGGAGACGAAGTTGGCGACGCCAAGCTGTGACCGCTGGTGCTGCGCGACGGGTCGACGAGAGGATGATCTGCGTCCAAGACGGGCGGGACCAGTTGTCCCGGTAGCCGGAGATACGGCAGCGAATTCTCCTTCGCGTGAGGACGGAATCGGTAGTGTTCGAGCCATGCCGGCGGGAGGGAGACTGGTTTCGGAACCGAATGGGTTTTCCGCCAGACCGTCATCTCGTCGACTATCCGACGGAGCTCCGGGCGTTCCATGCGGATAACGGGGATATGCTCCGCTGGACCGTGCCGCTCGAGGAAGACGCAGCGAGTCAACTTGTCGACGGTGTGGACGTTCAGGCCCGCGATGCTGCCGTTCAGACCCTGGTGGAAAGTGCGGTGGTTCTCCGAATGTTCTCGGATCTCTTTCATCGGGAGCTGCTTGATGACCTCCAGGCAGTCAAGGCAGTATTCGCGTCCGCAAGTCGTGCACATCCAACTGCCGCAGAGAAAGGACGCCGCGCAGCCGTCGCAGGTGTAGGTGGTCCCGAGATGCCGCCGCAAGCGCACCGACCCAGGAAGCTCGGAGTGCGCCAATTCGCGGTTGAGAGATGGCAAGAGCGCGTCGGCGCAGGTCGTCTTGAGGATCGCTGCTTCGACGAAGGTGAAGGGCTCGTTGTACGCCGTAGGGAACAGCGGCTCTTCGTCTCGGTCGGACGAGTCGAGGAAAACGGGGAAAGGCAACGGGCACCCCTGCTCGTCGAGGGGAAACGACCTGACGTCCTTGAAGCAACAAACAAAACCGCTTTGTTTCTTGATGCATTCCTGGCACCTTGTGAAGGCGGGGAGATCGGGCCGCGACGAGTTGTTGAGAGTCGGAACGTACGCCACGCAAGACTTTGGCTGAAGCGTGTAGCCGTATTTGCCTGTTTCGACGAATTACTTCGGTCAGCAGCATGCTCTCAGAGAGGAGTGCCCAGAAAATGGACTTGCCGGCTCTAGCTTCTGCCATCTTTGCATCGTCTGCCATTCCTGAAGGGCCGGCGACCGGCAGTTCATCTGGCACAGCATCCTGCATCGGCTGCATGACAGTGTCGTTCTTGTCGGTTGTCGTGATGGAAGCCACAGCTGGCGTCCAAGCTCTCGATGTGCCGTCGGCAGAAGGAGCCGTTCTTGAGCGGCGAGTCGGGCGGGAAGTAGAAAGATTTGCCGATGGTGTCGTGGCGAATTGTGGTGGGCCGGTCGGCAGAATCTCCGCGACACCCTGCGCTGCTGTAGTCCCGAAGTTGGCGCCGCCCGCGCCGTCCGCGGCGACGGCGGAGACCGTGCGCGCCGATACCGGTTCCGTAGTGGTCAACCGTGCCGTCGACTTGGTGGTTCGTGCTGCCGACTTCGACGTACGTGGTCGCTTGCGAGAGCGGCCACTCCGCGCACCAGCCGCAGGCGTCCAGACGTCGTCCGACGAGAAGCCTCGCTCGACGTCGGCATCACTGTCGAATGCGTCCGACTCGGCGGCAGCAGCCACGTCGGCCTTCTTGCCGCGCAGTACTTCGCCAAACTCGTCTTCAGTCGGTTCGACGTATGAGACCGAGGCGTTGCTGGTGCGCGCAGCTGAGCGAGCTCGCGGCAGCATTCGCCCCCGAGTGCTCGACAGTTTCCGGAGCTTCGTCTGATAGTCGTCGTCGTCCGAGGATTCGTCCATTGATGTCAGGGGCAACACGGAGCTGTCTTCAGCCTGCGTGCGAGTCGGTGTCGACCGGGCGGGAACGACGTGCCGACCTGATCTTGTCGTTGATGCTGCTGCCACAGGAGGGTCGAGCGAAGTTCCTTTGCCTTTGCCCTTGCTCTGGCTTTGCGAAGCGGCGCCGTTGTTCAACGTCTCTGGAGTCGCTCCGGGTTCCTGGCGTGATCGCGACGAGCGAGCAAGGCGCGGATCGCTGAGCGGCTCTTCCCGGGCAACGAGCGGCGGCGCAACCTTCTGTCGTTTTGACGCGCTGACTCCGCTGCCCGTGGTCAACCCGGACGATACGTTTCGGCTCGATGGCTCGCCCCGCGGAGTGGAAACAGTTCGAGCGCTGTTTCGAATCGCCGCCGAAGGCAATTCGTAAATGTCGAGTTTGAAATCATCTTGCTCGACAAGCCGCTTCGGAGCGGCTCGATCGCGCTCGCCATTCTTCTTGGTCGACACCGTTCCAGGCAGAGCCTTCTCCGTCGATAGTTTCGTCACGAACCCGTCGACGTCGGCTTGCGGGACAGTCGTTCGCGACTCGCCCGCCCGGCGCGGACTCGATGATCGCGAGTCCAGTGCAGCGGACGCGATCGAGCGAGTAGAAGAGGTCGACGCGGAAGGGATTGCGCTTTCAGGCCGCTTGCGGTCACTCAATCGCGGTGCGGTCCTTGTCGGAGATGCAGACGAGGAGGCGACGGCAGGTTTCGCGGCGTTCGGTGTGACCCTTTTCGGGCTCGCGAGCGATGACGGATGTGCGATGGGAGGATCGCCGGATCCTCGAACCTCGCGGGCGGACGTCGAGACGGTCTTGGATCTCGTCGCGAGGATGATTTCGTCGTCGTGGCTGCTCTCACTCACGTCGACTTTGACCTCGCGAAAAGATGCGGTCATCGCGTTCGCGCAAGAGTACGATATCGTCGATCTCGCCGCGGCGGATCCGGTCGAGGTTGAGGCCATCTGGGTAAAGAGCGCGAACGAGCTGGTCGAGAGAAGAGGGAATCTGAAACGGCTGTGAGGCGTCCGCGCGCTCCGCACGTAGGTCAGTCCTCTGATCTCCTCCCTGCACGCCGCTGTAAATCCCGTCCATAGGGCGTCAGCCTTGTCCCCGAGCAGTCGGGATCGCCTGAACAAAGTCCTGATGAACTGACCACCGTGGCTCGAGACCGGTCGGCGGCTCGAGAGATCGCGAGTGCCTATAGACTTAAGTCTCTGGTCAGCGTCTCGACCCTCGCCGAGCCCTGTGAGCCGAGGCTGACTGACCCGATTCGGAGAGCAAGTGGGGACTCGGTGCTCAGGCCGCCAAAGTATGCCCTCCCAGCTCGGATCTCGGCTTCCCAGGCTGCTATGCGGAGCTGCCAAGCCTCTGTGTGCACCCACGGTCTCTTTGTGGCGCGAGCGGGCGAGGAGCCCGGAGCACGTGAATTTCAGGAAACGGCCATTATTGTCACGCGCGGTCTGCGGCGCGCTCACGTTTCACTCGCCTATAATGACACACATAAAGACGCGACTGTCGGTGTATGCATCTTTCATTCGTGTGGCAGTCCCCGGAACGTGATTTCTTGAATTTCCACTTCGAAGAAAGCGGTCCTCGGCGCCCAAGCGTGCGAGCTACAAGGGATGCAGCGGTCGGTCGGGCAAAGGCCCGGAATGGCAGGCAGAACTACAGTACGGACAGAACCCCACTCTTGAGTCCCGTAAATGTTTGCATCTGATAGTTCAGCCACCCTGGCATGGCTTCCAAGCTCCGACGTGCATAGTCACCTGCAGCAGGTGCGGAGGGGCAGTCGGCTCTTGCTGTTCAGTCCGTTTGGTCTGATCGACTTACGGCGTCCGCCCCGTCACCATCGTCATCCTCGTCTCCGTTGTTGGAATTGTCGCTCCCCGAGCCTGGAACAAGGTCGAGTGTTGTCAGCCAACGCTCTATACACGCCCCCTGCTCGCGCCGTGTCAACTCACTCAAAGTATCCATCGCGGGAGTCGAGGTCGAGGTCGCGGTCCGAGTCGCTCTTCCTGCTTGGTCTCACTACAAGTGGTCACAGTATAAGCAACCTCTTGTGTCAGTCCGAGGCGGGAAGGGAGCGAGAGGGGACTTGCGGAGGAGAGCGGTCGGAGAGAGCGAGGAAAGGAAAGGAGAGAGAGAGGGTTCGCGCGCTCGCCGTCCCGTGTTGATACCGCCGCCGTGGGGGTGGCGGTACCCGCGCCATGTGCACCGCTTACGCACCGCGTGATCCTGTATGCTTGGCGAGCCCATGCCGCCAAAACAGCGGCGAGCTTCGAGCGCTGGGCGCCGACCTTCTCACGCGCTCCCTCCCTCGCCCTGAGCTCCCTCTTCTCTGCAACCTCTCGTGTGGTCTTGCTACGGTTGAGACAAAGACGCTCGCATTTCTCGCAAGCTTTCAGGTGCACTGGCTCGCGAGGAAACCGTCCTCGACACAAACTTTGCCTCCTCGGACTGCCTCGGACTCTCCGCGGCAGGTCCGGTCGCCTTCTTTGCTTCGCCTAAACCGCCGGATGGAAAGGTTTTCGCGCGGTCCCCACAAGATTGCGCGCCTTAGCTGCCCTCTGCCTCCTTCAACCGCATGCTCGAGACTTCGGCGACGACTCGCGCCCTTCGTCGGTTCCTTCGTGAGGAGTCTTCGTCTTCGCCACCTTGACTCAATCCGGTCGTGGTGACAGACGGAAATGCCGCTTGCTAGTGTACCCCAGCGTACGGGGTTCGGCGCGGGCCCGTGCGAGGGCAGTCGCGCCGACGGTCGGCTCGTAAAGGTCAACCCTGACTGCGAATCTGCTAAGAGCTGGAGACGAGTCGCGTAGCCTTGCGAGCGAGAGAGACCGTTGTTACTGATCAAGCTAAGAAGCTACTACTCAAAAGAGGACGAATATGTGCATACCTTGCGAGCGAGAGAGACCGTTGGAGGTGCCCTAAGCGGAGGAAATGCTCGCTGCCGGCCTCAGCTTTCGGACATCTCGAAAGACCTGAGACACGATGAGAAAGGCGTGTGTCCGGCGGACGGCCGACTGCTCGATCAAAGGGAATGGCAGGTCTACACATGCAGCAGCATGTTGAGCGACTCGCACCGTGGTGCATCTCCCTCCCACGCATGACACCATGAGAGACGCGCGACCCGAGTCCGAGGACTACGTCGTCCTGCTCAAGTCGCCAGCTCAAGCGCCAGCGTTCGGCCCTTCAACTCCGCACCTTCGGAGACGACCCTCTGTCCAGTTCGACGACACTCCAAAACCGCCACGCCACTACACTCGGAGCCTCAAGCGAGGGCCGAGGCGGACGAAGCGCTGGATCGCATGGGCGACCTTGACGGCCGTCGGCGTCCTCGTCGTCCTCGTGGTGGCCCGGAGTCGCAAAACGGGCGCGAGCGCCACTGTGGACGATCCGAACAAGACCTGCGAGGCTCGAGGTTTCCTCTCGCGAGCGATCAACGATATCGACGATGCGCAGCGGATCACCGTCCGTGTCACCTCCGTCCGATCCGCTCTGCCTCAGGAGGGCGCTTTCGTTCACGAGAATACGATCCAGCCACATCTCTTTCATCCCAAGCTTTCCTCGCAAGTTTCCGAAATGTTTGGCGAAGCTAGTCGGGACCCTGCCGCCCCTCAGCCATCACCAGCCAGGTCTCGAGACGACAAATGCATTCGACCATTTTCGCACGTTCTCGATTTCAAGCCTCGACCATTGCTTCCCAACGACGAGAACCCAGAACTCTTCTTTGCACTATGCACGTCGCCCAAGCGTGCAGTTCGCTATGCGCAAATTTGGTCGCATTTCATGCTCGGCAGCAACTCGAGCCACCGCGATTCCGACGACGCGTCATCGGCGCCGCCGCCAGGATGCCTCGTCACGGACGCAGACGGTACGCGGGACAACACTGGCATGACTCGCGCGAACGACGAATTTCGTCGGCACGGACTCGGCTGTGTCATGCGAGACACGTCGCGCTCCGGGCAGCGCTACGAGCTGAGGGTGCTCGGCCTGCTCCGCGACGCCTGGGTCGAAAGCGAGCTGCGCCGCTGGCGCGATGGCGCTGCCGTTCCGGACTGGTTCGTCTTTGGCGACGACGACACCTGGTACTCCGACGTGACCATGCTCCGAGAGTTCTTGGCTCGACACAATCCCGCCGACGAACATTTCTTTGGCACCTTCAGCGGAACACGGCAAAATTACGAGTACTTTGTGGGTCTGACTCATTGTGTGCGGGTATACTTTGGTTTGGGAACGCTCACCGCTGCTTTGTCGCCTCACAGGGTCCGATCGCTTTCGGCGGCGGCGGAATTATCATCAGCCGCGCTTTGCTTGAAAAAATGCAAGCTCGGATCGACGAGTGCGCCGTACGCTTCCGAGATGTCATTGGCGGTGACGGGATGATTGTGCGTTGCCTTTCGGGCTGACATCTCGCGTGGAAGGGCCTCGGGCACTCACCATCGTTCTGACGCAGTCAAACTGCGCCGCGCTCTGCCGCGATTACCCTCTGTCAAAGATAGTCGAGGAAGTTCCGGGTCTCCGCCAAGGTGAGTTATTTCCTTCCCATTCACGCGCTGGGTGAGACTACTGACATATTTCTTCCAGTGGACATTCAAGGCGACGCGACCGGTTACCTGACAGACGGATCTGCGCCGTTCTTGTCACTGCAGTGCGTATCCGCCCGCTCTGCCCATCACTGAGATGACGCTTACATGCTTGCGTACCGCGCAGCCACTGGACGAGCTGGTTGCAAATGATGCCAGGCGTTTCCGGCCTCGAGGCGATCGGCCTGCTCAGTTCTGCAGCGTCCGTGCTCGGCGGACCCAACTTCCTGCGCCGCTGGGTCTTCGACGGAGGTCTCATCACCTGGAGCGCAGGATACGCTGTGACGATCCACCGGTCGGCTCTCACGGCGGAAGAGCTGCGCCAGGTCGAGTGGACCTGGAACGAACACGAACCTCGCAAGCCGGCTCGCGCTCGTCGCGCCGAAGGCATCGACAAGCTCACGTACTATATCGCCGAAGTCAAGGAGCTCGAACCGGGGATGTACTTGTTCCGACACACGTGCGACGATCCGGCCGCGCGAAAGGTCGTCCGCGAAATCGACATCGTTTGGGACGCTCGCGAGAAGCTGGAAACCGCAGCATCTTTCCTCGGTTCGATGCGCAGTGTGCTCAACCGTTTATCATAGAGCTTTGGTAGACGACTTATGAAAAATGCACTTGTGCCAATATAGCAGTGAGGCTTGTTTCTCCTCTCGATTTCTTCCGCGATCATCATGTTGCCACTTTGAGTTGCGACCACCCACACTCGTTCTCCTCATCGGACAATCTCGAAAGTATAACCCGAGACCCGCAACTTTGCATAGAAAGATAGAAAGAGTCTTGAAAGGTTGACGTTGCTCGCCCAAGCCGAAGGCACGTTTCTCCTGCTCTTCTCCTTGACGGGCGAGAGCATGTCCGGCCGGAGACTTTCTTCTGCTACGACTGCCGATGCCCTAGGTCTGGTCGAAACAACCTCATACGTACGACTCGCCGCCCTGTTCACCCATGCTCTCCTCTCTGTCGGTTTCCTCGTCTTCATCAACGCCAGCTCGCCCTTCGTCCTCGCTTCGCTCGACCGCCAACTCCCGGAGGATGCCACCGGCAGTGCGACGAGTCGGTTGCTCCTCGCCGACGAGCTCACAGCCGTATCCTTTTACTTGCCCGTGGGCGCGCTCGCCGACTCGGCCGTGTGGGGCTTGAGGCGCTGCTCGATTGCAGGCTACATCGTCGTCGCAGCCGCTCTGGCGGCCTACGTACGCGCACCCAGCTTGGAATGGCTCATCGGCTCCCGCGTCCTCTTTGCGGTGCGTTTCAGAGGCCGAGGCGACTTTCCGTTCATCTGGTCTCTGCGGATTCCGTCGCTGATTCGGAGACCTTTTACAGATCGGCGGCTCGACGCTCATCACGACCATGAGTGCCCTGCTCTTACAAATGTCTGCCATCCCCGACGAAGTCATCTACGGAACCACTTCGCCCCTCCTCGATTCATCGGACCCTGTGCGATCCGAATCGCCGCCGTCCGAGGAAACCGGCTTGCTGTACAATAGCCACCGTCGAGAAAGTACAGCGTCCTGGGCGTCGGCAAAGAGTTTCCGAAAGTCGTCGCGGAGCGCCGGGATGTTGGCGTTTGCAGGAGGGCTTGGTGCCGTCGTTGCCGGCAAGTCCGTGTCTCTCCTGCTGCTGCCGGACCAAACAACCATCTGATGTTCCTCTCCCCGCCTTATGCGAGCAGTCTTTGGCTTTTTACGATTACCGACCTTGCTGGCTCTGTGGTCTCCCTATGCGGATCCCGATTCGCCCGAAGCGCTCCGGTTCGGGCTGCGGGCGACGTTTCATCTCCTCGCGGCAATCGCGCTCTTGCAGGCGCTCTTCCTAGCCTGTGTTCTACCGCCGAGCGTAGTCCCGAATGCCACGACTGTGGAAGAAGACGAACGCTCGCTCAAAGCGGCCATGTGGGAGACGGGCGGCAAACTCGTCGAAGGGTTCAAGCTCGGCGCTCGGGACGGCAACATTGCGCTCGGTTTCGCTTCGAGCTTTGCCGTGCGTGGCGAGGCACAGGTTCATCTACCTTCTAGCGAAAAGACACTGATAATCGAGGTGAACCGCTGCAGAGTCGAGCTCAGACAACGGTGACGAACGCGTTCTTGCCGTTGCTCATCGAGAGGGTGAGCCCTTCCGTATTTACAAATGAGCTGGTGCTATTAATAACAGCAACCTCCCTCGAACGCACACAGTACTTCTCCAAGTACCACCTGTGTGACGTGACGGCGGACGACCCGCTCGTTGGGGGCCGCGATTCGTGCCGACGAGCGTACATCCTCGCATCGGCCTTGACGGGCTCGGTGCAGCTCTTGTCGCTCGTGCTCTCTCCGCTTATCGGGTACGCGGCGTCGTCATCGACGAACAGTCGCAGGACGCGACACCCGCAGGCGGCGTTGCTCGGCGGGGCGAGTTTGCTCGGCGCGGTGGCGTTCAGCGGTTACAGCGCCCTACCCAACGACGGCGATCCGCGCTCGGGGTGGACGTGGCTGTACGCCGTCGGAGTCGGGTTCGCACAGGCTGCTGGAGTCGTCTTGAGTTTGGCGCTGGTGACGACAGGGAGGGGGATGGTCACGGCTCGAAGTGACAACCGTTCAACTGCGGCGGCAGGTGGTCGTGAGATTGCGGGCACGTTGAGCGGAGCGTACGGCTTTAGCGGCGGTGAGTCTGTGCCCTTCGCTTACCTATGGCACTCGGGAGATTGCTGACTTTGCCCTCTTGCGCCACTGCGATCGCAAGGACTCGGGATTTTGGCGGTGGGAGCGAGTGCGGGTTTCGGATTCGACAAGTTGTGGCCGGGCGCGCCGTTCGCGTTGATGGCTGTGATAGATTTGGCAGTCACGGTCGGCGCTGTAGCCTTGTATCGGCGGTCATAGTTGTAAGAAGTATATCGTGCACCTGAGGGGAGGCTCCGAAAGAGGATTGACCGGGTCGAGCACGCGACAACCGAGTCGGTGAATCAAGAGAGAGCGAGCGACGCGTACAGAGACTGAGAGACCGAGACCCGTCGTACGCCCAAAGCTCTCGTCGTTGCTACAGCCTCCCCGACTATTCAGCTTGCTCCGCGCTTTGCGCCCTCCACCGTCCGAGTCCATTTGATTGTTTCGACGCCTCGCACCGCCCCCGTCCGGAGATGGGTCAGACACTCTCGGAACCCGTCGTGGACAAGCATTCGCAGTCTGGCAAAGATGCTCGGTAAGCTCGCCCTCCAGTTCGCAACCCGCCACCCGCGAGGTGCGCTGTCCACGCCGCCGCCGCTCAGCTGCCGAGCTCAGCTGGGCTCTCCACCTCGCCGCGGGGACCAGATCGGAGTGCGAGATCGTGACCGTCTTGTCAAGAGATACCGGGAGCTGACCACCTGCAGCGCGCTCCCCGCCCGCAGACTTGCTTGGGCCGTCAGTGAGATGCAGGGTTGGCGATTGAGTGAGTCTCCGCTTCCTGCGCTCAGGCGCCCTTCAGAATACCTTGCGCGCCCGTAGAGTGCCCTAAAACGTCGTCCTGGACGATCGGGGTGCCGCCGCTTTCCCGGGAACAGTGCGCGTGTGCTGACCAGAGTTGGCTCGCACTTTCACAGCCATGGAGGACGCACACTCGGCGGTCCTCTCGCTCGGAGAGGAACTCGAGGGCAAACCGACATCCTTCTTTGCGGTCTATGACGGTCACGGCGGTACGTCCCCTTTCTTTGTCGTTTCCCCCTCCAGGCTGCTGCGGACAGCTCAGCCTTACCCGTGTTCACTCACCTCCAGGCTCGACCGTCGCCAAGTTTGCCGGAGACACTGTGCATTCCCGGCTGGCCAACAATGATCACTTCAAGCAGCGGGATTGGGAAGCAAGTCTCAAGCGGGCGTACCTCGAGACGGACGAGGATCTCCGGGCCAGTGAGTCGGCAGCCGCGGTTCCGCTTATTTTGCACCTCCCTGCCCGGCGTGCTGATTCTCGTTGCACAAAACAGATCCCGATTTCAAGGGTGACCCGTCAGGCTGCACGGCCGTCTCGACGATCATCACTCCCGAGATGAACATTATTTGCGTACGCCTCCGTGTGGACATAACACGTGCTCTTCTTTTCAAGGACGCAGACTCACCTGTCGTTTCCCCTGCAGGCCAACGCCGGTGACTCGCGAGCAGTCATGAGCGTCGGTGGCGAGGCAAAACCGCTCTCGTTCGACCACAAGCCGACGAACCAGGGCGAGACTTCGCGGATCGTGGCGGCGGGCGGCTTTGTCGAATTCGGCCGAGTGAACGGTGCGCCGAGAACTCTCTTCGGGTCACTGTATGGAAGGAACGGCTGACGTGGATATGGTCACCTCACACAGGCAACCTCGCGCTCTCACGAGCACTGGGCGACTTTGACTTTAAGCAAAGCACGACGCTCGACCCGGAGCAGCAAATCGTCACCGCCGACCCGGACATCACGGTTCACACCGCGACGCCCGAAGACGAGTTTGTCGTCATCGCGTGCGACGGGATCTGGGACGTCCTCACCTCGCAGCAAGTGATCGACTTTGTCCGGCTCGCCATCTCGCAGGGCAAGTCGCTCCAGACCATCTGCGAAGAGATGCTCGACCGTTGCCTCGCGCCCGATTCCGACTGGGGCGGCGTCGGCTGCGACAACATGACCATGATGGTCGTCGCGTTGCTCGGTGACCGGACCGAGGAAGAGTGGTTCGCGTGGGTCAAGGAGCGCGTCGAGAACGGCGAAGGGTACCCGACCCCGAAGGAGTACGTCGAGCCGTTCGGACAGGGCGGCAACGGACCGCGCGGCGCGTTGATGGCCGGCGGAAGTGGCGGCGCCTCGGGAGGCAGCAGCGGCGACGTCGCCCCGAGCGGCATCCTCGGCGGCGCCCTCCGCGTCGGCTCTCTCGCCGATGGGACGGTGCAACTCTCCTTCGGAGGTGCGGACGGCCCGAACGGGATCGGCGAGGAAGACTCGGAGGACGACACCGAGCTCGACTTGCCGACGATCCAGGCCGCATTGCGCGCTCGCATGGCTGAACTCGAACAAGAAGAGGCGTTCCCGTCCTCCTCTACCGGTGCAGGTGCGGGCGGTGAGGGTGCCCAGACTGCGGAGGCGGGTAATGGGGACGAGGACGACGCGATGATCGAGGATGCCGATGCGAGTTCGGCCGAGGTTCAGGAGGCGGGCGACAAGTCGAGTGAGCAGACGGGCGACAAGTCTGCTGCTGCTGCAGACAACACGACTGCCGCCGACAACAGCGAACTCGACCCGTCAAAGCTCCGGACGAGTCACTCGCCGCCTGAAGTCGTCCGTTAGCGTTCCCGGCCCCTTCACCCCCGCCTCGTTCCTTGCTCCGCTCGTCCATCTCAGTTCTCTCTCTTCCTCTCTCGCACCCAAACTGTCGTGTCTTCTTGTTGTATACCCATCGGACTCCTGGTCTCACCCCCCTTTTTTTTGTTCAGCGACGCAAAAAATCTCCTCACACCATGCCTGTTTGCTCTGGGTGCTCTTTTCTCCGTCCATCACGCGCGACGAAACTGTCTTCTTCCTTTGCAGATACATGTGTAGAAAGCATGCACATTGTCCCGTCCCGCACACTCTTTCAGGCACGGCGAAATCTTTGTAAAGAATTGGAAGTCGGAAGTCCATGAATGAGGCTCAGTTCACGGAGGCAAGCAACAAATGAATGTTACAGGGATCGGGACTCGGTAGCAACAGAAACAACACGGCTATAGGTAGGTACTGACAAGGTGAGGTAGAAAGAAAGGGATAGAGGGGTAGAAAGGTCGAATCAGAGGCGGGAAAGGGGTACAATGTCGCTCAAAGACCGCATGGTAAAGCAGCGCGACGAGGGCGTAGAGGACGCGCGGCCGGGACAGAGTTCACTGGAGGAACTGCGGCCACTGGGCTCGAACGGAATCGAGCTTCTTTTCGGTCAGGTTACCCATGCGCGCCTGAGCCTCCTCGTACGTCTCGTGCTGCCGCGCTCCTCCTGGACCATAGAACGGCCTGTACGGTTGCGGCTCAAACTCGGCAAAGATGTCGTCGACGGCAGGAGCTGCCTCGGTGCCAGACTGGTGACTTTGCGCGAGGATTTCGGGCGCGACTTCGGGGTTCGGGGTGGGCGAACACGGCTTCGAGCAGCTGTAGCCGGCTGCGGACGGGATGACCTCCTCGAACCAGCGTTCACCGCCGCCGCGGGCGAGCCCGCCCGGAAGGCGACGAAGGTGTTGCCGACCCGCACGGATCCGGGCGAGGATATCACGGTTCTCGGCGTCTCGTTCGTCGACGATGCCGGTGCCATTGACTGTGAGGACCCGCAGCAGTCAGCTTCTGCAACCCAAGATCAAGTCGCGGTATTCGTTGAACGTACGGAAAGTCTTGAAGGGGTCCATCTGGTCGATGGCCTCTTCGGTCTTTTGCTCGAGGAAGCTCAGAGTCCGACTCAGGATCAAGAGCGGGAAGCTCGAGATCCGAGACAGCTCGGCGAGCAAGACTGCCTGGTCCGAGAACGGATCGCGCGCCGGCTCGGTGCGACTCATCAGGGCGCGCAGGGCGGCAAGGAAGGGCAAAGGCGGCGGCGCGAAGGGCGAAAGCAAGTGTTCGAGCCATTCTTCAGCGCTCTGCGAGTTCCATGCCCGGTCGACGGACGGGAGGTCGAGATCCATATCGCTGAGAGAGAGCAGTTGCGCCGAGTTGGTCGCGGTCGCATACTCGAGATCCGCCAAGAAAACAATAAAGTTGACACTGCGAGGGGGGTTTCACCGCTTTCATAGTCAGAGGCGAGTCGTCTTCGAGCAGAGGTGTTGAGCGAACGTACCGGCGCCAGGTCTCGACTTTGATCCACTCTTTCCACGCACGCTGCAGCTCTTCCCCCTCCATGCCCGCTCGAGGCGGTGCGACGGGCATGGATTTGACCTTTGCAGGCAAGTCGAGCGAGCGCAACATGAAGATGAGCGCGGAATGGAACGAGTGCGATAGCAAGCGCTCTGTACACTCAATAATCCTCGGTTAGTTTCGATACGGTGGGATTGGTATGAAGAGGGCGGAAAACGCACGCTGTTCGTCCCGGTGGAAGAGGCCGAGGAGTTGATAAAGGAGCAAGGACTGCATCGAGGCGAAGCGCTCGTCCCAGCTCTTGCCTGCATCTTGGAAGCCTGCACAAGCACGGTGAATAGACGGTCCGATCGAGTCAGTTCTGCGGCTCTGTTTCGATCTCCAGAGCCAAGAAGACTCACCTCGAACCAAGAAGACCCGTTTCTCAACGAGCATCTCGTTACTGAAGCTTTGACCTTCGCGTTCGTACGCCCCGCCGGCGACCGTGAGCGCGAACGCCGTGTGGGCAGGCATCTCGTTCAGGTTGACCGAGGCAGCATGCATGATGGGCATGGCCGGAAGGAGCTTTTCTGTCGCTTTTCGAGCATAGGAGGACAGAACTTGGACCGGCGGGACGTGCCACGGGTAGAGATCTGGCAGAGGCAAAAAGTTCACGTCAGCGAGCTGTTATGGCGATACTGAGACAGCATGAAGAAGGAAGAACATACATCCGAGACAGAATTTTTGCGCCGGAAGCCAGTAGCGCTTGTCCTCCTCGTGCACGATCTGAGGCTGGAACAAGAAATCGGGAAACAAAGAGGGCTCGGTCGGGAAGCCGAGATCCAGCGCGGTGATGCCGCCGACGCCACCCTGGTTGAAGTACGAAGCGAGCGCTTGCGCCGCCGGCGAGGTCTCGAGCTTGTTCGAAACTTGCACGGCGGAGGGACTCCCCGGCATGCTGTAGATCGTGGTCGTCATGCCCCAATCTTGACCGTCGACCAAAGTCGCAGCCTCATTCGCGCCGCGTACGAGTTGATCCGACGACGAGGGACGACGACCGTCTTGCCGATCTTGCTGGTCCTGGTCCTGCTGCTGTTGTTGAGCGCGGGCAGCCGCTTTCGCTCCATGCCACGGCGACTCGCTCATCGGAGACGGGTGCGGTGCCGTCGGCGGAAGCCCGAGCGGTGACCGCATCAGGTCGCGCAAGACTTCGGACGCGAGCACCTCGTCCTTGGTGAACGAGCCTGTCCTGGACAAGCCCGGCGCGAGCGTGTCCTGCGCAAAACTGAAACCTCCGCCGTACTTGAACGCGGAATTGGAAGAGGCAGGGATCGGAGCGGGAGCTGCGACCTGGACCGAGCGGACGCTCGACGTCGCCTGCGTACAGGCCGGGTCGGAGAGGACGGCTGAATTGCGCCCGATCGGCGGGTACTGCAGCAAGCGGGGCGGAGGCGCCGGTGGTGGCGGCAGTTGAGTGTTGGCAAAGCCGGCGGGGGGAGGAAGGTGAGGAGCGGGCAAGCCGGACGAGATTGGGAGGTGCGACGATGGGATAGGATCCGGAGGGAACAAGTCCTTTTGCGGACGATAGTCGTCGGGAGACCCGCTCGACGTTGCGAGGGTCGAAGTAGACGTGTTGGTCGGGATCGAGTAGGGCGAGATGGCGTATAGAGGCGACGGCTGACTTCCGGGAGGCGAAGGGCCCTGAATCGAGTAGGTCGGCTGCACAAACGAAGCGGGCGGGACTGGCAGCGCGAGGTCCGAGTCGTACGGTGAGTTCGATGAGGACCCGGATCGAGCAAGCGACTGGTCGGGGTGCGGCAGCCGAGCTTCGACGGGAAGGGTCGACGTCGAAGCGACCGGATCGTTTGGCGATTCGCTTTTGTGCACATCAGCGGTCTCACCACGACTGGCCTTGGCCTGTGCGCAGGTCGTGTAATGTCGGCGGAGCAAGTCACTGTAGACGAGCGGGCGGTCCGCGGGTGTCAGCGGAGCCGAGGGAGGGCAGGACAAGGACGAGACGGACCTGCGACTGAACGCGCGCTGGCAGTGTTCGCACTGAAACGGAGTTTCTCGGCTGTGCTTTGATCGGTAATGCCGGGCCATGTACTGCAAGCCAGTCCGTCCAGCGGTCAGCGATTAGCTCGCGATGACAAGACGGCGTCCTCCTTTCTCCGGACGGACGGCGGCACGCTGGAGCGCTAGACGACAAGGCCGAGGCGAGCAACGGCATACGCTGCACCGCATAGCCTGTAGAACGCGCTCCTCCGTGTCCCCGGCGGTAGAGGAACTGGCCGACTGACCTCTTTGCGCGAGAACTTCTTGTCGCAGTCAGGGCAGGGGAACGAGGCGCTCCCTCCCGACCCGCGCGGAGCAGCCGGCATAGCTTGAGTTTAGCTGTCTTTGATCGCGGTACTTGTGTGTGTGTATTCGCGGTTTCAGCAAGCGTCTGCTTGCGAGTTTAGCGCTGGCAAGACCTGCGAGTGGAGGCCGGAGGTGGAGGTCAGTCGATCGCTCACGACGTGTCTCCGCGCCCTCAAGCTTCTGCCCAGAGCTGCAGGACGTTCTTATCCCACAAGTTTGCTCGCAGCTTTCCATTAGATATGCGGCCATGCACCGCAAGAGAACTTCCACTCCATAACGCCACTCACTTCGAAAACTCAAAGAGTCCGGTTGGCGATGCGCGCGAAAACGCAGAGGGAATCGAATGCAAAAGGCCAGGCCAAAGCACAGGCGGGGGAGAGATCTATTACGCGGGCGGGAGGAACAAGTACACACATCACATATGAAAACGAGAAAGGGAGCGCATGCACGGCGCCTTCGAGATCGTACGTCTTCAGCCCTTCTTCCTCCGGTCGGAACCCCCGATCAACAACAAGCACAAGCGGAAAAGCGAGCCACACGATACTGGAAGGTTGTGTGGGTTTACCACCGTCCGCCACCGCCGTATCCTCCGCCGCCTGATCAGCAAGACGAGAGAGCGAGTCAGTGACTGCGATTCGACCAAGAGCGGGAGAATGCGCTCTTACCGTGACCGCCGCCGTAGCCGCCACCGCCGTAGCCACGACCACCGCCTCCGCCACCGCGGCCACGTCCACCGCCACCACGGCCGCCGCCACCGCCGAACTGCGCAATCTCGAGCAGCTGAGGCGGGACGACCTGCTTGGCGTCCTGGAGAATCTTGACGAGGTCCTTGGCGAGACCTGTCGAGTCGAGAGCATTCAAATTCGTCGCGTCAGTAAGGAGGCATAAAGGGGGAAGGAAAGCGAAGCGAGGTGAAGCCAGACTCACGGCCCTGGTCAGGAGTGATGTACGAGTAGGCGGTACCCTTGGCACCGGCACGTCCGGTACGTCCGATACGGTGAATGTAGTCCTCGATACCGTTGGGCATGTCGTAGTTGATCTGTTCAACAGAAAGGGTTAGCGACGAATTCAAGGAGACGATCGGAGAAGAACGCTCGGCGAGACTCACGACGTAGCCAATGTCCTTGACATCTGAAAGAGGCGGAAGTTTTAAACGTCAGTTCTTCGTTCTCGGCTCGCGCGACAGTTTGCGGTGCTCGAGTAAGATACGCCAGCGGTGCTCGTGCTGTCGAGTCGAAACCTCCGAGAACGACCCCTTGGAACCGAAACAAGGCTCTCGCTTTGCGTGACTCGATCGAAACTGAATGAGGCGCAATGCGAGAAGACCGATCCGGAAAACGAGAGGAAGCCTGGACAGCTGGAGTCGCGAGGTGAACGGAGTAGTCGGGGTTGCATTGCGTGGTCGAAGAAGCCGATTCGCCACCGCGCGCGCTGCGCTAGGGTCGCCCCGCGCCGATTGTCCAGCCCTGCCAGTCTCGTCCCCTCGCAGACAGTCGCGCAAGGGCGGACTGCCGCGAGAGAGCGGCCAGCGCAGGTAGGCAAGCGTCGAAGACTTGGGCAGGGCGGGCAGCGGCAGCGAAGGGACGGACGGCAGCGTCGGGCGGGCGGTGGCGACCTCATAGCGCGCGAGGCGGTGGCGGAAAGAGCAGGCGCGGCAACGCTAACTACACAACATGGTGCGAAAAGACCCGAAGGGGCGCGACAGACACGGAATTTGTGCGGGGACAAAGACTGTGAATGAAGGCGTTCTTCATCTCGATTCTCTACATCTCCGTGCTGCAACGACTCGGTAAAGAGCGCAACATCCTCCTCCCCAAACTTCTTTTCCCACCCGAAGATACTGAACCACCTCTTTTTGCCCCCAGAAGGTTACGAGAACCCACGAGGGTGAAAAGGGGGGAAGCCAATCCGACCCCTCATCCTCTTTGCATGCGACTCCTTGTCTCTTGGGTGACGTCGGCCGTCGCACTCCAAGACGCGTTCCACCACCCTCTCGAAGGGGGCGAAGTAGGAAACGAATCGAGTGCGAGCGACTGATGAGACCCGAGAAGACGTGGAAGCGGCGCGCAAAAGGAGGGAGAGAAAAGGCGTCGTGATCTTCGGAGGGTAGGGAAGAGAGGGAGCACCTCGGCGCACAGAGAGGGGCCGGCCCATCCTTACTCGCCCCTTTCCGGAAAAAGGAGGGCGGGAAAGAGAGTTGGACCCCTCGTGCGGACATGCAGGTGGAGGGAGAGAGTAAAGAAGAGAAGAGACGGGCTTGTATGCACCAAGAGGTTAGTGTAGCGCGTGCGCGGGGCGCGCTGCTCGGTCGGATCGGGTCGAACGAGGTCGTGTGGGCGGGCCGGGTGCCGGAGATCGGGTCGAAAGTCGAGCACGAAGCACGAGCACATAGCGAGTATAGCGTCGAGACGGCGCCAGCCGGGGCGAGCGGAGCATACGAGTCGAGAGGGAAAACAATCACGTACCGAGACCACGGGATGCAACGTCGGTCTGCGAGTCCGCGCAAGAGGACACATCAGCTTCCGACTCGGCCTCGGGCCGAGACGCAAGAAAGAGAGGCAGATGACGAGGAGCGAGGACTCACGGCAATCATGATGGGCGAGCGGCCGCTCTTGAATTCGGCGAGGACCCAGTCACGCTCCTGCTGCTGCTTGTCACCGTGGATCGCGAGCGCGGGCCATCCGTCCTGGCGCAGGTACTTGGTGAGGTCGTCGGCAACGCGCTTGGTCGCGATAAAGATGAGGACCTTGGCGTTCTCGGACGAGATCTTTTCGAGGTGCTTGATGAGCTTGCCGCGCTTCTCAAAGTCGGAGCAGACTTCGACGATCTGGGTAATATTCAAGTTGGCCGAGAGCTCGAGCGAACCGATCGTGACCTGGATAAAGTCCTTGAGGTAGGTGTGCGCGAGCTTCTGGACCTCCTTGGGCCACGTCGCCGAGAACATGAGCGTCTGACGGTCGGGGCGGATCTGCTCGAGGATCTTGCGGATCTGCGGCTCGAAACCCATGTCGAGCATGCGGTCGGCCTCGTCCATGACGAGGTAGGTGACACGGCGGAGGTTGGTCTTGCCCGACTCGAGCATGTCGATGAGACGGCCCGGGGTGGCGATGACGATCTCGGAACCGCGCTGGAGGTCGCGGATCTGGCCGCCCTTGGGGACACCGCCGTAGACGCACGTGTTGCGAATGCGCGACGACGAGCCAAACTTGGTGCACTCCTCCTGGATCTGGACGGCGAGCTCACGCGTCGGGGCGAGGATCAGGACGATCGGGCCGTCGCCGGGCGAGAGGAGCGGCTGGGCGTTGATGTGGATCATGGCCGGAAGGGCGAACGAGATGGTCTTGCCGGAGCCCGTCGCCGAGACGGCGACGAGGTCGCGTCCGGAGAGGGCCATCGGCCACGACTGGCACTGAATCGGCGACGGGTTGGTGAAGCCGGCGCGCTTGATCTCGGCCATGATGTACGACGGGAAGTTCATCTCCTCAAAGTTGGTGACGGGCTTGGGGATGTTGTTGCCAAACACCTGGATCTCCTTCTCGCGGCGGAACTCTTGCACCTCGCGCTCCGAGCGAGCCGAAACACGGGCGTCCTCCCTGTTGTCAGGATGCCGGTCAGCAAAAGCGGGACGATTCGCGGTCCGAAACAAAAGGCAAAACGCACTCGTAGAAGTTCTTCTCGAACTTGATGAGGCTCGAGACGTCCCAGTTCTGGGCGCGGAGACCGCTTCCGAGTTGACCCACTGTGAATGGTTACAGATCAGGGACTGCGTCTGGATAAGTTGGGAGGTGCGGGACACTCACTCCGGTCTCCACCGCCTCCTCCGAAGCCTCCACCACCGCCACCGTAGCCGCCGCCACCGCCGCCGTATCCGCCACCACCGTAGCCACCGCCACCTGTAAATAAGGGAGAAGCAAGAATGTCAGCGTGTCCGTTGCCGATGGCATCCGACGGTGGGCCCTCTCGGGAGGCCGCGGATTGTCCTAAGACGCACCGTAGCCGCCGCCGCCACCGCCATAGCCACCGCCGTAACCGCCCGCTCCACCGCCGTAAGACGAACCTCCACCACCGTAGCCACCGCCACCACCGCCTGCCGGAGACGGGAAGGGGGTCAGCCGGGAGTGAGCTCGAGGTTGGATGAACCCGGAGCAGCTCACCGTATCCACCGTAAGACATGCTGTTGTTGGTAAAGAGAGGGGTGAAGAGAAAGAGTCTTGGAGACTGGCAGACAGCACAGCGAGTGTACGGCGAGTGTAGAGAGAGGCGGAAAGGGGGAGCGAGCGGGTGGCGGCTCTTGAAACTCGTTGACGCGGAAGCAGGATTGACAGCTCGGACCCGCCGCATTAGCCTCGCTTAGCTCGCATTCCGATTCAGACTGCAGTAGGTACTGCGATCATATTGCAGCACGTGCGACGAAATCGTTAACAAGCTGCTGTCCGAGCCTCGCCTACTTGAAAGAGAGGACTGCACCACAGCACCGAGCAGCCGGAATGCCTCGAGTCGTCCCGAGAAAGACGGCATGGTCCACTCGGCAAGAGTTCCGACTCGTGTTTGACCGCCTGTTTACCAGTCAAGGCGACATTGCCCTCCAGCAAGATGCGATCGGTCGAGTGAGCGCGCACACCGTCAGAACCCCGTTCCTGGACGAGTGCATAGACTAACCGTTTGTGACGCGCAGATTCAAGTCTGGCTGAACCGCGGCCAATGTCCGCACGCGGTCGAGAGTACCGCCGCCCTCTTGCAGCTCATCCTCCGCGATGCAGAACCCTCCACTTCGACCGCTCCCTACAGCGTATCCGAGCACGAACTTCGGCTCTCTTACTCGATGGCAATCATCCGGTTCGTCTCCGAGAACAGAGCAGCGAGAATTCGAGCGACAAAAGTTGACGTTTCTTGGTTGCTCCCTCGCTCTCTGCAGGTTTGTCAACTCGCTCGTCGATCCGCTGCAGACGACCTACTACGCCCGTTCGATCGCTTCCCTCGCTGCGCAAATCGGCTTGCCAGCTTGGTTCGTCGAGCTGCGTCACCAAGCCACGCACGAAGACTTGCCTTCGATCGCAGTCCTGCGAGACGCCGCCCGTCAGGTCAGTTTACCTTTCCTGCTTCCTAGACGCACAATCACAACGCAAAAGGCTGACAGAATGAACGGGTCTTTGCGCTCGCAGGCCCTCGACTGGCTCTACGCGAACTATTGGCTGCCCGCGCTCGAATCCGCCTCGGCCACTTCCTCGCTCGAAGCGGCGCTGCCGCCTCTCCCACTCTCGACGCTCCGCCCCCTCCTCTTGACGACCTACAAATCCCTCGCCAAGCAATTCACGCGCGACGCCTCGCTCGCCGGGAAACTGAAAGCCGACGTCCAGAAAACGTACAAAGACATTGAGCGCTGGATCGCCGACAATAGTCTCGGAGGGGGAATCCGAGGCGGCAAGAAGGAAGAAGAGGCGAGGGAACGCGCCCTCGAGGCGGTGGCAGAGATCTTGTGGGAAGAAGGCGGGCTCGTCCCGCTCGCGAAAAAGTGCGCCGGCGCTTGCTTCTCCTTTTTCCCAAACCAAAACTCTTCTACATCCCTCCGCCGCGTGCTCGCCTTCTCTGACCTGGACTCCCCTTCCCTGACAGGAAACGTCCCTCGACTCGCTCTCCTGGTCTTCCGACCGAATTGCGCGCCTTGTGGTCGCCGCTCCTCTCGCACTTCGACAACCTGTACGACGGGGCCCTGAGCGAGACGATCACCCGTCGCGGGATCGACATGCTCTGTGCTGGTATTGCGACCTCTACCCCTACGGCAGAGGGTTTGGATCGGACTTATGCCGCATGCGTGGTCGCTTGGGTTGCCGAATTGCTCAAGGACGCCCCGCTCGGCGAGATCCCGAGCGCGGAGGAGGAGGAGGTGGCGGTTCCGATCGGTCAAAACGACGACGAGGAAGAAGACGAGGAGGAGGAGGCGAAGGAGCTCACGATCAGGAACGTCCTCCGGACTTGTCTCCTCTCGCGTTCCTTGCAGTGCGTTCTCGTCCCTTTCTCTCCGCCTCATCCTCTCTCCTCTTGCTCCGATCTCCACGTCTCTTGCCGAGTTTCCCTTGTTTCGTTCGGTTCGAGATCTGACCCTTTCCCTACTCTGTCGCCATCGCCCAGCGCCATCCCCTTGATCGAGACTCTCCTGTCTTCTTCCATGCTCGCTGAGCATGCCGACCTCGACCTCGTTCCCTTCTCACAACGAATCCAGTCCCTCCTCCCCCTCTTGCGCGCTCAAAACGCTTTCGTCGTCGCCACTCCTTCGACAGCGGTCGATTTCGTGCGCAAGGTCGAATCGATCGAGGAGGCCGATCGGGTCGTGCGAGAGATGGAGAACCGTTCGGACCAAGTCGAGGCTGCTTTGAAGAAGCAGAATCGGGTGTCGTCGTCGTCGCGGCATCATCTTGGCGGCACGACCGGTTCGGTCGGGGTTTCCTCCTCCTCCTCCTCCTCATCACATCGCCAAGGAGGAGGAGGAGGGGATGAAGATGTCGAGATGCAGCAGGGAGATGATGACGAAAAGGCTTCGGTCACTCAGAATGGCGCAGCAAACGCGACGTTGAGGTCGGAGCCGGTCCAGCAACAACAACGACAGCAACTCTGGACGAAACGACCGATCGGGACGCTCCCCAAGGGGGGAGTTCTCGCGCTCGACTTGGCGCCGTGGCCCGAACAACCACAACAGCCGTCTCCTCAGAGGGCCCAGGTTGTCTAAAATCGCCATGGGCCCGCCGCCGCCCCCTCTCTCTCTCTCTCTACCTCTCTCTCTCTTCGCCTCGCCTCGTGAGGGTTCCCCTCGTCGTCCTCCTCCTCGTCCAGGCGTGTCCCGATCGCAGGTTGTCTTCTGTCTTTCGTCGGGGTTCGAGTCTCCTCTCGCTCTCTCTCTCTCTCCTTTGCCTCCCCTCCCTTTCTCCTTCTGAGATTCGAAACGTCAAAAATATCGAGGAAAAGCAGTAACGAGGGAAAAGAGAGAGTTTGCAATGCGTGCGTAGGTGGGAGTATTTGTACAACAAAGGGGGGGGGGGCGGGGGGGCGTTTCCTCCTTGGGAACAGAATGGTTATACAACACCTGATGATGATGATGAACAGACATGACATGCGCAGGCGGGTAAGGAGTGGTGCGGGGGTGCTTGCATGCTTTGTGAAAAGCCTAGCTCTGAGAGACCCGACCCGCCGAGGAGGCGTGCGCTACCGCCTCTGCTTTTTCGGATCGGTGGCGATATTGTTCGGGTCGTCGTGCTTGCGTTTCTTTTTCTGGGTGGGTGCGAGGTAGCGAGGGGGGGGGAGCAAGGTTCACTGTGATCAGCCGGAACCCGAGTCGAGCGAGAGAGATCTGTTCGCCCCGCCGCTGGCGGGCAAACCCACCCAACCAACCGGCCGAGCCGAACCAAACCACAACCAAACTCACTTTTCTTCTCCTCTCCTCACCGAAGCCCCCTCCCGCACTAGCACCCGTCCCACTCGGGTCCCTCGCTTCCCATATGGTCATATCGAACCCGGCCAACCCGCCCGGTTTGAGGGTGAAGGCTTCTCGGAGCTGGTGAGGATCGAAGGGGTGCAAGGGCGGACAGGGGGCTGGATCGGGGTTCGAGACGAGGTGCAGTAATGAGGAGGCGGCGCCCGAGGAGGAGGCGGAGCGCGGCTGGGAGATTCGGCCTTGGAAGGGGGGGAAACGGTCAGCTCTCCCTCGAAAGAACCGGGTACCTCGCAAGAGAAGGGACGCGGGGTTTTACCGAGTACGTCTCCGACCATGTAATCGTACGACTTTTCCATCTTTGGTCTCTTTGGTTTCTTGTGCGTCGCCGCGGTTGAGGAGGCGGCGGTCGAGGCGGAGGCGAGTGCTGGCGAGGTCAAGCCTGCGAGTTTGATCCCGCCCAAGGTGATTTTGAAACCGCCTCCTCCTCCCGGTGTCGATGGGGGAGCTGGACTGGTGGTCGCTTTGTTGAGTTTGCTGCGGTTGGTGGGGAGGACGACTTGACCGGGTACGGGAAGAGGGAGGGTGGTTGCTTGAGTGGACGAGAGGGGCGGAGCGCCGCCGTTGCTCGGTGCTCCGACACTGAGTTGGTCTGCTGCATCGACGGGGACGGAGGTGAGGGAGGAAGGGAGGTACGGGCGGAGGAAAGTGTCGTAGAGGGGTTCGAGCTGGAAGTGCGAGATCAAGTCCTGGGTGCCGCTCAGGGGCGACGGGTGTGGATCTGCTTGGCGGTGTCAGTGCACTATGCCCGGAGTGTGTGAGTGTGTGAGTGAGTGGGCGAGTGGGAACTGACTGTGGAGCGAGACGAGGTGGCGTCGCCAGGGCTTGTCGGCCATCGACTGCGGGTGACCATGACTGTCTTGCATCCGAACCCGGCGTACGGCTGCGTCGACAGCGAGCACAGCGAAGGAGAGAACCTCGAGGACCGACTCTTGGCTCGGACTTGCTGCAGCTTCCGAGTTGTCAGCCGCCGTCTCTCGCGCTCTCTCCAGTCTGTAGACCGAGTGGGATCCCGTTCCTCACGTTCCTCCCGCTCATCCCCTCGGCGATGGACAGCCTCTTTCTCGGACAGGCTCGCACGCGCAGGCAGATCAACCTCGGCGGATCCAGCCAGACGCAGCAACACCGCGACCTCGTCCAGCAGGCGAAACTCGAACGTCTCCAGCGCGAACAGGACCGCGCAAGGGCAAAGGCTGCAAGGACCATACAGGTACATGGTCTCCTCCTCGTGATGGTGATGGGCGCCAGTCATCTCGAGGTGATGACGACACCCCTTCAAGGAACTCGGAGAGTGGCGCCGCTCGCAGCGATACTGACACTTGTATGCACACAGGCATTCTACCGAGGCAGGCAGTCGGCAGCTCAGTCCAGGAACCACTTCCAAGCCGAATACGACCGCCTCATCGCCGTCCGCAACAACCAGCCCTCCCTCCAAGACTTTGTCACCGCTTCCAGACTCGTCGCCCTCGGCGGACAGTACAGAGTCGGAAACCCGCACGATATCAAGAGACTCGCAGCGTGGTGCAGAGTCGCGCTTCAGCCTCCCCAGGACACTGCCGGGGAAAACAAGACACCGCCTCGAGGGCGACGACCGACGCCACTCCTGTTTGCTCCGTTCGCGACGAGCGCGAGTTGGCCCGTCTTGACGTGTACCATAGCACGCCTCTTGCTCACCGAAGCTACCACCGACGTCTCGTGAGTCTCCGAGTCCCTCTTAAACCCACTGCGCGCCCGCCCGCTCACCTTCCAAAACGGTTCGTTCATTCGTCTCCGGATCACACACACACACACACAGCCTCGCACAAGCTCCCCTCTTTCTCGAGGTCGTCAAGATCCTCGCAGATCCAGCCTCGTACGCCAAATACGTGCCGCCGCCGCCGGCGACCATCGAACCGACAGCGCTCTTGCGTCACCTCGTCCAGTACGGCGAATTGTACCCCCGAGTCGGTCACGCCCTCCTCGCAATCGTCAGTGTACTCCCGTGGTCGTCTTTTTGGGGGAAGAGAGTGCTGAGACTGATCCTCGTTTGATCTGATCAGAAACAACCCCCCGAGCCGCGTACTCCTCATCCATGTCTCTCACCCCTCCTCGCGCTCTCGCTCCTCCCACTCAAGGCCCTCTTGCCCGCCACACCTTCCTCCGCCGTCGCCGAATCTCCTTCTTCTTCCATCCTCGAAGCCTTCGCCTACTCGATCTTGACCATTCCGGCCCTCCTCGCACCCGCACCGGGAGGACGCCTCACCGCGAATCAGCTTCAGCAGTTTTTGAGCCGAGGCGGTGGTGGTGGTGGTGGTGGTGGTGGTGGTGCCGATGCTTTCCCATTGTGGGATCTGCTCGCTACTCTCAACAACAAAACCGGAACCTCCTCCTCCTCGTCGGGACAGCAGCAGCTTCGGACGGAACAGACCGTCGCACTCTTGGCCAACATTGTCGAATTGGCAAAAGGTCGATTGGTACTCGCTCCTCCTTCGACGACAACGACGGGACCGCGACCGGTCGAGAATGGCAAGCAACTCGTCGCGTACCTCGAAGTGTTGAGGACACTTTTGGGCCAGCTGCCGAGGGCTGTGGCCCAGCTGCAGTATCAGGATCAAGGAGCGGATGATGTCCGGGCGATTAAAGGCAAAGGGAAGGAGGAAGAGTTCGAGACGATCGTGATCAATCATGAGGAAGATGACGAGGACGATGAGGGCGAGGGATCGGAGGAAGGAGGAGGGGGTAGCGAGATGGACGAGGACGACGCACTCCTCGGCGGCGGCGGCGGGAGCAGTTTTAACGGCCGCCGAATGCGTCGACGAGCAGTGCTCGGTGGCGCTCGATCATCTCGAGACCAAGACGGCGACGAATCCATGTCCGATCCGATCAACACCTCCTCCTCCTCCTCTTCCTCCTCCTCTTCGTCTTCGTCGCGGCCACAAGGCTTCGTACTCGGCGTCGACCCGCGAATCCGTCCCAGTTTGACGTACCTCTGGTCGCGCGAACACTTGCTCGCCCTCTTGTCGCTCTCGACTCGGTATTCGGCTTCGACTCGTCCGGCGTTGTGCGGGTTCTTTGTCGAGTTGCTCGTGCCTCTCCCTCCTCCGCATCACACGGCCACGAGTTTCACCGGATCGTCCCGTGCAACAACAACGGCCCCGTCCTCCTCGTCGTCGTCGTCTTCGTCGTCCGCAGTAACCGTCCGCGACACGGTCCTCAACACCCTCCTCTATTCCCCCCTCTCGGCCGGCCTCTTACGCGAACTCTTCCGCGGCTACATCCGCTCCTCCGAACTCGGTCGAACCCTCCTGAGCGCCACCAAGCGCGAAAAGAGCGCCGTCGTCCTCGCCGCCGCGTTGAAGGAGGATCGGTACCGGGACGAGTGGCCCGTGTTGGTGTTGGCGGTCGAGATGTATGCGAGGTCGTTGTTGACCATGGGCGATGACGAGTTTTACGCTTCCGCCTCGTCGTCGTCGTCGTCGAACGCGGGGAGGAACCCGCTCACGTTGGACGAGATTGTCACTCTCAGTGCGATGATCCGGAACGCAACTTTTGCGCTCTATTGGCAGGACGAGGGGACCGTCTCGCAAGAGGGCGCTGGCGGCGACGGCGGCGGAGCCGACGATAAGATGGTGGATCCGGTGCTGGTGGCGCAGACTGCCAAGAGGCAGCAGAACGTGGTCGGGATGGGAGGTTGGTCGATCGAGGATGTGAGGGGCGTCATGACGAGGTTCTTGCAGCAGGTGCATGCCCGAGAGTGAGTCTCCCGAAGTGTTCCCCCCCCCCCCCCCCTTCCCCGATCTTTTCAGCCTTCGTCCCCGAAGACTGGGTCAAGTCGCGCGGGGCATTGTGCTCACAATCGGACCCACAGCTCGAGGAGGCGGTTCACGCCGGAAGGTCATTGGCACATGACGAGCGCGTTCGACCTGCGCAGCTTTGTCGAGACGGCCGTGTCAGTCTTTCCTTTTTTTCTCCCTTCTGATTCCCTCGAGCGTGCTCGTCGAATTGACCCCTGCCCTGCTATACAGCTTCGAGGACGAACGTCTTGAAGCGGAAGCAGATGCTGAACCCTCGGGCGGGGCCGACACGCTCGGTCAAGCGGCGGCTGTTCAAGCTCCTCCCCCGGCGCTGCTCCGACGTGGTCTCGCTCGCGACACGAACAACTCGCGCGGCCCCGCTCGTACCTCGACCTACTCGAAGCGTCAACTGGCGCTCATTTCGCCCCGCCTCGGCGTCCTCCGCAACATCCCGTTCGTCGTCCCGTTCGAAACCCGCGTCGCCATCTTTCGCCAGTTCGTCGCCAACGATTTCCGCAAGCTCGGACTCGGAGACGCGACTTCGTACAACGCTCGGTCGCGGCATCGCGCCGTGGTACGCAGGACCAACTTGGCTGAAGACGCGTACGCGCATCTGAACGGACTCGGATCGGAACTCAAGAAGCGGATCGAGATCGTCTTTATCGACGAGCACGGCATGGAGGAGAGCGGGATCGACGGCGGCGGTCTCTTCAAGGAGCTCTTGACCAGGTAAGCGATCGGTTCTGCCCTTTTTCCGACGGCTCGGTCAGATAACAGGCTAACAAAGAATGACCTGCAGTCTCTCGAAAGAGGTGTTTGACACCAACCGAGGTCTCTGGCTGGCGACGTCCGAGCAAGAACTCTATCCGAATCCGCACGGCTACGCCAAAGAGAGCAACCAGCTCTCCTGGTTCAAGTTCATCGGTCGCATCCTCGGGAAAGCCCTCTACCAGGGAATTCTCGTCAACGTCAAGTTTGCCGACTTTTTCCTGGCAAAGGTCAGTTTTCACAATGCAGTACTCTTTCGAGCGCGTGACTGATGCTGTCGGTTGCTGCTCGTAGTGGCTCGGTCGGCAGAGTTACCTCGACGATCTTGCGTCTCTCGACCCGGAACTGTACAACGGTCTTCTCAAGCTCAAGACGTACCCCGGCAACGTCGAGGAAGACCTCTCGCTAAACTTTACCATCACCGAAGAAGGTGCGAGACGGGCGTCCCGAGACTCGCGAGTACACCACTGACCCTTGGGTGAATGGGGTCGCAGACTTTGGCGTGTCTCGTTCCGTCGACTTGGTCCCGGGCGGGTCCGAGATTGCAGTCACGAACGACAACCGGATGCAGTACATCGTGCTCGTCTCGAACTATCGCTTGAACGTCCAGATCGCGCCGCAGTGTCGAGCTTTCTATTCGGGGCTGTTTGAGATCATCAACCCGCGGTGGTTGCGCATGTTCAACCAGTCAGAGCTCGCGATCCTCGTCGGTGAGTCATTCTCCCTTTCTTGTCAGAGTGTATACCTATCCGCTCCAAGCTAATCTATTTCCGGCTCGCTAGGTGGTACCGAGGAAGCGATCGATGTCGAGGACCTCCGGCGCAACACGGTCTACAGTGGCTGGTCCGCCGAGGAGAACACGCCGACTATCCGCTACTTCTGGGATGCCGTGTCGTCTCTCAGCAAGGAAGAGCGCGCCAAACTCGTGCGGTTCGTGACGGCGTGCGAGCGTCCGCCCTTGCTCGGCTTCTCGCAGCTCAACCCGCTGTTTGCGATCCGGAACGCCGGAACTGATGAATCGCGTTTGCCGACGAGGTGCGTGTGATCTGGATGGAGGACTCGTGTGGCGGCCGCTTGCAGAGGCTGATGAGAGAGCCCTTGCACCCTCACCAAAACAGTGCGACGTGCGTGAACCTTCTCAAACTTCCCGAGTACACGAATCCAGAAAACCTGCGCCAGAAGTTACTCTGTGCGTACTCTCCCTCCGTGCGCTCCTTCTCGCCGAAGTTGGAGCTAATACGAGAACCCCTGATCTGCAGACGCGATCAACTCGGGTGCCGGTTTCGATCTGTCCTAGCCGAGCTCCCTTCTTCCGCTTGCAATGCATCCCGGCTACCCGTCAACGATTCCTTGCGGATTACCGTCGCTGTGGTTTGGTGAAGAGTTCTGGGCCTAGGTAAGGTGATCCCGGTAAGGTGATCCCCGCTGAGCCGAAGACAAGGGAGCAGGCCGAAGTTTGCGTCTTGTTGGCGCAGAGTTGAAACGTCTGGCCATGTCGTCAGCGATACTGGCTTTCTCCGTGCGCTTGCTTCGTACATCGTCGGAGCCTGCTGACTGGCAATCATCGTGCGGACTGTGGGCTCCGGAGGTCCTTCCTTCGTCGCTTGTCGGGCGCACACGGGCTTTGCCGGAAACCGGAAGCGTGCGCGTAGTTCGGCTTTCTTCTTTGTCTGCCAAGACCTTGCTCGTACCTACCAAGTTGTATGAACAACCTTTTGTACCGAATCGGACTAGTTATTCCTCGGAAAGGCAGCCTGTTGGCACCAACCGAGGTCTGCGCTTTCAGCTTTGGTCGTGTTTCGAAGAGAGACCACTTCGTCATACGTTCTCTCAGCTCGAAGTAAGCACTCCGACAGGCTGCAGGATTCTAGTGACCACGTGACACGCTCCTCGAAGCACCACGCTGGTTCTTCCGGAACAAGATTTGGTAGGCGACAGCGCGTTTTGGCCCTTCAAATGGTAGTGTGCGGACTAGCAAGCAAGACCTTGAGGAGCCGGATGCATCGCAGTATTCAGGTCTCCGTTCTGCGCCGTACTGTCCGGAGCCAAAAACAGGCTTCCGTTCGCTAGGGATCAAGGGTCCGCCCTCCCAAACAGCTGAAGCTCCTGCGAAAGGGAACGCGGACGGTTTCCTCGCTCGGACTTGCATTAACCCGTATCCGCACTCGCGTATGAGACGATACGCTTGTTGTATCATGTAGTCATGGCTTCAGGTTGACCTATTGGGTGGGAGAATGACACGGCTCCTTCTCTCGAAGTCGGAGTTGAGAGAACCGCCCGTTTGTCGTCAACCACTACAGCATTTCTCGCGTTTGTCAAACAGAGGCGGTCGAGTGTGCGCCCATCAAGAGGCTCTCGATGCCAGACGCTGCTGTTCCTGCAGCCGATGCAGGCCAACCCGCCGTCGCGCCGCCCATATCGAAGCGAAAGTGGCTCGACTCGATCGCCTCGCTCGACGCGGCGACGCGCACAGATCCGCTGACGGAGAGAGGAGGTGGCAAGAAGAGGAGAACTAGGCGAGTCTGCACCCCGGAACCTGTGCGGCCAGTGCGAGGTCGCTCATCTCCTTTCATCTGCAGGACTCCCCACAACACCTCGACGCCGGCACTCGAGGCGATCCTGGCGCGCATGGCTCGTCCATCCAGACCCAGTGAAGCGTTGCCGCCCGCGACTTACCAGCCGACGAGTCTGCCGGCATTGCTCGAGCGGATCGCGACGTACCGTCTCACGACTTTTTCGCCCTCGAAGCCGCCCTCGCTCTCGGCTCTCTCGTGCGCACTGCACGGCTGGATCCACACGCCTTCGACCCGCGAACGGGTACAGTGTGTCACTTGCGGTCACGGCGTCGTCCTCTTGCCGCCGACAGCGGGAGACGGTGCCTGGTCGAGCCCGGCGGGGCAACGCCTGCGGCAAGAATACGAGAGGCAGGTGTCCGGTCAGGGTCAAGCTCACGCCGAAGCATGCCCGTGGAAGCTGCGACCGTGCGCTCGTAGCTTGTATCGACTCCCCGGGGGTGGTCTCGGCGTCTCGAGCGGCGGCCGGCGACGTCTCCTCGAGGAACTGGGACGCGAGGCGGCGACGCTAGATCAAAACGGATTAGGACAGGTCGCTTTGACGCTCCCCGAACCTGCACGGGAGGTCCTCGGATCGGACGAACGGCGGGCGCGCCTCGTCAAGGCTGTCGCCCTCGTCGCAGATACCGCTTCCGGTGATGAGTCTCCGTCAACCAGCACTACCGACTCCCCTTCGGCGACGAGCATCCTCCTCGGCATATTCGGCTGGAACCTCTTGGCGCCGCCGGCAGGTCGTCCTTCGTCGTCCTCCCTCGCGCGGTCGACCTCAAGTTCCTCAATCTCCTCGTTGACAGAACCGGGCGGCTCGCCAATTCTGGTTTGCAAGTACTGCACTCGGCACGTGCTCGCTTCGTCATACCTCCCGTCGCCCGGCTTCACGGCAGGAGGAGCAGCTTCCGGGAAACGGTTCGATCCAGTCCAACAACACCAGGCGTTTTGCCCGTTCGTCAGCAGCGCGTCCGCCGCCGACACGCAGACGACGGGCGATGCCGCCACCAAGAGAGGAACTCGCCCGGATGACGACAACAAAACAACAACGTCGCGCAAGCCTGGATGGCTTGTCCGCCTCGAGGCTGTCTTGCCTCGTCCGAGCACACCTCTGATCGAATCTCGCGAGGCAGCCTCACTCTCGAAGACTACTACCTCCCATGGCAACGTAAGTTGGGCGATATCCTCCTTCCCCCTGACGCTCAAAGAGACGAGTTGCTGAGGTCGGGCTTGCTCGCCTTTCCCGCAGACGCACGACCTGCTTTCGTACGTGCGCAAGCTGCTCGGTCCGAAAACCTCGCCACATTCTCGTCTCCACCACGTGCCCACTTCCAAGGTAGCGTAGACAGACACCCCGGCTCTCACTTCCTTTTATTGAGATGATTGCAATACATGCGAGGTCAAGTGGCTGTCGTCTGCCTTGGTTTTTGAAGGTGTAGGGGGGGGGGATACGAGATGAGAGGGAAGAAAGAGGTTGCGGGAGAGCGCTGACGTAGGGGCGGGTATTTAGTCGAGAACAGTCTCCAGAGGTGCGTAAGCGCAAATGCAGAGTCGTCCTGTGCGTCCAGATTCGGGGTCAGTCAAGAGAAGAGACGGCGGACAAGCTGACCCGCTCGACTCGGTCGCTACTCACCTCCGAATTGCCGCCCCGCGATCGCCCTGAGAGCGGTCGTCGTGTCCTCTTCCTTCTCAAACAAGACAAAGACCTTGCCCAAGTCCTTGACCGACTCGCTCGCCTTGATGTCGACTTTGCCATTCGCCGTCTTGACCGGCCTCGGGATCTTGACTTCCTGCACGGTCCCAAACTTGCCGCACTCCTCCTTGATGTCTTCGAGGATCTCTTCATAGTCTTGATCGTTGGTCAACTCGTCGACCGAGACCATGTTGAGGATCTGCAAGACCCGGGTCGGTTCGCCCTCGCCCTGGGCGGAAGCCATGATACTCGCCGGCGGGGCCGTGGTGCCGCCGCCCATGCCGCCCGGACCGCCGCCGTTCGGACCGTCGTGCGGGAACCCAGGAGGACCGCCACCGGGCATCCCTTGCTTGTGGGCATGTTGACCGATCGCGGCGCGCTGGACGACGAGGAACCGGTCGCCGAGCTCCATCCCGTTCAGACCTTGGCACGCCACTTCGGTCACGGCCGGGTCGACGTACTCGCAGAACGCGAATCCCTGCACTATGTGGCGTTAGCGGTCGAAGGGGGGGGGCCAAAAGGGAGGGAGAGAGAGAGAGAGAGAGAGAACTCGCCTTTGATGCGCCCGTGCCGCCTTCCTTGACGAGGTTGAACGCGCGCAACTCGCCAAACGACTTGAGCAGTTCCATGACCTGCTCGTCGTTGAGGTAACTCGGCAACCCGCCGACAAAGATCTTATTGACCGTGTCGGGCACGTTGGTGCTGACGACGCCAGGCACGTACGGCGCAATCTCGTTCGGGTCGGCGCCGACATAGTCCTTTGGTCGGCGGATCTTGAGAGCCGAGTTGAGGAACACGATTCCGTCAAAGCCGAGGGCGTTGGTGCACTCTTCGGCGTTGCGGAACTTGTTTAGGGTAAGGTGGGTCAGAAGTTGGAACGACGGGGCGGGCGGACGGAAAGGGGGACGGGGCTCACCTCGACAAAGGCATAGTTCTTTTCGTAGCTCAAGTGAACCGAGATGACGGGCTGGTCGCCCTTGAGTCCGAGTCCCTTCAAGTCCTCCGAGAGGTGCCCGTCCGAGAGCAAGTTGTTCTCTGCCATTTTGGTATTGAAGAACTGGCGAATACTCTCCTCGGTCGCGTCCATGCCGACGTTGCCGACGTACAGACGACGAGACTGGCGGGCTTGGGAGCCGATGGGGGCACCGGGGCCGACGGCGCCGAAGACGGGAGGGCGGTAAAACATGGGTTGGTTCTCTCCGAGTTCGACGCCGGGAGGCAGGTACGGCTTGGTCTGACCCGGGAGGTTGAACATGCCTGCGTGGGGGGGCGGAATCGCCAATCAGGTCCTGGACAAGGGAGGAGCGCCTTGTAGGGAATACTGACCGGTCATCTTGGCCTGGATGGTGGTGTAGGTCTCAAAGCCTGGCGGCTTGACGTCCCACGCCGTGAACGGTCTCTTGCGCTTGCTGATGGGGATCGTGTCTTCCGGAGTCGGACTGCGACGACTGTCGCGCTCGTCGTAGACGCCAAAGCCTTCAAACGTCGGACCTCCGCGTCCGCGCCTCGAACCGGGAGGACCTCCTCCTCCTCCACCGCGGGGAGGCGAGTAGCCCCGACGAGGAGGACCGCGACCGTAGCCTCCGCGCCGGTCGTCGTGGTAATCCCTCGGCGGAGGAGGGCGGTCGTAGCCGCCCCCTCCGCGGTAGTCGTCTTCGTAACCGCTCCTGGCGCCTCCTCTCCTGTCATCGCGCGAGTCATAGACACCGCCCCGATTGCGCCTGGAGCTACTTCCACCGTCATAGTCCCTCCTGGACGAAGAGCGGTGTCCCCCACCGTCCGGAGAACGAGACCGACGGCGGTAGTCACGGTCGCGGTCACGTTCACGGTCTCGGCGGTCGCGGTGGTCGCGGTCACGGTGGTCTCGGCTATAGTCGCGGTCGCGGTCACGGTCTCTGGAATAGGCGTCCCTGTGGCTGCTGCTCCTGTGGGAGGGCAGGTCGTCTGCAACGCGGTCGAGGAAGCTGTCGGCTGCACCTGCTCACACGGTGCGGGTCGACGGGGTGAGCTGGGACAGGCACGTGAAGGCAGTCACTCGTGGGTGGGTAAAGACTCACCTGGGTCGGCCATCTCTGCACGCACGGTTCGCGACGAGAGAGGAAAGGAGTGGAGCGGAGAGAGAGACAAAAAGAGTGATGCGAGTGTTTGTAATCTCGATTACAATTCGGGTTGAATTCAGCAGACGACGAGGTCGCTCAACTTTGTGCCGCGTGCATAGCGAGTGTGAGAGCATGGCGCGGTTCGGTCTCGACTCGGATACGGATTCCTCAGACGCAGAGTCGCACTCGCACTCGCAGTCGCCCAGCGCTGCGTCGTCGTCGTCGTCTTCGTCGCCGCTCACCGAGAATCGCAAACCTCGTCACCTCGACAACGACGACGACGAGTACAGCCAAGATGAGGAGGACGAGGAGGAAGCTCCGCCGAGGCAGAGCCTGTACGATGATGAGGAGCACAGCCAGGAGGAACAGGACTCGGACGACGACGACGACTCGATCATGACCTCGTCTCGTGCAGCAGCGTCTAGCGTGTCCCCGAGACCTCGCCAGCGACAGTGGGGATCAGCCGCTCCGCCGAGGTGGTCCACCGCCGCAATCAACCCGAAACTGGCCAGGACCGCCGTCATGCAGGCTAGCTTGTTCGGGCCCTCACCTGCAGATCAACCCTTCTTGCGCAACGACGACGACGACGACGACGAGGAGGAGCAGGAGGAGGACAGCTTGATGCGGCTCGGCGGCGCGACAACCGGCGGGTCCAAGCGAAATCCCGCACTCGACAACAGGCGCACCTCGACGACGCCTCCCCCGGCTCAAGAGCAGCAGCAGCGCCCGCTCCGCCCCTTTACTCTCGTCCCCCTCGCCGACTCGTGCGCCAACAACCACGAAGGTTCCCTCGTCGACGCATCGCTCGCCCTCGGACGCAGCTACCGCGTCGCCTTCGGCCCTCGGGGCGAGGTCGTCTCGCTCCGGGGCGCCTACCAAAACAACAACAAGTCCGAATCGTCGTCGTCCGTGCAAGCTGGCAAGTTGCACGTTGATTGGATACAACTCGTCGTAACGGGCGGCGGCGACGATGAGCGCGCGAAACGAGACGCGGTCCGGTTGCTCCGACTCCAGCTCGCCAAGACCGACATTTACGAACCGGGTCACCCGTCGGCGGGGGCCGCTCCTCAGGCCGTCCCTTCCGGTTCTCTTCGCTTCCACGACTTTGCCAACCTCTTCCAGAGCGAACAAGGAGCAGGGTCTTTGGACAGTGCTGCTGCTGCTGCGAAGAACGACCAAGAGGCGCGCTTGTTCCGGTTGGGCGCGTGCTTGTTCGACGAGATTGCCGACCTCGCACTCGACCAAGTCGTCGATCCGGCCAGTCACCCTTACGTCGAAGCGATCCGGAGACGTCGACTCATCTCGGCTTGGTTCGAAGACGCCGCCTCGTCCGCCGTCGAAGCCGACCTCACCCCCTTGCCAGAGGCCTCGCCCGCCTCTCCTGCCGCGTCCGCAAAACGGATCTTTGCCCTCTTGTCGGGGCATCAGATCTCGGCCGCGTGCGAGACCGCGATCGAATCGAGCAACCTCCGACTCGCGACCATCCTCGCGCAACTCGGTCCGGACGCGCTCGCGACGGACGATACCGTCCGCGCGGACGTGGCCCTCCAACTCGAAAAGTGGCGAGAGTACCACGTCGATACTTTTGTCGACGACGCGTACCGCAAGATTCTCGAACTCGTCAGTGGCAATTTGGGTGTCAGTCCCGGAAGGGAGGACCTCGACCCCAAGGGGGACGGCGTCGACGAGCTCCATGTCCTCGAGGGACTCGAGTGGAAACGGGCGCTCGCTGCGGGGGTTTGGTACGCCGTGCCGCGGGCGACGGGCGCGGCTGTCGCGGGAGCCGATGCTGGACTCGCCGAGGTCGTCGAACGGTACGAGCGAGCGTACCGCGCCGACCCGCGCGTGGCGGCACCGACGCCAGATTACCTGCTCTCGTCGTCATCCGAGGGAAACGTATCGCGACCCTGGCCGCCACCTCCCTCCTCATCTTCGAGCGATGCCCCTCTCGACCCGGCCTTCCACCTCCTCAAGCTGTTCACCTCGCCGACTCATCCGCTCGAGGCCGCCCTCGAACCTCGCAATTTCGGTCCGAGCCCGCTCGACTACCGCCTCCCGTGGCACCTCTATATGCTCATCTCGCGAGTCCTCCAACGTCGGGATTGGGAAGACCGGATGGAACTCCCCGACGAGGGTCGTGGCGGTGACTCGACGAGCGAGGACGAAGACGAGGCGATGGCCGGCGGCGGTGGACGCGTCGAGGGGGGAGACGGGTCGGTACTCACGCTCGAAGGGAACAGCGTCACGGCCGATCGGGTCACCGAGGCTTATGCGATGCAGCTCGAGGCGCAAGGGGAATGGCACTGGGCCGCGTTCGTCTTGCTGCATATCGAGCTTCCGGACCGGTGCGTTTGTTTCCTTGACTACTCGAGGCCTCGTGTGCTCGGTGTCGGCCGCGAAAGGGCAAACCGTCGGGGATCAGTCCCTGAGTAAGTTAAGAGGTCTCTGACCACTGCTCTTTTTGCTCTCGGACGCAGGCGCATCAAGTCGATTCGCGAACTGTTGGCTCGCCACGTCGACGCACTCGAGCGTGCGGCGAACGGAAAGGACGAGTACGAGGCAGGCCAAGGCGGTGGAGTGCCGACGGGGGACGAACCGCTCGGACCCGGGCAAAAGGTCGAGTTCCTGATCGAGACGCTCAAGATTCCGGTCCTCTGGATCTTCTCGGCGAGGGTGCGTCCTTCGTCTCTTGCCTTTGACTCTCAGGAACTCTGGTTCGGGAACGATACCGGGACTAAAATTAGCGGCGTGCGTGCAGGCGGACTACCACCTCGCCTCTCCGCAACACCTCTTCCGAGCCTACACGCTCCTCCTCGCCGCTCAGCGTGCCGCCGAAGCTCACCGGATCGCCGCCGAGGACCTCGTCCCGGAAGCGCTCGTCCGCGGCGACTACCCCCTCGTACGGCAGTTGCTCGAACCGTTCCTCCTCTCGTCGTCTTTGTCGCCCGAACCCGAACCTGCTCCCGCCGGCGAGCCAAACCTGGACGGTTTCGTCCCGGGATGGAAACAAGGTGGCGGGCAGACGTACCTCCTCTTCCTGACGCAGCCGGACTACCCGCACTTGCTCCCCAGGGCGATGCAGGCCGTGCAGGCGTTGTCGAAGCGCGTCAAGGAGTCGAGCCGCCTCCGGAGCAAGAAGCTGCTCCGGCTCGCGGTTGCAGAGATGGAAGGTCGTCTGACCGTGCTGGCAAAGGCCAGCACGGCGTCCAAGGTGAGTCCACCCAATTCGCACACGCTTTCGGGCGGCTTTTTTCATTGTCTCTCGGGGAATGTGCTCACATGGCATCACAATCTACAACCAGGCTCTCGAGCGAACTCAGCCGTCTCTACTCACCGCATCGGACCGGGCCGTCTGGATCCAGGGAGCGAACCAGGCATTCTGGCAGAACGCCGTCGGAGCAGCAGCAGGACCTATCCGTGCTGCGTAGATCGGCGACCCAAAGACGCGTTGTATTACCAGACTTTTCTCCACGTGCGTCCGTCGCCTGCTGGCTCAGCTTGTTTCCGCAGATCTTCTCCCAGAAAGAAGTCGTCAACTCGAGAAGACCAAAGCTAATTACGACAACAGAGCTGTGTGAGACCAGAACTACAGGAGCAGAAGCTCGTTACGATGACGGAATGGGAGCCTGTGCAGAACGGTTGATCTCGTCAGTAGTCTGAAACTCGTTTCTCAACCGCGACAGTGGGGGCGAAGAGGAGAGGAGGGGGATCAGAATAGCACTTTGCGCTCATCTCCCCCCCTTGTTTAGGGGTAGAGTTTCGCTGAGCTGGGTTAATGATCGGGCCATACTACCTTCAAGAGGTGTACTTTGCGGGCCCTTGTTCGTCATCTCCCTCGATGGATGGATGAGGGGAAGGGGTTCGGGGGAAAGGGGAGTAGGCTCACGAGAGAGACGCAAGATGTACTGGACATCAAGAGGGAGGTGTCGTGTCATGCAGCGGCGTTGTCGGCGTCTAGTCCTGCGAGCTCGTCGAGGCGGGCCTTGAGTCGCTCAATGTCCGTCTCGAGTTGGCGACTTGCGCGTTCTTGAGCCTGCACGGCTGCGGCCTCGTCCCCGAACAAGTGCAAGAGCTTGAGGGTGTGGGCGAGGCTCAGGAGCGAGTGAGCGGACGCGAGCATCTGTTGGGTTTTGAGCTCGACGGCGAGGGAGCGGTGGGCGGATGCGGACGGATGCGGCGGGTTCAGAGGGTCGAACTGGTGACAGATGTCGGACGGAGCATCAAAGGCGAGTCAGTCCGGCGAATCGAGAGCGTGCATGGTGAGTGAGAGAGAGCAAAGAGGACACGCGCGCAAAAGCCCGAGGGCGCCCGTCGCTGGGCGTGGCATACACTCGCCATCTGAGCGCACTTTGGTGGCCATGCGGGTGGACAGAACTCTACCCCAACAGGCGTGCATCACCCTTGCCACAAAGGACCGCGGAAAGCGGGGCTGGCTCACCTTTGCGAGGCTGATGAGGTCCTGCATGCCGTGGACGAGTTGGTCGACATGCACGTCGACGCGGCGGTTCAGCTCCTCTTCTTGCCGGTCCAGGTACTCGTCCGAACTCAGGTCGCCCTGCCCCTGCCCTGGTCCGCCCCCGCCCGCTCCTCGCATGTTCTGCAGCGTCGACGGCAACACGGTCCGCTTCCGCACATCCGTCTGCGGCGCACTCCGGCCCGGGGCTGCTCCCGCTCCTGCTCCTGCTGCTGGTCTGGACGCCATCCCTGGCTGTGCTGCTGGTTACAAGTCCCGCAGTGGCAGTGCGAGCCTCCGAGCGGGTGAAGCGGACAACAAGAACAGCGCGATGGGGCTACTCGACCTGGACTTCGCTCGAGTGCTTTACGACTGCAAGCTCCATCGACGCGCCTGCTATCCAATCGGCTCTGCATCTCTGCTCCGAGGCTGCTTCGCCCGCTCGCCGCGCCGCGGATCGTGTCGGCCTTGCCAAAGCTCTTCTGCTGGACGGCTTCGAACTCGATATTTCCAGTCGCACGCCTATGATACAACTGCACCTGTGATGCTGTCCAGTACAGGCGATCGGATGCACCCTTGCTTTCGTCCACCCGCGCCACCGAAAAGTCGAGCTGGCGTCGAATCATCCTTCTTCTTCTCGGTCCGAAGAAAAAGACGCGGCAAAGCCTCGTCTAAAGTCGACAAGGCACGCCCCGGCCGCTCTGCCGTCATAGCACACTCGGGTCGACAGAGAGGCGCCTGCTCACTGACCTCCGATCCTCGGCACGCACCCCATCGTCGCTCGTACCTCCCCAACCGGCCCGGGCAACGCGTCCTCTCTCTTTTTCCTCCATTCCACATCCCCGCCATGCTCAAGCGGATCTCGAATTCCTTCACAAAGGATTCGACCGGTAGACCTTCGAACGACCTCCATTCGGCGCTGCTCCTTCCCCCGCCGCTCCCGCCGCCGCCGCTCGGTGCTCGCCCTCCCGCGTACGGATCCCCACGCTCGAGCCTTTCGCCTGCTGCTTCACCCGTTCGTGATGGGGGAGGATTGTCATTCCCGTTCCCGGCAACACTGCAGCAGCAGCAGCAACAGCCTCGAACGAGGCCCGGATCGAGACAAGGCACGGGGGAAGAGACAAACGCGAGCTATACGGTCGCGAGATTGCCACTCGCCGTCGGATCGCGGGAGCCGAGTTTGCTCACTCGCTGTGCACTCTCGCTGAACGCGAATGGCGCAAGCATGTTGAAGCGGTCAAGAAGGGGGCGGTCTGTGTCGGTGGCGTCGTTGCGGCGGCCGCATGGGTCCAACCTGGGATGGAGAACGTCTCCGCTCTTGCGTCCGATCCCCCGCTTGACGCAAAGACGGCCCCTGATTTACCGGCGCAACGCTACCCATCTGAAGGGATGAACGAGATCTCAACTCTAGGATCGAGCCGTTTCGCCAGCGGATCGGGACACGGCCCACTCTCCTCGAGCTTATCCTCCCGGGCCGCTTCTTCCCTCGGCCCCGCTCATGATTCCCCTCTTCGACCGCCTCCGCGACCGTTCGCACCGGAGACATCGTTTGCCTCCCAAACGTCTCTGTCCGAACCGCTCGAGACCCCGTATGATGGCTCTGAAGCTTTCGTTCGGACCGTCGGAAAGGACATTGGTTACGACGCTTCGCCAACATATCATCAGAGCGGCGGGGTTCTCAGTCAGGCCATGTCATTCGAGCATCCTGCTCGAGCTGCAGGTAGTGCTGAGCCCGCCCAAACGAACCCCCTTCCAGCACAGTCTCCGACTCCCACGTCTCCTTCAAGCTCGAGCCCTCGACGCCCCTTTTCGGAGAATCCGTTCACCCGACGCGATGATAGCTTAGTGGCTAGACTGAGCAGAAAGTACAGCGAGAACGAGTCTTCAACGGAAGCGCCGAAGCCTCCTCCTCCTCCTCCGCAGCCGCAGGCAAGCTTTATTGCTTTCTCCTCTCTCTCTCGCCCCCGTTCAGTGCCAACTTGGGCTGATCGTCCTTGCCTCCTCCGCGCTTGCGATACAGAACTGGCACAAACGGTCCGACTCGCGAGTGTCTCAGCTCGCAAAGCGTTACTCGTCGCCATCAGCTCCGCTCTCACCAGCACCAGCGCCGCAGCCGGAAACGCAGCCGCCCTTCGCCCCGCCATACGCGACCAGTCAGTTGACTGCAGCTCGTGGTACCCCGTCGCCTGGTCCGCAGCGTTATCGAGCGTATCAAGCCGCTCAGCCGCTGCCACCAACCTCTTCGCCATCTTTGCCTTTCAACCGCGGCTCTTACACCGGATAGTGGAGTATCAGGTATGACAAAGGAGTGTGGAGACCGCAGGTTACGAGAGGAAAGGGTCCGCGGCATGGAGGACGACGAGGTGGAACAGCCACGCGAGGATGAGAATCAAGAGGACCTGCCGTTTCGAGGTCCGGAACAGGACTGTGCTCACGGAGACTTGGATGATATCAGCTCCCTGTTTGCCGATTGAGCAACGGGATCAGAGAGAGAAAGGCCTTGTACCTGAGCAGGCGACGAGCAGGCTCGTACCCCCGATCCCTTTCCGTAGCAGAGCCTCGCTCGCCCAGCCTTTTGCGGCGCCGACTTGAGCCAGTCCGCTCCGGAGGTTCGCCCGACTATAACTCGCCAGATACGACAATAACGGCGACTGGGCCATGGCAGTTTGTTGAGGATCGTGCGCGTATTGCCTGTAAATCTTTTCGATCGGGGAAAGGAAGGCGAACGCTCCTCCTCCGGTGCTGACGTCGGTCGCTCCGCTGCCGTCTGCGAGGTATTCTTGTCGCCAGATTACGGACGAAACAATAAGGAAGAATATGGTTGGAATCGAGGCGCAGAAGGCCGTCAAAGGAATCAGCTGTAGACTGCGAACGTTGGCGGAGAGTCAGCGGAAAAGAATCCTCGTCATTCTCCTTTGCAGCGACGAGGAAGGGATCTACTCAGACCAAGAAAGCGCGCGACGTCTGACGATCACGCTTGCCGCAGCGATGCAGAGCAGCAAAGATACAGTCTCTGCGGCACGCGGCGGCGCCCGAGTCAGAAAAAGCAGGTGTCAATCGAAACGCTGGGCGGAACATACCGAGCAGGCAATAACCAAATGTTCCGGCGAACAGGCGCAGAGCCTGCAGTTCGTTTTCGGTTTGAGCTCCGGCCCAGCGCACGACTGGAAGAGAAGAGAGGAATCGGGAGAAAGTCAGGACTGGGGTTGCGAGGTTTGCCGGAGAAGAGTGCGCGCTGGCTCACGAGCATCTGCACCGACGACGACTAAAGCCAGCTTGAGCGCGAGCTTGTTCCTATATCGGTGCCTCTGGTCGGGTCGGTCTCCTCCGCGGTTTCTGAGGATATGGCGGAACGGTTGCGGCTTGAGCAGCAGAAGGTTGAGGAGCAACACCGGCCTCGGGAGTGACTGAAAGACGTCGGCAATCTGACCGCAGTGAGGGCACTGCAGCAAGCTGGTGTTGGTCGGGTCCGAGTACTTTGCATCTGCGCCACTACGAGTTAGGTCCGGTGGTTTGGGAGGAATGAGAGGAAGGATCTCACAGACACTCAGGACGCCCCGCGCGCAGGTCACGCACTCGTACAAGCCGTCATTGCGAGTCGTACATTGGCACTCGCCGTTCGCGGGCATGCGTTCCAACTATACGAGGTAAGTTCGGGTCAAAGTGGGGGCGAGATGAAAAGTCGCAAGAAGGCCTCGCGCCTCTTTCGCTCCCCCGAACCAATTGAGCGCAGCCATAGACACGGCGAGAAGGAGGAGCTGAGCCAAACAACCCGGGCGACGACCGCACATGAGCTACTCAGAACACCCAAAAGTTCGCTACGAGACTCGCCTCGCTCCAGAGGGCGAGCGCATCCGCGCCGTCATCCTCGGTCAGCATCCGACAAGTCAGTATGCCCGTCAAAGCGATCAATGCGTCCCGTAGTCGCTGATCCGTGTATGCGTGGCCGAGCAGGAGTGCGCGCCCTTGCCGAGTTAATCAACGGAGATGGTCAGGGCGTGCTCAATGTCGTCGCGGGCGTCTCAGATATACTTGTACGTTATTGCCTCGGCAAGTTCACCGCCGTACAAGACAGAGAAGCTGACGTTCCACCAATGGCAGGATTGCGGAGTCGTCTTGAATGCGCAAATTCCACGAGTGGACCTGCTCGTGAGAAATCGCTCCCTGACTTGGACGAGCCAAGCGCTCAGCCGGAGGAAGATTCTCAAAGCTGACGGCTGCGTACACAGATCTGCGGCGGTTATTTCGACCTCGAAGACATCAAAGACATGCTCTTCCAAGTCGCGAACTCGGAACTACGTCTCATCAAGGTCCGTTGGTGTCCGTATCGAAACGCCGCTTCCTCTCGACTCTACTTGCTCACCGCCACACTTGACTTTGTGATCAACAGGTCCCGGACGGACTCATGATGGAAGGCGGCGGTCCGCCCGCGGTCAAAGCCTGGATTTACGAACAGATCCGGAATAACGAGTTCACTCAAGCATCACAACCTCTGCGACAATGACGACCGCACGCCATATCAAGATTCTAGAATGCATCTATGAAAGAAATACACTCATACAGCGCATCGGCTCAGGCTGCAACATGCCGATGCCCTCCGAGGAGAGAGCGACGAATCTGCTTCGAGGCTTTGCCGGCCCGAGACGGTAGTCTGGACTCGCCAGTCTTGCACGAATTATGACTTCCGGGCGAGTACGTGAAAGTGAGCAAGTCCTGGCACGCTTTGCAATGCTGGCGGGTTCGCGAACCTGTCAATACGAAGCGAACAGTGAAGCCAAGAGTTCCGTCAGCCATGGCTGGCATATGAGCAAGTCGCGCGCGCAAGAGACCGTTTGTTCAAGGGAGAGAGACGCGAGTGAGATTCTTCGACGTACCACGCCGTCTCCCAGCCGTCGTCGATCCGCCACCTCTTTTCAACAAACGCCCGAATCTCTCGCTCCGGTCCCTCTTCCTCCCTGTATTGCTGATCCGCTCTCCGCTCAGGGGGTGAAGACTCTTCCCCCTCGCCATACCGAGCGCGGAACCGGTCCGCCGCTTGACCGGTCAACCCGCCGAGGCCGTTTCGCGAGACCCAGTTCCAGGTGCCTTTCGTGGGAGCGATTGCTCCCAGTTCCGGCGCGGGTAGTTTCTTCGAGGCGGGGCGCGGTCGAGAAGAGTGGTTGACGAGACGTTTGGCGAGCGAATCGGACGTGGGGGATGCTGTTGCGGCGGAACCAGCTTCTGCGTCGCCCTTTTCGGTGTTGTTCAGAGGCACGGTGGCGAGCGGATTGGTGCGCGAGGGTCCGGAAGGAGTCGCTGTTCCGGAGGTGGCGGCAGATGACGAGGCGGACGAGTTTGGAGGCGCGGACTTGCACAGGAGGGGGTGGAAGAGCGGGAGCGGCACCCAGACCACCCAATGTCTACGAGACCGAGGATTTTAGCGTCAATTCCCAAGAGACTGGAAAGCTGCTCGAACTCACTGTACGTCCTTGGGTACGGCATAAGGCCAGTCATTCCTCCTGACGTTGGTCGTCGCGCCGCAGGTCCAGTACTCGTCCTCGTCCTGCTTCTCGGATTCCGCTTCCTGAGCCGGCCATTCGAGCTGGCCACGCAAGTATGCTTCCGTGGTACCATAATGTTGCTTCAGCAACGGGTTGAACGTGCCGGCGTAGAGTCGCTCGAGGGTTGGGTGTCGGTCCAGCTCGGCGAGGCGGCTGCAAAGATGGGAAGCGCGCACAGAAGCTCATCAGCTCTTGCATGCCTTGCAACCCCTTCGAGTCGTCGAGCGCACCAGTTCTGAATGATCTCGCAGAGGTCGTCCCATTCGTACAGCGGTTCCAGCTCGCTAGCCAGTTGGCGCGCTTCGGCGAGCACTTGACTAATGTCTTCCTCTCCTGTCGCCCGTTGCTTCTCGGCATCAGCACTCGCTGCCATGATGGCGGTCTCGATAGCGAGGCAAGCAAGAGGCAGGGTGGACGGGGTTCGCTTGCCGAGTGGAGCTCCGCCTTCTTGTCCTGCGTGTTTACCCCGCAAAAGCGGCCAATTTTTGATCGAGGTCGACGCGCGTGTGTGCCCTCGAAAAAACGGGAGGGAGAACCCTCGACTCGCTGGTTCCGACAGCCGTTGCAACCCTCGTTTACTCGTCCATACACTGCCAGGCGCACTTCCGATGTAGGTCAGACCTTTCTGCACGGTTCTCCATCCCGCCAGGCGTGCTCATGTTCAGGTTCGCAGCGTAAACGAACGGGCGACCGCGACCGTCTCGAGAACTTCCCGCCGGACGCGTCTCTCTCTCAAGGACGCGACTTCTCTCTTTCTCCTCGCACGGACGCTCAGGAGCGTGAGAGACCATGCAGTCGCCTTTGGCCGCCGCGTTCGACTACCCAGTCAGGTCCGACTCGCTCGCGCGCAGGAAGCACCCTTCGGCGTCGTCGTCTTCCTCTTCCAACGCAGAGCGGCTCGGAGGAGAACTCGGGCTCGGACGCGGTCGCGGGCACGCCCAGACCCACGCGCACGGATACTCGTCGAGTAGTGCGCACACCCGCTCGTCCAGCATTGCGACAGACTTGACGACCGCGTCTTCCTCGTACGGCGCCGACTACGGTTCGCCCTCCTGTTCCAAATCGCGCCCGTTCATGCTCGACGACGACGACGTCGACGACGAGTGCGGCGCGCACAGACAGGTCGGAGAAGATGACGAAGACGACCAGCTCCCGAGTACCGACTCGACCCTCTTGCTCCGCGAACGAACGCGGTACCGCTCGTCCGCCTCGTACGCGCCTCCGCTCGCCACAACGTACCCCCTCCAGGGTGCTTTCGGCTCCCTGTCCATCTCGAGCTCGGCAGCGGTCAGCCAAGAAGAGTACGAAGCCGACGACGCGCAGCTCGGCTCGTCAGAGAACGCGCACTTGGAACTCCTCGCCGCGCTCGCCGCGACGTCGACCACGCTCGACACCTGCTTCTGCGGCAGTGCGCCCGAAGAGGACTCGATCTACTGCTCGCGCGCGTGCGCACAAGCCGACGCGCTGAATGCGCTCTGTGGTGGTGGCGGCAGCGGCAGCGCGTCGAGCGGCGGCGACGAAGACGGCGCCGGATCTTCGGATGCGGCGAGCCTGCGCAGCTACCAGAGCAGCAGTAACGCGAGCTGCTTGTCCTCGGGAGCGGAGAGCAGCCATTACCGACGGGTCGAGAGGGAAGAGACGCGCCGCGCGACCGAGAAGGAACGCGCGTTGAGGAGACTCAGGTCGAGCCACCGGAAGCCGGTCCCGAAACAGCACGGGTTCGAAACGACGACGAGCTTGAACGCGAGTCCGGCGTCGGTTTCGAGGCCCACGTCGTCCAGTCGGGCCTCGCCCGCGTCGCGGACCATGTCGTCGCGGTCGCGCCCCCGCAGCCCAGCGTCGGCGTCTTCGCAGCGCTCGTCGTCTCCCTGCGTGCCTCCTTCCCCTCTCCGAGACTCTGTCCCTTCGCCCTGCATCGTCGAGCCGGACTCGGCGTCCCCTTGGGAGGAGGGCGCGCCCCAGGGGCTCGGGTTCGAACAGTTCCGCCCATGCACACCTTCGCCGAGGATTGGCGCCTCGTCTCAAAACAAAGACGGGAGCATGCTCGTCTCGGACATTTACGCTTCGTATCTCACCGCTACGCCGCGGGACGGCCGCCATAACCTCCTCCAGACGCCGACATCGCATCACCTCGGCGCCGCGAGCTCTACCCCGCACACGCTCGACAGTCTCGCTACCACGCCCCGTGCCATGTACCTCTCTTCGCAGGGTGGGCAAGCTGTGCTCAGGGAGGACGGCGAGGAAGACGAAGAGTCGCCGACGCAGCACTGCGGCACATCGAACGTCGGATTGAGGATGCTCGAGCTGTGCGATTCCGACGAGGAGGACCCTTCGGACCAGCGCCGCGGAGGCAAGATCGAGCGCGAGGACGAAGGGCAGACTTGGTCTCACCAGCAACACTACGACGAAGCTCGCGACTCGTTGTCCGAGAGCGGCTGGGCGGGCGGTCATCGCATGCAGCAACGCATGGCGGAGCGAACCAGCAGCAGCAGTCGGGCAACCGACCGTTCTTGTTCTCCTGCTTCGTCTTCCGCCGCGGCGGGTCGGATGTACGGCCACACGCGCGGCAAACTCAGCTTTGACGACGTTGTCGGCATTCTCGGCGCCTGATCGATTCCCTCTCCTGACCTCCTTTTGTCGCCATATCATATATACTCTTCCTGCCTTGCTCTTTCATGTTGTGTATCGTTCCTCGCTTGCACTGCATCGCATACATATATCTTCAGAGGAAAGCTGGCCCTGGAGAGGGCATTTCGCGAGCTTCATTTGCAGAATGCTGCTCGGAAGCGCTTCACTGTTTTCCCAGGTCAGCTATGGATGATGTGCGCATGCGTAATGCCTGCGTTTTCCTCCCGCTCGGGGCGACCGGGACCTGCGTTGCGAAGACAAGGAGGGAAAGAAAGATTTTTCGCCGCCGCCGCGCACAACCTGAAACGGCCAAGTCCCGCTGCTCGTCAACGCGACGCTCGTCTCCGAGTTGCAACACTCGCTACAGCTCGATACTACCCGCAGCTGAGCAGGTACCGCCACACACACGACTCGCATCACCGCGCTACGCAACCTCCACCGCGAACCGCACTCTCCGTGGCAGATTCTCCGCACCAAGTTTCATCGTCATCCGCACACCTCTCGTCTCGTCTGAATCATGCTGCCGAACCGCCAAAAGGTCGACATCAGCGTGCGTACATACATATTCTCTGGGCTACGTACCCCACCCCACTCGGCCGCTCCCAGGCAGCAGGCTGGCGTGTAGCGCGCGCGCACCCCAAACGTCACGTTTCTCCGTCGATCAAATCGCTGACCCGTCAGCTGCACACACACAGTCGTTCTCCGAGCAGGAGAAGGAGCTCTTCCAGAAGTACGGCAAGGTCCCCGCCCAGAAGAACCTCCTCGCCAACAAGCTCAAGGTGCGTCCTGCTCTCGTCACCTCGGTTTGTGAGGGGCGCTAGCATGCACTCGACTGGGAGCCCACTCTCCGTTCCGTTTGCGCCGTACGGCGCTCAGACACTGACCCAGTGACGTTGACCGCCGTGCAGGAGCGCAAGTACTTTGACTCGGGCGACTATGCCATGTCGAAAGCCGGTGTCTCGCCGCCTCAATCGGTCGGAACGGCGATCCCTTCGCCGGCCGACATCCCGCACGCGTCTCCTCCCTCGGCGCAGTCCATTCCGGGCGCCAAAGTTGGCAGTCCGACGAGCGGAGGATCGGACGAAGGCGGCGTCGGAGTCGGCACGAGCCCGCCGAAGCAGTCGTCGTTCGGAGTCGGGAGTCCGAGCAAGGAACCCATCTCGCAGATGAGGCCGCACGGTCAATGAGCGAGCGAGTCTTCCACCCACCGGTCCTTAACAAGTGGGAGAGAGAGTCGACCCGCTCGACAGCAAGGGGAGAAAGGGGAATCGCCGAGTGGCGGTAGGGAGGTTTGGGGATGGAAGAGAAGGGAGGGAATCCTCGGTCTACGGTCTCGCGCATTGTTTTCTCGGGTCTCGTCCGCTTGGTCTCGCCAATGTCGTCCGCCGTCTCTGCCCCTCCTTCTTGGGGCAACTGTACCCCTCTCTCCGATTCGACTCCTTGTACATGTGTCTCTTTTTTCCTCTCTCCTAAGCTTCCGCCTCACCTATTACCTTGTCCAAAGTGTGTACTCTACTCTTGAATATCAATGTTTCCGCACCGTCTATGCAGCAAACGTCGTGAAAGGTATGCGATCGAGGAGTGAGTTTCACGCGGAAGCAGCGATCCATCAGAGCTCGGTTGGAGTTCGACCCGTTTGCTCGACACTCCGTATACTCTGCGCGCTCGTGCTGAGCAGAGCAAGTCACAAAGCGAAAACAGGAGAATGTCGGCTATCGCTACCGTAACCTCGACTTCGTCGCTCTCACAAGCGCCGCCTCCGCTCTGGAAGCCGGCGAGCGTTCAACCGCGTCAACTCGCACCGCTCCCCGCTCGCGGAGAGCTGCCCGTCGACAAGGCACAGGCGGAGAAGGCCATCAACGCGCTCCTGAAGCACGCCGAGAAGCAGCACGGTCAGCGCGCCAAGAGCGACTTGCTCGAGGCCGCCAACGCAGACGGCGCAGACGAGAAGGTGTTCCTCGTCGTAGGACTCAAGCAGGCGCCCAAGAGGGAAGCGCACAAGCCGGTTAGGATGTAAGTGGCGTGCCGGACACAGTGATTGAAGCCCGCCGAGACGACTCTCGGGCTGACGAACGAAAACCGGGGAATTGAATTGAATTGCACACAGCGCCGTGCCTCACCCGGTCATGAACCCGAAAGAGTCGCCCGTCACCCTCTTTGTCAAGGACCCGCAAAGGACCTACAAGGACCTCCTCGAGGAGCTCAAGATTGGGTTCGTCTCGCGCGTCGTCGGCCTAGACAAGCTCCGCACCAAGCACAAGACGTTCGAGGCCAAGCGAGAGTTGCTCCGGGAAGCGGACCTGTTCCTCGTCGACGATCGTGTCATGGTCGAAGTCGGAAAGAGTATCGGAAAGATGTGGCGCGATGCGAAGAAGTACGTCTCCCTGCCCGTCTCCCCCCACCGTTTGCTCTCGCGCGATCGCAACTGACCCTCCTCTTCCCTTTTCTAGGCAACCGATTCCGGTTGCTATCCAGCGCAAGGACTTGAAGGCGGAGCTGGAGCGAGCCATTGCATCCACTTACATGAACGTGACAACCGGCACTTCGCTGTGAGTTTCGCTTTGTGCGGGGGAAAGCCAGCCGCCTTGTGCCAAAGCCTGACTCGTTCGGCGACCGGAATCCTCCACAGCTCCATCAAGCTCGGCACGACGGCCCTCCACTCGGCCGATGAGCTCCTCGCCAACCTCGACGCTGTCCTCCCTTACATCGCGACCCGGATTCCCAACACCCCCGCCTCGTTCAAGAACATCCAATCCCTGCACCTCAAGACTTCGACTTCAGTCTCCCTTCCCATCTACACTGCCTCGCTCGACCAGCGATTCGAGGAAGTCGGTCTGAGCGCCGCTCAGGAGGAAGAGAAGCGCGCGGCCAAGGAGCGCAAGCAGAAGACGGCCGAGGAACGGCAAAAGCGCGCCGAGGAGAAGGAGAAGCGGAGAGCGGAACGGAGCGCGACCAAGGAGGGGAAAGGTCGTGCGGAGAAGAAGCGCGAGCGGACTGATGAGGAGGAGGAGACGACCGCTGTGGAAGCCGAGGGCGAGAAGCAGTCGAAGAGCGAGACTGTCGAGGCGGCGGCCAAGCCGGCAGAGGCAGACGCGCCGAAAGCCAAGAAGGCGAAAAAGTCGAGCGCTGCGACGACAACAACCGCCGGCAAGAAGTCTCCATCGAAGAAGGCAAAGTCGGCGTGAGGTCCGCTCCCGATCCGGCTGCGGTCCCTTCTTTCTCTTCTCTCTTCGCATCGGTCTCGAGCATCCCTTGTTATAGCTTCTCTTTCCAGTTCCTGGTGTTGTGCAATATTGATCGCCTGACTCTCGACTGTACTCGCTGTCACGGATCGGCTCAAGCGGGAAGTTCTTGAGAGAAAGGGGAGAACAGAGAACGGAATACAGAACGAGTGCGTGTGTACACAGAATGCACTCGGGCATAAGGGGAGATCGTAAGGCAGGTGAGCATTACGATGGTCGTGAAAAGGGTCTGTTTGTTGAAGGGCGCGGGAACTCGCACTGCCGAGTTGCCTGAGCTTCGATTGCGGCGCCGCAAGTCTACTGCGCCCAGTTCGCGGTCCAGCTGTCGAACCGCACAACGTTAGTCGTGAGGTCGGAAAGGGTGAGAAGGGAGGACTGCATACGCACGAGAAGCCACCAAACTCGTTTTGATCCTGGGCAGAGAGCGTCGAGTGTACTGGAGTGAGCGTGGGCTGCTCCGAGGTAAACTCGGCGTCAAAGTTGGACGTGTCGGTCGCCGAGGTCTGCAAGCAGCGTGAAAGGCACGCAACGCAGCTGTCAGTAAAAACAGGTGAAGCAAGGTCGGCCCCCCCAGCTGGAGCAACGCACAATGTTCGGGTAGAATGGCGCCGGGATGCGCTTGTGGAAGACGTCGTCCCAATTCGTGTCCTTGAAGAAGAGATGACTCTTGATCTCGGCAGCGTCTGCCTCGGTCGCACCGAGACGGCGAGTCGGGTCCTTGGTCAAAAGCTGACACCCGAATCATCAGCTTTTCCATTCGAGTATGCACGGCACAGGTCAACTCACCTTGGTGAGGATGCTGACGCTGTCCTTCGGCATGTGGATCGGGTACAGCGGCTCGTCTTCGAGGATGGCGTCAAAGATTTCTTCCTCGTCGTCACCGCGGAACGGCGACTGTCCGAGGAGCATCTCGTAGATCAAGACACCGAACGCCCACCAGTCGACGGCACGACCGTACCGCTGCTCGAGGATGATTTCGGGCGCCATGAATTCGGGCGTTCCGCAGAAAGTCGACGTGGTCTTGCCGAACCACATGTCCTCCTTGCAGAGACCGTAGTCGGCAACCTTGACGTGACCGTCGAGGGTGAGGAGGATGTTGTCGAGCTTCAAGTCTCGGTACACGATGCCGTTCTGGTGGAAGTACTCGAGCGCGAGGAGAACCTCGGCGGCGTAGTACTTCGCTCGGCGCGGCGTGAACTGCTCGCGCTGAATGTGCAGCATGAGGTCGCCGCCCGAGACATACTCCATGACAAAGTAGATCCGGGTCTCGGTCTGGAAGCACGAGTGCAAGCCGAGCAAGAACGGATGCCGCTCCTTCGCAGCCGTGAGGAAGACCCGCTTCTCCGACTTGGTCCTGCGGGGAGAGGCGCGTGTAAGCATCCAAAATCCAAGACAGAGCGATGCGCAGACATCAGGACTCACGACTCGATCTCGTCGTGCTCGATGATGAACTCTTTCTTGAGCACCTTGATCGCGTACAGCTGAGCGGACCGCTTCTCTTCGGCGAGCATGACCTTGCCAAAGTTGCCCTTTCCGAGAACGGCGAGGAAGTTGAAGTCGTCGAGTCCGATCCTGCGCTGCTGGATCGCGCGAGGCGGAGCCTGCTGGACGACGGGAACTGGCGGAGCAGCTTCGACCGGCCGGGCGACGGCTGGCGGCTGTGCAGGGCGAGAGAGCTGCTGCTGGGCTTGCTCGAGCTGCATCTGCATTCGGTTGTCCGGCACCGCGACCGGCTTTTGCACCTGGGCCGGCACGCTTGCGGCCGGAGTCGGAGCAGACGGGTATTGCGGCGCGACGGGCGGTTGAGGCTGAGGACGGGGAGCATACGCAGGCTGCTGTCCGGGCTGCACGCCGACCTGCGACGAAGGCGGGATGTACGGCTGTTGTGGCGGTGCGGGCTGCCGATAGGCCGGCTGGAAGGACGGCGGTTGCGGCTGCCGAGGCGGCTCGGCGATAGGTCGGCCGTCCGCGCCAGACGACCCGGCGAGGGAACCGACCGAGTCGCGGCCAGTGTGACCGAACGAGGAGATGGTCGAAGCGGTAGAGTGTCGAGGAGGCGGAGCACCGGCTTGTGCCGCTGGCGGAAGTGGGTACTGCTGCTGCTGTTGCTGCCGCAGACTCGCTTGCGGGTCAAGAGGCGGGACCGGGACGCGCTGTGGCGGCAAAGGCTGCTGCTGCTGCTGCTCGGCGGGAGCAAGCGAGAGGCGGCCCACCTCGCCGGCAAGGTTTTGCGAGACGGGCTGAACTGGAGGCAGCGACGGCGGAGGACGCGTGTCGTAAGCGCTTGTAGGAGTCTGCTGACCGCCGTAGGTCTCGTACGGCTGTGCAGGCGCAGGCGTACGAGGCGGCTGACGAGCAGCAGGACCGCGCGCGCCACCGGCACGACGGTGGCTGTTGATGCTCTTGATGTCGGCCAACAGCTTGTTCGCCGTCTCCATCGACATGCCACAAAAGTCGGGAACGAGGTGGATGCAGTCCGTGTGGGCAGTGACGCCGCATTCTGGTTGCGCGCAAGGCAAGGCAGATGTCAGTGTCTTGTGGCAAAGCGGATTCACAAAATCGATTTCGGCGAGAGCGCACCGGAGCATTTCCGCGCGTGCTTGCGGCCCAGAGGAAGCACGAGACCGCAATGGCAGCACCAATTCGGCGAGATGTTGGTGATCGGCCCGAAGCGATGCGGGATGCGGTGATTGAGCTGATCTTCGTCCTTGTCCTGTTCATGACGGACAAAGTCAGCGGCAGAGTTCATAAGGGTGAGTGGTGACCGGGAGGAGGAAAGGGGACTTGCGGCCTCCGAGTTGCTCTTTGAGATACACTTGGTGACGACCTGCTGATAGCACTTGGCGTGGCACGCGTACTTGCAGTCTTCGCACTGCATGCCGGCGCCCTTGAGGAGGAACTCGCCGCAGAGAGCGCAGAGCACGACGGTGTAGAACTGCTTCTGGACAAACTTGTGCCCGTTCTGCTCGTGGACCGAGTCCTTGCGCTTGCGAACGGCGCCTTGACGACCGAGACCGCCGGCGTCGTACGGTCGCTTGCGGACGTTCGATTTGACTGCGTGGACGGTGCAGAGTCAGCATCTCACGGTATGGCCTCCCTCGAAAACGAGATCGAGAGCAGAGACGTACCAAAGTTCAGGTGCAGCTGAATGGCACCTTCGGGTTCCACGGCGAACCAGGCGTCGATTCCTTCGCTCTTGCCACCACCACCGGCCGCGTTCCCGAACCCGCTCATAAGACTCTCCTCACGGAGGAGGCCAGCGCCGTTCCCACCGAGCGCCACGTCGCTGCCATGCGAGCTGCCGCCGCTGCCTCCGCTGCCTTGAGCGACCCGAGCGGCAGTGACCCACCCGGGACCGGCTTCGAGCCCCATCTTGCGTCGTCGCAGTTCCTCGACAATGTCGCTCAGCCGGAGCCAGAGCATACCGATCGGGACGGGTGCTCCTTCCCCGGGGACCTTGTCGTAGATGGTCACTTCGCACTCGTTCGCCTTGTCGACGTGGATCTCGAAGTTTTCGTTCCAGCGGTCGTTTCGCGAACCGTGAGTGCGTGCTCGCGGCGTGTCTTCGACCTTGACGTAGATGATCGTCTCGGAAGGGTATTTCGATTTCTTCGGGTGCGGAGCGTGCGCGAGATCGCGAGCAGACTTGATGGTGATCTGCAGGGCGCCGGACAGCGGCCGTCGCAGGTTGGCCTTGAGGTCCTCAGGGACGCCTGGGAACGGTCGCTGTCAGTGGCGCGGTTCTCTTCCCCAACAACTCTTAAGCAGAAAGAAGCGCACCGTCTTCGTCCTCGCCGAGTTCGCCCATGACGTCGAGGGTCTTGTACTTTTTGAGAGCCTGGCTCAGGAGCACCATCTTTTGCTTCGACTCGACCCGCTTGTTTTCCGTATCGGCACTGCAGATCAGGATCGTTTGGTCAGGCTCGAGGTTCGCAGAGACGATCGATGCAAGCAGCAGCGAGCAGCGTACCGAGCCTTCTTGTCTCCGTCCGCCATGTAGAGCTTGGCCATCTTGTCGATCCCTTCCTTGTACTGACGCTCGACGTGCAATTTGAACTCGAGTTGGTGCAGCATGCGCGAGATCTTGGCGGTCGTGAGTGGCGTGTCGGCCTTGATCAAGTCTGCAAGAGTAGTGGCGAACGGTCAGCATTCCAATCCGTCTCGGCGAAGCCGAAGTAGCAAGACTTGCCGAGGTTGGTGAATTGTTCTTTAGCCTTTTGCCCGCCAAAGACAGCAGAGCCTCCCGGTCCGCCCACGGATGCCGCATCGACTGCCTCTGTACGGCCGTGGACGCCTCCGGCGCCGTACGCTTGAGGTTGCACGTAGCTTGGAGCGGCGCCGGGGGGAGGGTTCGGCAGATCTTTGTTGTTCGCCCTCGCCGAGTCGTTCACGAGGGTATGGGAGGACCCAGTCGAGTTGGAAGCGGGACTTGCGCTCCTGCCTGCGGCGAGGTGGGCGCGCCGGTTCTCGAGTTCGCGAACGGAATCCTCGAACCAGCCGATGGTGCGCTGCGCCTCGCGGATCTTGGCGTCGCAGGTGCGGATGACATCTTGGTTCGAGGTAGCGTTGCGCATGGCTTGGAAGCCTTCGAGGATCTTGCGCTCCTTGACGATGCGAGCCTGCAGCGAGGCGAGTTTGGCGCCGAGGTCGGCCTGCGACTGAGCCGACGACTGCACGCCGCGCAAGATCGGGACAGAGCTAGAATCAGTCATCCTCTGAGACCTGCAAAGTCGCGCGACGAGTGTAGCAGGCGCGTGTTGCGAGCGTCACGTGTCGGTCGACTCGACAGTCCGCCTCGCACGGCCCGCCGTGTGTCTAGACCGGGAGAACAGGCACTCACCGCCATGCTGGATCAAGTTCGAGGGAGTCCGCGAGCGTCTGGACGCTGTACAGCTGGAGCGAGCGAGAGTTGGCGGGATCGACGACCTCGGTTCCGGTTCAAAGGGCGGCGATTCTGCCCAGGAGCACACGAGATGCGAGGCTGCTAGGTGCGATCCCTGTCTATATCCTCACTGCGCCGAAGCAGGCAGCTCAGGCGTCCGCGAGTCGAACCCTTTAGGTGCAAGAGAGTTCAGACAAAACAGAGTCGGTCGACTCCTCGCAGTGATTCGGCAACGCTATCGGCAGAACGTTTGACGGCACGCGAGCTCCAATGAAGCGCTCAAAAGGACTCCCTAACCACAACAATAGGGCGCCGAAAGTTTCCTCCCTGACCCCGCCTCCGGGACGACCTCTCTCTTCGATCCGCACAGCTTGCATCCGGCTCGCACGAGACCGGCAGATGCATCCGCAAGACGCAGTGAAAGTTCGTACAAAACAAGAATGCGTTCTTACATCATCGACGGCCCTCGTCTAGTCCTCTTCCGGCTCCAGCGCACCGTACGGTTTCTGTGAAGAGATCCCCAAGAGTCAGCCAAACTACGACTCGAGAGGGAGAGATGCGGTTCGACGGGAGGAGAAGCTTACAGCAGTGTACCAGGACGGGTCGAACTCGTGCACTCGGACGTCTGCGCACACAAGACAAGGCACCGGCCGCGGGTCAGCTTGCAGTCAGTCACCGGCGTTTCTCTCTCTCGCTCTGCGCGACTGCGTGTGTGCATCGACTCACATCCGTCTTCACCTCCGATCGAGTAACCCTTGCCCTGCGGGTGCACCGCGATCGTGTTGCACGGACCGAATCCACCCTTGACGCGAGCGACCTCCTCCTCAAAGATCCGGTGGAAGAACCGCACTTCAAAGTGACCGTGCCGTGCGCCAGTCGTCGTCACGTTCATCGCTTCCTGTCCACCACCCATGACGACCTGTCGAACATCGGAGGAGGAGCATTGTCAGCGCGCAGAGACCGAGTGACGAGCTCGATGAACCTGAGCCAAACGCACGTAAGGCTTGCCCGGCACGATCGCCGCGCTGTTCAGAGGCGGCTCGCCAGCATAGGTCTTGATGTGCGTCAAGTACTCCTCGTCTCCGTGCGCGTTCTTGTGCGGGCCGACAGACCAGATCTGGAAGAACCAAAGAAAGGGCGTCAGCGCGACAGCGCGACGACTGAATTGGACCCCAACCTCGCACGAACCTTGGCCGACTTGTCCTTGGACGAGGTGATGAAGTAGGTGCCGTCCGGAGACATCTGCAAGTCGGTGATGATCCCCTGGTGACCCCGCTCCTCCTTGTCGAAAAACAGCAGACCCTCCTCCTGCACGCTCGAACGTCGGCGTCAGCTCTTTCCCTTTGTTCCAGCTGCAAAGGGCCAGAGCCGAATGCGCAAGACAACGCACAGTGTCCCACAAGTTCAGAGTACCATCCTCGTGCGCAGTCACGATAAACTCGTCGAGCCCGCACCACGCGGCGACCGTTGCCTTTGACCCCATCGGCTTGATCGTGAACAGCGGCTCCTTCGATTCTGTCAGTAGTGCGTGCAAAAGGAGCTGCGATCAGCGACAGGTTCGATCTCGGCGACGGAGGGGGCCAAGGGAGACGAACGCTGCTTCGGGTCTTCGCGGTTGATGGCAAAGACGGCGACTCCTCCCGGGAAGCCCATCCGCTTTTCCGTGACGGCCAAGATCTTCGAGTCGTCCTCGCTCCATGCCACGCGCTTGACCGCTGTCGGGAACTCCCACGTGTAGAGGCACTCTCCTGTCCGGACGTTCCACAGCTTGAGCATGTTGTCCGCCGAACCAGAGACGAGGAGGGTCGAAGTGGCTGAGCGGGAGGTGCCGTCACAATCAGCAATCAAAAGTCTCGTGTGCACCTGGGTCTGTGAGTACGTACAGTCAACATCGACGGTCCAGACGGTACCGTTGTGTCCGTCGTAGGTTCCGAGTCGCTCGCCGTTGTGCGAGTACCAGGCGTTGATGATGTGGTCCTTGGAGCAGGAGAAGAGCAGGTCACCCTCGGCGTTGTACTTGATCTCTGTTGGTGGAACGGCGCGCTCAAGTGGTCAGCGTTCGGGCACACAACGCCTACAGGAGGAGGAGAAAGGGAAACGATGAGAAAGCGGTGCACTCACGGGTCAGGGCACGCTCGTGCCCGGACAGCATGATGGGACGCATGATCTGTTACGCAGGCGGTGGTGTTCCCAAGTCAGCACATTGCGCCCTGGGTTGGCTTGAGCTGCCGAGGTGGATACGCGCGTCGAGGAGGTCGCCGACAGGCTCAACTGCGTCGCTGGCACTCCGCTGCGGCAGGGGGCGATGAAGGGCAGGAGCATCGACTCACTGCTGGAGTTCGACTAGTGCAGGCAGGGAACGAGCTTCGTACGGAGCGCTGCGGCTGTGATCAGACCGGGCGACGAGTTGGACTCGAGCACCGCCGCGCCAAAGTCACCGTGAAAACTTTTTTCTGCTCCTCTCTCCTCTCACACAGTACTTGTGTTCGAGCACCTAAGGCGCTGCTTGGTGACAAGGGAACCGACTGCCCTCCGCTAGCGCTTCAGTAGAGCTTGCCCCGGAACGCAGCAAGCTCGTTCGCCACCTCCTCTTCGAGCTTTTTCTCACGTCTCTCTCCTCTTCTCATGACATGGCTGCTGCGCAAGGAAAGCTTTTTGCGCTCGCGAATCTATTAAAGACAGGCTTCGTCCGCACTACACCCACGCCGCGAAGGGAGGTGAACCGAGCACCAAGTCCGCTTCTTGCTCGAGGAGAGATCACGACCGTCTTTCATCGTCGAGCTCTCTGCTTCCTCACGCCAACAAGCCCCAGGAGATCCCCAGTTGTACAGCGTGCGCTCGCTCCATTGCCCCATAAATAAGAATAGTGTGATATAGGCTGCGGGCTCTATAGAGGGCTGCCGACGCGCGCCTTGGCGTCCGATATGGTAAAGATGTAAAGGAGAGAAAGTGTGAAGAAGCGAGGGACGTTTCGGGAGGTATAAGGAAGGGAACGTAGTGTGTAGAGAGAGTGTTTGTGTAGAACAACGAAAGGTCGCGCGACGATGCGGAAGATGATGATGATGATGGTACATGGCTCCTCGTGCCGGAAGTGATGCGATCGAATCCAAGAACTGGACGCTCGACGCGCTTAGTTCTGGACGAGCGAACCCTCACCGTTGTAGCTGTAGATGGAAAGAGAGTCCGAGTCAGTCTCGGTTCGAGGGACTTGGCGACGAAATGTGCGAGGTCGAGCGCAACGTACCAGTACAACGGGTTGGTGGTCGACTGAGCGGCCCGCTGGAAGGAGCCGGCCGGGCAGGCAAGACGGCAGAGACCGAACGAGCAGATGGGCGATCCGAGGCCGTTGTCTGATGGATGATGGGAGGAACCGAAAGTCAGTCGCCGGAATTGCGCAAACAGGCTCGTGACGAAGGTTGGAACTTACACGACGCCGGGCAGACAACACCGGCCGAACCGCAGTAGGTCGGGTCGGTGTTGGTGTTGACGCAGCGGAAGACGCCCGAGCTGCTGGTGACGCCGCTGTAGCCAGTGTTGCAACCCGGAACGCAGGTCGAGCCGTCGGCCGAGCAGGTGGTGTAACCGTTCTCCGGCTGAACGCAAGCGTTGCCACCGCAGAAGCCGGCCGAGGCGACGCACGACGAGCCGTCACTGCTCGGGCCGTAGCCGGTGTTGCACGAGAAGGCGCAGCGACCGGTCAAGCAAACGGCAGCGGCGTTGGCGGGAGGGGAAGTGCGAGCAGCGCAGGTGAAGGCTATTGGTGCGGAGGAGGGGGTCAGTCAGTTTTGACGCTCTACTCGAAAAAGGGGAAAGAGTGGAGGGAAAATAAGACCTACCGCTACCGCAACGGATGTTGGCAGCGGCGAGGGTCGCCGATCCGGAAGTGAGGACGGACGAGTCGAACGCGCCGGAGGAGGCGACGGCCGAAACCGGGGCGGCGTTGGCAACAGCCGGAGCGGCGGCGGCGGGGGCAGCAGCGGCCGGGGCAGCAGCAGCGGCGGGGGTGACACGCTGGCCCCAGGTCGGGCGACCGGCGCGCTTGACGCGCTCCTCACGACGGCGGGCGAGGGCGGCCTTGACGGCGTTGCGGCGAGCGACGGCGTTGGCAGTGTTGGACACGCCACGCTTGCTGACGCCGAGCTCTATGAACGCGAAAGAGGGAGTATAGACGAGATGAGCTTGTACGTTTTTTTTTCGAGGTGGCAGGCAGCCAGAAAGCGTCGCGACTTACCCGGAACGGTGGCGGCGGCAGAGGCCTGCGCGAAGAGGACGACGGCAGATGCGACAGCAACGAGCGACTTGAGTCCGAGCATCTTGAAGAGGCTTTAGGTAGAGGAGAAGGAGGAGGCAGGTGTCGTGAAGGAAGCAAGGAGCAGATCCCACGAGGGTCGGTGGGCAACTTCATATCGCGCGTCGGATCCGATCCAGTGCTCAAGGGTCCAGAAATACAGGCAAGGAAAGCAAACATGCGGTCGGAATCGCGGCGAGGCGGAGCGATCAAGCAAGACAAAAGACAATCTGGGGTTGAGAAGGTCAAGAAACGCCGAAGAGGAAAGAGCGACAGCTCGATCGCGCGAGGTCGGAGTTCCATCCGGCCAAACTCGCCGCTTGCCGCACGCGCTCGACGCGTTTCCTCGACGTGAACAAAGCGCGGGCTGCTCTGTCCATATGTGCCAGCATTCGGATTCCTTGCAAGGCACATCCGGAACCGAGCTTCCCGGCCAGATCAATACGAACCGGCACGTACGACAATATGTACTCGCGAGGCCATGGCCAGCGGCGTCGATGTTGGCACGTTCGTCAATTTCTATACTTTGCCGAGTTCAGCTGGAATCTCTTCTGTGCATCGCGGATTCGCGGTTGTTGGCTGCACATCCAAATCGATCCGTACAATGCGCGCCCAGGTTTGCGTGAACACCGTACTTGATGACCTGGTTGCGTGCGCTGCTCTAGGCTAGCGAGCTTTTCAGTGAACACAACTCGACGCGAGGCGGTGGCGAGAATCACAATAATCGCGTGTTGCATACAGTACTGTACGCGACGGAGCAGCTTTCAGTCTGTCATTCCTAGAATACCGTAGCTGCCTGCCTTTGGCCACGCTGCCACTTCTTCTGAAGATGTCGAATCGAGGGAGCGCGCGGCAGGAGAGCGCGCGTTCTACACACATTTATAACCAGCTCCGGCGCCGGAATTCTAGTCAGCTTATACAAGCGTAAGCAGGTTGCTGTTCCCGGTTCAGGGAAGCAGTACCAAGGCTTCGATCGCCACCATGCATCTCATGCCTTCTCGAAAGAAACCGTCCATTTGGGGCTGAAGGGGAAGGGAAAAAGCACATTCGACGTGCGCATGCGGCAACTCTCAACAAATTACACACGAGGCACAACAACCCGGACTCGCGGAATCGGATATACGTGCTCCGTCGTCCTGCGAAGCATTGCTCATCACGCTGCTGTGCTGGGAATCGGCACGCGCGATGGCAGCGGAAGTGAGAGACGACGACCCCCGACCGATTCCTGCTGGCAAACGATCCGTTCGATGATGATGATCGCCCGCCGCGCGTTGCTCGGCGTCGCTGCCATGTTTCCCGCGCTCAGCAAGAGATACGCGCAGGCTTGGGGCGAGCGGCGGCGAATGAGGCGAGGACGACGAGGTGGTGGTGCACTCTGCAGCGAGGTCGCCGCCAGGAGGTCCCGGAAGATCAGGCTGCGCCGCTACTGCCTCCGTCGGTCTAAAGTTCGGGGCGGCAACGGCGACGAACGAGAGTCCTGAAAGCTCGGCGGCGGCGCTAGTCGTCTTCGTCGGCGGTGTCGACGACGATTCCCGCTGTTGTTTCGAATGATCGGCATGCTCCGCCAGGTGAAGGCTCTTCATTGGGACAGAGACTGCTCTCCTCGGATCTCCCGCAACTCCCCATTCACTAACCAGCCGCGAGTTCCCCAGCCCCGGATCATCATCAGCTTGTAGCTGTTTGAGCCGCTCGGCTTCGATGCGTTTGGCGACGGCCGGGAGGACGCGATCTTGCGGGCGGTGATAATGAAGAGGGAGCGAAGCCGTTGTCGACGCAGTAGCGGAAGAAGAAGACGGAGAAGCTGGACCGGGGTCTGTCGCTCTTGCGAAAATTAATTCGCCCTCGCTCGAACGGTAGATGCGCGGTCCCGAGTCGTCAAACCAAGGCGGCAAAGGCTCGTCGCTCTTGCTCTCGCCCCCGCCACTGGTCGTCGGCCAGGGCGCAGACTTTGTCCGCATGCGCGACGAGGTCGAGACGGTCCTTCGCGAAGTGCTCACTCGTGCAGTTGCAGGGCGTGCTGGATTTCGTCGAGCTGCGGTGGCGGTGGCGGCGGCGGGGTCTTCGTGAGAAGAAGGACCAGCACGGCCACTTGAAGAAGCCGGCGTCTTGGTAGTCTCAATAAACACGATCTCTTCAAGCTCGAGTTCTGTTGTTGCCCCAGCGGGCGTGATGGGATCCTCCCCCGTGCCGGTGCGAGGAGAGAATGATCTGCTTGGACCCTGGCTCGGCACGCGACGCCGCGGGGTGGGTAATCTGCTCGGAAGATCGGTGGCGGTTGCGAGACGTGCTCGAGAGGAGGTGGGTGGGATCTGGCTCGAGTCGTCCCGGGCCGCTGGCGGTCGCACGCGTGCAGCAGGTGGTTGAGAAACGCTCCGCTGCTCGGCAGTCGCAGTTTTGCGTTTCTCGGGTATGCGAGTCGAGCGTTCCGACACGAGGCGGCGCTGAACCTCCTCTAACGCTCGGCTTGGTCGTGGCAGCAAGACGGCAGCACCCACGGCGGTTTCTTCGATTGAAAGCGGCTCCTTCGAGACAGGCGGCGTGGTTCCGGCTTGCAGAGTTTCCCATCCTTGCTGGCTGGCAGAGACGGAGACTGAGCTGCGGAGAGGTATGCGAGGCGAGGCGTAGAGCGAAGGCGATTTCGGAAGGCCCGTTGCGGATGAAGGCTGGAGATGCAGCCTCGAGAGGCGAGAGCGTTTTGGACCTAGATGCTGCGCAACCGAGAGGCTGTTTGTCCCGTTGCAGCTGTTGGTCAGGGTACGAGCAGGGGCCAACAGGAGGGGACTGAGCGAGTTGAGTGAACGCACGCGACGAGGTCTTCGAGGTCGTCTGCGTAGTCTCGCTCGAGCTCTGTAACGTCTCCGGGTGCAGTGATCTGAATAGCCAGCAAGTCGTTCTCGTCGTCTTGGTCCATGGCTTGTTGTGCTGAGCGACTCGATTCGGCGGTGAGCGGATGAGAACTCGAGATGACGGCAGCCGAGGCCATGGCGCGCTGTTCCCTCTCGCGCCCCTGCGGGCGTTCGTCCAATGCGCCTGCCCTGGAAGGACTTGGGCACCTGTATCTCTGCAGCAGCGCGTTCTCGAATGAGCGAGGGAGAGGACGAGAGAGGAGGCTCGAGGATCCGAAGGCGGTGCAACTTGACCTCGGTCGCGTACGCCGAACACGAGGTCTAGAGTGAAGGGGCCAAGTATAGATCAAGAGCAAGAGCAATGGCCTCGTCAACGGGCGAAGCGCCGCCGCAGCTCTCCATCCTGCGGATCAAGCGGAAACGGACTCAGCAGCCGACTCCCCTCGACGCTCTCGGTCAGTCTAGCCAGCAGCACCGAGAACTCGGCGGGGCAGCGCGCGAGGCTCACCGTCGTCTGAGATGAGGATACAGTCATCGAGCAGCTCGAACAACCCCGCTCAAAGCGCAGGAAACCGTCCGCCGCCGCTGCTCCCGCCGCAACTGATCCGTCTCACTCGAATCGAGGTGAGTGACCTACCCCGAGACCCGAATCTACCGAGGGAAAGGCTGACTTCACCCGCCCCTCGCAGGAGTATTCAAGTTTGCCGAGACGGTCCCGCTCGATTCCTTCTCGACTCCGACAAAGACTCGCAGCCTCAGGGTCCGTTCTCTCCATCCCTCGGAGGGACGATCTTCCGGATCCCGCACTAATCCTCCCCTCTTTTGCTGCGCGACAGGATCGCATACAGTCCTTCCTCGCTCATCCGCCACCAGGGTTGGCGAGATCGGCATCGTCGTCGTCCTTGAGGAGTGCCAGCTTGGCTGCCGCCGCAGCCAACTCCTCTGCCGCCTCCTCTCCCGCTCGCAGGACTTTTGCAGCCAGCTCCCAGAACCGACCGGCGACTCCGCCAGCAGCGACGACCCATCCCGGTGGCGCTGCTTCTCCGTCCGCGACTGCCTCCCCCTCGCGGCGCAAACTCCCGTCAGCGTTGCGCGCCGCTCGGGCGGCAGCCATCTCGGCAGCGTCCTCCTCGTCGCCGTCCTCGGAAGATCTGCATGCCGCATCCCCGACTTCTTCCCCTTCCGCCCCGACATTCGCTGGTTCGAACGCCGCCGCCGCCGGTGGACCTTCACCCCGCCTAACTGCCATCCACGCCGAAAAGAGCCGACTTCGCTACCGCGTCGTCGAGCAACGGCGGGCCTTCTTCTCCGCTCAAGCCGAGGCGGCCGAAGCTGCTCGCCGTGAGCGCGCTCGCGAAGACGACGAGATCCGACGAGGGATGAGACCGCCTCGCGTTGTGGATTCGAGGAGCTTGGCAAACAACAACGAGTTGTCCTCGAGAGAGACGTCTTCCGATCGGCGGGTCGAGGCGGGTCTCAAGATTTACGAAGCCGTCGCGGAAGGCGGACCGGCGACCGAGGTCAATCGTCCTGCTCGCCGATCTTCGGTAGCACGAATCACCGATGCGGGGCAGAACGCCGCTATGGATCAGTTTGGGGCTCTGCTGGACGAATACTTGACGCGTGAGTCCGGGTTTGTAGCTCGCCTCTGTCTGTCCAGTTCCCGATCCCTGCTTCGGAAAACTCCGACATTTGGCCAGATTAATCAGGTGACTCACACTTGACGATTTGCCGTGTCACAGTTCAAGACCACACGACGCCTTCAAATGAAGCTGAACCGCGTCTCGCGCCGTCGTCGTCTCGATTGCGCGACTTTCCGCCACCCTCCTCCTTCTCTTCCGCACCTCGTCCGCCCTCTCCCGGACACTCGTCGGAGGAGGAAGAAGAAGACGACGATTCGGACTACGTCTATGACGTGTACTACCGTGCGGTCGACCTGGCTCAGAAGGGGGCTTTGGCTTCTTCGGCTTCGGCTGGGGCAGGTGCGGCGGCGGCGGCGGGATCTGCTGCATCCGGGTGGGATGTTAGCAGCTTTGCGGGTTTGGATCGGATTGGACAATTGTGCGTTCCTTGTCTGTATCTTCTTCCTCGTTGTCAGAGACTCGCAGCATCGCGGGCTCTCGACAACGATGGCAAGAAACGACTCGCAAGGATCAATTCTGGACCCGCTTGCTCACGTCGACTCCGTATTGTACCCGTGCAGAGCCGGTCTGACCGAAGACTCGGACGACGAGGCACAACTGTTGATGAACGAGGCGGCGGCTGGAGGCTCGTCGGAAGAAGAGGACAATGCGGATCAAGATAGCAATGGTGCGTCGGCAAAAGACTCTTTCCGTACCGGAAAAGCCAGCGTGCTCGTACCACAGGCAGATCTTAACCCGCTCCTCGTGTTCCTGCAGAGGAAAACGACTACCGGAACGACTACCCGGATGAGGACGAACCTGACTCGGACAACAACCGGCAAGAGTTTCGAGATCGGCAGGCGGACTGGAGCGAGGACGAGTCTGACGAGGGCGAGTCGGGAGGCAGCGTGCAGTATGATAGCGACGGCGACTATTGAGAAGCTGCGTAGCTTTGTCCCGCTCAGCTTTCCGTTGCCAATCTCTCGCGTCGAGGTGTTGAGCCTTCGCCTTCTCAAACTGCTGCCTCGCCTACGCTCCTGTCCGAGCAGCAGCTGCGCATGCACTGCGCCAGGTGGAAGCTGTACCAAGCTTGCTATGCATGTGCCGTCACGAAAACACCCGTGCTGAGCCCGAAGGGGGCCGTGCTCGCCAACTTGCCGGGGAGGAAAGCGGGAAGACGGCCGCAACGCCACTTGTCCTCGCCTTCATCTCACCTCTCTCTCTTCCGACAGACTCTGGCTTGAAGTCGTTCGTCGACATGAAAGCTCCACTGCCGTTCGAAGGCATCTCCGAGCCAGGTCGTGACCGCTACCGAACCCTGCTGCTCGCGACGGCGTTGGCCGGCGCTTTCCTGTTCTACTCGTCTGGGGGCCCCGGGCTTCCTCCTCGACCACTCGCCCCTCAATCGGGACTTTTCGAGCGGTATTGCCGAACAGGCGAGTTATCCTCGGGGATGTGGGAACCGGTAGTCGTCGACGGACATACTTGGCCGCGCGTGAAGGATTCGACCGGCTACCGCTTCGGCCTCGACGGGAACCGTTCCGCCACCTCGTGCTACAGCCGGAATTCCACTCTACTCCCACAACTCGTCGCCGCAAACTCGTGGCGATGGAAACCGACCGGTTGCGCCATCCGACCTTTCGATCCGGCGCGTCTCGTGCGTCGGTTGGCGGAGCGGGCAAAAGAGCGCGCGCTGGGCGGCGGGATCCTCTTCGTCGGGGGCGAGGACTCTCGAATGCAGGCCATCTCGCTCGAGAGTCTCCTCGGGCGATACATCGAGCGCGGTTCTATTTCGGACCTTGCCTCCTTTTCGTCCGTCAAGCTAGAAAGCGGGGCCGGAGCGATTTCATTTTCCAAGTACGATTCCTCTCCTCGTCGTCAGCATTGGGCCCGTTCCTACACTTACATCGTACCTAAAACTTACAGGAGCGACTACCTCGTCAGTCCGGGGGACTGGCAACTGCCGCTGCCAGACGAGCGTCATGCCGGGGAGCTTTCGGCAAACGCCACAGAAGGTGAAACGAATTCGTTCGCAAATTCCGCTTAGCCTGCTGACTCGACCCTCAATAGACATCTGGACCGAACGCTTGCGTGGCAAAGGCATTGTCGTCGTCAATACTGGCTCGCAATGGGGCGCGTTGACAGTAAGTCGCCTGCTCACCATTTTACGTCGGGGACGTTCCGCTCACTTTTCCCATGCCGGGCAGCCAGCAAGAACAGCACGATACATCAACATGGCCAAGCAAGTCCTCGAGCACATCGACTCGCTGCAATCGCCAACCCTCATAGTCCGCTCCGCGGTTCCATCCAGCTTGAATTGTTCAAATGAAGCGACCCCCGTGAATCACCTCGCCACTCTGACCGAGTTGCCTGCTGCGCTCTCTCGACAAGAAGACGTAGTGACCCTCAACACGATATGGCGAGATCTCCTACAGGACCATCCGCGGCATCTCTTCCTCCAAGTCCCGCCACTCCCGCCTACCTGTGGAACTTTAGTCGACGCAGACGCCGTTATGCTCAATTGCCTCCCAGGTACTTTGGCCCCTCCCGGTCTGATGATTACGATCTTCGCTGACGCTGTGGTCTACAGGACCGATCGATACTTGGAACCTCCTCCTCAATCACGTACTCTTGAGCAAAAGTCCAAGCTGAACTGACACGGGCTGCAGCATGCCACTGGGATGGATTCGTTACTTGTAAAGCACCTCAAAAGAGCCTCATAGTGGTGGCACATGCCGGAGTTTGAGGGAGGGCCATCCGAGGCCCAACTGCTCTGCGCATTCAAGTCGCTGAGAAGCGCGAGTAGGCTTCCTGCAATTCGCTGTGGCAACTTGACCTTACTCTTCGGACTGAGGCGCGACGGGTCCGGCTTTGCCCGCCGCTCATGAGGTTCCTACAGGACTATGTGTGAGAGAGGTGCCAGCATATCAATATGCATATGGCGGGCCCCGAATTGTGAAGGGTCGAAACCTTTCGCCGACTGGGTTTTTAACATCGGAGATCATGACAGAGCGCGGCAGGTCCCTTTCAAACGCAGAAAGGCAGAAGCCTCGCCACTCGTAAGACTATAGAGTAAATGTCCTGCCAGCGTTGGCTGACTTGGCCGGTCTCCGCGAAAGTCCGATCTGTTCTTCGGTCGCCGGACGAGCGGATCGCCTTCGCGGTTTCTCCCGCACAAAGACACGCATCGATGGCACCGAGACGCGTGACGGGCCTGCAGAGGGAGGTACTGCAGCTCTACAAGCGGGCGCTCAAGATGGTAGCGTCCAAGCCCGAGGTGCGCGCGCACCCTTTCCTCTCGTCATCCCATCTGAGGCCGCCGCCGCATGCATGAGCTAACCCTCCCGCGCGCATCGACCCCAGGAGCACCGGCCGGCCTGGTACACATTCGTGTCGAACCAGTTCCGGCACCCCGACATTGGCGGAGGACTACGCAAACGCGACGTCGCTGCGATCGAGCACTTGCTTCGCCGAGGTAACAAGATGGTCGAGCAGTACGGGCAATCCTCGGTCAAGTCGATCGCGCTCCCTGATGAAACGATAGAATATCCGCTCGGGTGGGTCGCCAAGGGGGGCAAAAGCCGTTGAAAACGGGGCTGAAGGCGCGTTGAGCAGGAGGAGACCTGTGCGGTTGCCTCCCGAGTACTGAGGTGAGGTGCGGGCTTTTCACTGCCAATCTGACGCGTCTGCTGAGCGCTCGGAGCTAACCCAGCTTTTGCGTCCGAGATGCAGTCGCTCGACGAAGGGGCTTCCGAGGATCCGACGAATCCGCAGATCCCCGTCGCGTTCAAGCCTCTGGCTATTAGACCGAGGCGGCCCTCCTTCGTACCCGCACTGGGTTGCGTCTGCGACAGCCCGACGGCTCTCTTCACGGTGTTGGAGCCACAGACGACGGGCGCATGCTCTATACGAGGGCCGCCGCCACCTGGGACCTGCAGACGGTCCTCGCGTCGCCGATTGGCAATGACCTCTGCAGCACTCAACGGTCAAACTCGCGTGCAATACATTATATATGTGATCGCATCTGCATACAGTGCAAATGGTTTTTTCGGTTGGAGATGGGATAATATTATACTCTCGGCCGATCGCTGAGCCCCGGAAGCGCTAGTCAAGTGAAGGAAGTATCCGCGACGACGACATTCGGCTCTCTACATACCTGGGCTTTCTCCGTTCGAGATCAGGCGTCTGTGCTAGGTCAGGGTCCAGCTCGCCACGTCGAACTGTTGCGGCAGGCAATATACAGTGATATTGACGCCCGTCGTTCGCTCGTCGACATCGTCCGATCGCAGCCGGGCATTGACATCTGCATACAGCTAGACCGGGTGTGACCGCGTACGACGTCGACTGCAGCACGCTCGCCGCCCATAACGCTTCCTTTGTCGGCTTCCTCTGCAGGTCGACCACCTTCCGGAACGCGGAACTCCGGCCATCAAATTGACGCGAGTCTCTCCAGGGAGCTCCAGCCACGATGCTGCGAGGCTTGCTGCCTCTGTACGTCACTATCGACACGGCGAGGGCCCTCCTCACGTATGCGCTTCTGCACTCGGGCGTCAAGCTGTCGCCGACCGCCATCTCGCTCGGGTCAGTCAACCCAATCCCTTGACCCGAGACTGAGCTGCAAGAGCTCACACACCCACGTATCCATGCAGATCTGAAGTTCTCAAACTCACCGTCGCGAGCGTTGCCGTCTTTCGCGTCGGCAAATCTCCGTCCGACGGCGGCGGTCCCCTCTCGCGAGTTCTCCTCCCCGTCGACCGCTCGTCAACCTGGGGCACCATCGCCTCGTATCTGCGGTATGCCGCTCCGGCAGCGTTGTTTCTCGCCAACAACATCATGTACCTCGGAGGACTCAGTATCGTCACGCCCGCGTTGCTGCAAACGTGCGTTCTCAGCAAGGTAAGCCGCCGCAGGTTCCAGCTACCGCTCCTCGATTTGAATACTCAACTCTTTCCTTCCACAGCTCCCCTTAACGGCATTGCTCCACCATCTAGTCATCAAGCCTCGCCGGAACTCGGCCATGTGGATCTCGCTGGCGTGCCTTTCGCTCGGCCTGGTGCTCGCCGGATCGCCAGACGCTCTCTGGGACGCGGAGCAGCGCAAGAACATCCCGATGCGCGACCTCATCGCCGGCCCAGTCATCGGCGTGACGATCGGAATCGTTTCCGCTTGCTCGAGCATCTGGACCGAACTCGTCTTCAAGGATCAAGTGCCGTTCTGGACGGCCCAGTTCTGGCTGTATCTGTGGGGGACGATCCTCGCCGCCTTTGCGTCCATACTGGCGCAAGTCAGCGCGTCGGCACCATCTGCGCCGCCCAAGCCCGACACTCGCTCGACCCTCTTGCCCTACCTCGCAGTCGTGACCGTGGCGGCATTATCCGGCCTCTCGGTCGCGGCAATTCTCAAGCAGAAGGACAACCTCGTCAAACTCGTCGGATCTTCGCTCTGCATCACGACTCTCTACATCGGCCAGCATGTCCTCTTCCCGCTGGCAGAAGAAGTTGAAGCCCGGCAAATCGTCGGTATCGGTATTTTGACCGTCTCGACTTGGGCGTACAACTATCACAAAGACCACGGAGTCCCCGACGCACCGTCCGTCCGGAACGGATCCGGCGCGGTCTATTCAGCGCTCGATACGAAGGAGAATCGGGCGGGAAGCGATTCAGCTCGCCTGCAGCCTGCCGGCGGAGCGAGTCCGGCGGCTTCTTCGGGCATTCTCCCTCCGACTCCACGACGGCTCGGTATCTGCGCGGCCGTCATCCTCGTCCTGGCGACCTTGCCGCCGTTCCTGCCCCACTCCTCGAGGTCGATCAAACGAGACTTCAAATCGTTCTTCTCGCCGCGACACATCTACCCCGTCAAGTGGGAAGAACTGCCCACTCCAGACACGCAGCGGTGTGTCGTCGAATCGTTCGGCAACAACCTCGAGATCCAGAAGCACCCGTCGCTCCTCGCCGACTGGGAGGAGCGCATCGTCCGCTCGCGGTGCCCCGTGTATCCGGTTCCGGACGAGGGACTCCTCTTCCACGCGCGTTGGTCCCAGAACGCCACCACTGCGACACAAAAGAGTCACCGCTTGGCGACGGATGCATTCCTAGCTACGCAACGGCTGAAGGACGGGCACCGCCTGATCTGGTGGTATGAATCACAGGCGGATGCAGACGATGCGGCGACCGTCCTCGGCCGAGCCTTCCACGAGCGCTATCTCCACCCCGAGTCGCCGTTCTATCCGCACGTCGAGGCGCGACGAATCGACGTCGACGCGCTTGCGCGCGGAACTTGCGCCTCGGCGCTGGTCTCCCGATCGACCGGACAGTCCGTATCCGAGGATCTCGAACGGACGTTGATCCTGAGTCGTCACGGCGGGATCTGGATCGACGATGCTTCGGTCCTCGTGCGCGACTTGACGCCGCTGATTCGGACGGGTCCGCTGGTTCCGGCGGAAGACAAGCATGCCGTAAGTTTTTGGTCTTTCACCGACAAGGGGCCGGGGCTGAGCTGACCACGCATTGACGAGAGGGAACAGAGCTCCAAGACGGCGACTCCGCCGCTGCTGATTTACGGTCCAGCGTGGTCCGGCCTCGGTCAGCGGATCCTGGATCACGCTTGCCGCCTCCTTTCCTCCGAAACCGCCCCGACGACCCTGCGCAAGCTCCACACCGCCTGCGCGGACGACCCGAGATGCGGCGTACGGACCTTCCCTGCCCAGTGGGCGACGGGTCCGAAACCTCAGGCCGTCTGCACAGACGGCGACGAGTCCGGATCGGCGAAAGCCGTCTCGCCGCAACTGCACGGGATCTTTAGCTGGCAGGCGCAGCTTCAGCGGCGATCCGACGACGACCCGTGTTGGATGGAAGGCAGCGGCAGCGCGCTCGCTGCCGTGCGGACGCGCGTGGAAGAAGTCCTCGCCACGATGCCGCTCGGCAAGGGGATCGACCTCTTCCCCGGTCCCGGATACGCCGACGGCGCAAAGATACGCAAAAGGTAGTGACCCTGAGGAGCTGGTACTTCTCAAGCACAGATTAGAAAGAGACGGTGAGTGCCGCCGAAACGCTTTTCGGGGTCGCACCGTTGACCCGCCACTCCGCTCTCGCAGAAATAGGGGTTTTTGGGTACACGAAGCTTAGATTGGGTTTGCGGTCGCATTGTTACACGCGTCCATCATGTTATAAGATCATTACAGTAGAGGATGAAATAACGTCACCTGACCATGATGGCCATATTGCGCAAGCTGCCCGTCGCCTGTTCGAACAAGTTGACGATCTCGACCCTCCGTTGCGACAACCCTTTGTCACTATCACATGCCTCGAGACCTTCGCACAGGAACGCAAAGCGATCGAGAATGCACAGACTTTCGAGCGGGGGCCCGAGCCAGCTCCGTAATGTCCAGAACACGCGGAGGAGAAACATCGCCGTGCTCCATCCTTCCGGACCGCCTTCGGGTTCGAGTTCGGGTAGCTCGTCGCGGCTGTACACCGTGTCCATCTTGCGCATCGCGCGCTCGCGATACGCTTCCCATGACTTGCACTCGGAGACTCTTCCGATCCGATGCGATTCGGGCGGACCGATTTGCGGGACGGCGGCAACGAGTTCGGCTTCGAACCGGGCGCGGAACGCGAGCTTGAGAGTTGAGGCATGCCATGCTGCGGTCGAGGCGGGGGAGAGGTGCCACGTCGGTGGCGACTGCGGCGTGAGACGCAAGTGCGCGCGGACCATGCTCGGCGGAGAATTAGTCGGCGGCGGGAACTTGTCGCGGATCAGGGTCGACAGCGGGAACAACTCTGGCGTTTGAAGGTTGTAACAGCAGCCGACAAAGACGGCCTTTGCGTCGGCTTGGTTGACTGAGATGAAGGCCTTGATCGCGTCGGGGGTCAAGTCGCCACAGGCGTGCAAGGCGACGAGAAGCGACGACGGCGGCGGCGGCGCGTCAGGCGATTCAGCTTGTCGGGGTGGCCACCTCCGGAGCGCATCTGCCACTCCCTCCGCATCGAGCGAACAGACTTCGTGCGTGAGGCTGCCTTTGACGGGAGCGAGCTGTGCCTTGGCCAAGACCTCGTCGAGTCGCTCGGCGCCGGATTTTTGCGAAGCCGACCAGTCTATCGCGAGAACGTGTAGGTCGAGAGGCGGAGCAGCAAGAGAGCGAGACAGGTGGGCCTGCGCGGTTCGGGAGAGTCAATCTTTCCGCTCGCTCGCTCGCTCGTTTCGGGAGGGACGCAACGCACGCGACCGGAACCGACATCCACACAGTGCGTGAGCGGTCCTTCCGCCTTGATCCTCGCGACTGCGAAGAAGATCACTGATCAGCACAGCTTGCGAGAGGACTCGATCATCTGTTCAAACCCACCGAGCGAGCTGAACCGTTCTACTTCGTGGTCCTTTTTCGGACTCTTTCCCGCCTGCAAGGCGTTCTTAATGTTTATTTTGCCCTCGACGTCCGGCCGAGGTATCGTCCGCGGTTGCTTTCGAGCTGGCGTACACGGTTCTGGCACGTTTTGAACATCGGAAGGCGGGAAGGAGACCATGGGCGAATCTGAGCAGGTGCGGTCGAGCGAAAGCGTCCGGCAGCTCGTCAGGTAGTCCGCCAGGGATCCGGGAGCGGTCTCCTGCCAATGCACAGCCCCGTGTGAGCCTTCTTGTCTCCCTTCATGGTACCGAAAAAAAAGGGGACTCACCAAGTCCTGTCCGCCTGTCGAGAGCTGCACGAGGACTTGCTCGCGTTCCTCCGGGTCGGTGATCGCCTCAAAGTACTGCTGCCATTCTCGCGGCAAGACGGCCCAAGATCCACCGGCGCCTCGACGGATGCGAACTCGGGCGGGCTGTTCATCGTTCGGCTCGAAGAAGCGGTTGCAAGACGAGTGGACAAACTCTTGAGCGAGCGGGTCGGACAATGTGAAGCGGAGGAGCTCATCAAAGTCAACGGGCCATACCGACGGCGATTGGAGTCGGGGTCGCGAGCCAGTCATGGATCAAGCAACAAGGGAGAGATGAAGAGGAAATTCTCGGTCTCGACTGATCACCGTGGACAAGTTCATCATTTGCGATTTCTCAGCGGTGTACACAAGTATAAACAGTAGCTTGGTCTGTGATACGATGATCCCGCGCGCGCGCGGCCTACTCGCCACCCTTTTCGAGCCACTCTGCATATTTCTCCAGCCGCTCCTTCTCCTTCGCCTGGCTCTCGGCATCCTCATCTGCGTCTCCGAGCCCGGTACCCTCAAGACTCAACTCGGTACCGCTCTTCTTGAACTTGTTCTTGCCGGTCATCGGGTAGGCGGAAACGGTCCGCCCGGCAAAGAACCGCCCGTTCATTTTCTGCAAAGCGGTGGGGCGATTGACGCTTGCGTTAGCCGTCATGGTCGAAGCTTGGAATTGAAAAGCGGCCACGCAAGTGCTCACCGCTATGCAAGCTTCCGCCGCCAGTTCGTCCTTGAAGCGGACTGTCATGACGCCCTTTTCTTCCTTCTGCGCGACCATGAACCAGCGTCAGCTGTCGGCACTCCAAAGCAAGAACTCGGAGCAGAGCGCGTACATCGTAAAGGGTGACGTTCGTGACTTCACCCAGAGTCTCGCATTCCTCTCGCACGTCCTCCTTCAAGTCGAGCAGCAAAGTCGGGTCGTCTTCGAGTTCTTGAAGCGAAAACATGCCCTCGAGGACGACGACGCCGCGGTGTTTGCGAGACCGAGCAGCCGTCGCGGCAGCAGAGCTCTCATCTTCGGAGGACCAGTCTTCTAGTTTTCTGAAGAGGGCGTTTCGAAGGGCTCGTCAGTTCTGCAGAGGGTACGAGACCGGATCGAACTTACTGCCGAAGCGCTGCTGCTCGCTTGCCCTGTCTCGCCTTGTCCCGGCTCGCGTCTGCGGGTTCGCCATTCCGAGTCCCGCTCGGACCAGCTTGAGCCCCCGAACCGGCGTCCGATTTCTTGCTGCTGTTGTCCCACTGGGCGACCTTGACGCTCATGACACCCTCGCCGCTCCCGAGGACGAGCTCAGTCTCGTCAAAGAGCCTGCAGGCCAGCTCGACGCTCGCCTCTTGCAAATAGACGATGAGCGCCTCGCCCTTGAAGTGGCCGTTCTCGTCGCGGTACAATTTGATCTTGGGTTCGCCGGCGGCGTCTTCGAGGATCAGGCCCGCTTTCGAGAACGTCTCGGAGAGTTGCGAGACGGTGGTCGATTCGGGGAGGTGCGAGACAAACACGGCCGTGTTGCCTCGCGGCTTCTTGGCCGGCTTGCCCCCCTCGCCGCCGCCGCCGCCGCCGTTGTTGTCGTCTCCGTCTCCTCCTTTCCGCTTCTTCTTGTTCTTGCGTTCTTCTTTCGTCAAAGTGACTGGAGCCTGTAGCGCGTAGCATTAGCCCAATGTGTCTAGACCGTCTCTGCAAGGAAAACGTCTGTGTGTGCCGTACCTCTTCGTCCACTCCGGCGACAGAGTACGCCGCCTGCTGCGCCTTGACGACGTCTTCCGTGAGCTGAGGGTACCAAAACGTCAGTGTCGTCCTCTATCGCGTCTCTGGAGTACATGGCTCACCGCAGGGACCCATGCGTTCCTGTTTGCGTCCCACTCGAGTTCGGTTCCCGAGGCGTCCTCGACCATCCACTTGCCGGACTGGCGGTCAAAGTACGGTTCCGAGACGCTGCTCTGCCCCAGGCTCATGCCCATGCTCATGGTCGAAGGTCCGCTCGCCGGGTGGGAGGACGAGGCAGTCGATGTCGTCGGTTGTTGTGGTGCCGCTCCTCCTGTCGGAGCGGACGAACTGGCAGCGGATGGGAGCGGAGCCATAGCCAAGTAGCGAGTCTAAGTACTCTGCGAGACCTCTAGTGAGTCAAACTCTCTCGGAGGTCTGACACAGCGCGATACAGAGAGAGGCTAAGAGGACAGGCAGACAACTTGCTCTCATCATGGACATTGTGCGTAGGCGCAGACACTAAGAGATCTTTCTTTTTCATGTAGACGCCCGCCACGCTGTACAGAGGGCTTCTAACGAGACTATGTTCGACTTTGAGGACAACGGGTATCTTGCGTCCTTGTTTCTTTACTCAGAGTCCTCCTTCTTCTCCTCCTCCTTCTTCTCGGTAGACTCCTGCAAAAGAGCATGATCACGTTAGTCTCGATGGAGCCGACGTTGTAGCCGACAAAGGGCAAGGGCAGGGCTCACCTCGTCCTTCTTCTTCTCCTCCTTCTTGTCCTCGACGGCGGCGCGAGCCTCCTCGGTGCCGGCCCTCTGGTCATCGCCCGATGCCTGAACGTTCTGCTGCGACTCCTTGGCAGCCTCACCGACGTCCTTGGCGTCGTGCCGGGTCGTCGAGGTCGCGACGGCAGCTTCCTGCGGCTTCGACGACTCGGACGACGACTCGCCCTCGGACTCGGCCTTGTCGGCGGCGGCGGCGGACGGGCTCGGTTCCTTCTCGGCGGGCTCCTCAGCCTGAGTGGCCTTGCGCGCGGCCGGAACGTCCTCGTGCAAGCCCTCCTTCGTGGGCGAAGTCGCGTGAGTCTGGGCGTGGACGCCGGGGGGCGAGGTGAGGCTGAAGAAGAGGGGGACAAAGACGAGGGCCGAGCCGATAACCCAGGGCATGTCGCTCTTTTGCGGCATCGCCGAGGTGTGGTGGCCGGTCACGTAGGTGCGGCGAGCGACCGCCTGCCGGGACGAGCGGAACGACGAGCGAGCGGCGGAGCGGAACATGGTAACTCGGCGGGCTTTCTGCAGGTTGGCACATACAAAGTCAGGGTCCTGGTCTCTGTGCAGACAGTCGTGGTGCGCGCGAGAGCGAATCGTGCCGAAGACCATGGTCCACCCGGACTTGACGGCGGCACGACCAGGCGCAGAGGCTGGGAGAGCCTGGGGTGGCAGGACAGACTAGGAGACCTTGCAGCGTCAACTGTTCACTCACTTTGTATGGGTCTAGTGAGAGGCTGATATGTGGACGGACAACGAGCGCCAAATGACGCTCTGACGCCCGCCTCGCGCCCGACCGCCTCTCTCCGCATCCCCGCGGACTTCCACCCTATCTCCTTTTACATCTTCTTGGAGACCGTCCAGTGTACGCAGTGTATTACTGGAGTCCCGCTTGCAACGCGATCACGTCCGGCAAGAAAGTGTCAGGCTCAGAGCACCGGTTTGCAGTCCGGGCAAAACTCCGCGCAATGCAGAGGAAACAACAGCAGCACAGATCCTACCGACTCGGATGCGCTCACACACCCTCTCTCACCCAAACCGAATGCCCTGCGAAGGGTCCCATCCCGTCGCCGGCTCTGGCGCACCGTCATTGTCACCGACCGCGCGCGATTGTCGGGTCTCCCTTCGTCCTGCAGCGGCAGTCCGACGTGCAGGAGTAGCGGCAGAAGAAGAAGGAGGACTCAGTCGGTCTCCGGCCGGATGGGGGGAAGGTGCAGAGTCGGCGGCGACGGCGGCTGGCAAGGCTGATTCCGCCGCCGAAACCTGCATTAGCCTCTCATGCGCGTCGGCTTCTCGCGCCGAGACAAACTGCATGATTGCGGAAGAGGAGGGTCGTTGTCAGCGTACACGACGGCGACCCCCAAGCGGGCGATTGACCGAGGAAATGACCCTCGAGCAAAACGGTCGCAGAAGGGAGGCAAGGGGCAGCTCACATCCTTGACCGCGTCGCGCAATTCCCCAAGCAGTCTCGACAAGTCGGCATAAAATTTGAGCCCTTCGTGCAAGTTGTGCTGCATTTCGTCGTATTTGGCCGCCGCGAGCTCGAACTTTTGGATCGCCGCCTCCCGTTCGGGCGAGCTTCTTCCTCCGTCGCCTTCGGTCCGGCGCGAAGCGGTGAAGGCTCCGTTGAGTCGCTGGTAACACGTGATGATGGGATTGAGAGTCAGATCGAGATAGATGCAAGAAAGAAAAGGGCAAGTCGAGGAGGAGAAAGCGCAGAGACTGACCACGATCTGGTCGAGCAAATCTTCCTGGCGCGCTCGACTCGCACGCAATTCCTCTGCCCAGGGCGCGCTGAGCTTGTCCAGTCCTTCTTCAAGGATCTGTTCCACCTGAGCCGACTCGGCGGCGGCGTGCTCGTCGTCGTCGTCGTGGTCATCAGGCGGCAGGACCACCACCAACTCCTTCTCGAGCCGGGTCCGAATCGACGCTTGTTCCATCCGAGTCTGTGCGGCGTGCACGAGCCGGTCTCGGTCCGCTCGCAAGGTCGAGAGATCCTCGAGCGCGGCACGGAGCTGACGAGCCGTTCTCTGCGACTCGGCGGCAGAAGAAGATGATCGAGTCGAGCCGCCGCCGGAGGAAGAGGGGGCTTGACTCGGGATCGCCTCACGCAGTGCACTCTGTTAATGTACGAGACGAGGTGTGAGTCAGCGTGACGGGCGAACTGGGAAGACCTGCGTCCTGCGGTTCTGTTTGAAGAAATTCGTCGCACCTGTCCCCGATCGAGCAACGCCAACGCCGATTCCCACTCTCCATATTTGGCTCGCACGAGCCCGTCACTCTGACTAGCAGCCGCGAGGACCCCTTCGAACTGTTCCACCCGCTGGAGCAACGGAGCCGCAGCTTCGGCCGAGGTGGGACGAGTCCACCGTGAAGGGCCGTACCTCTGACGGTAGGACGAGTCGGTTCCGGCTTCGCGGTCGAGCAAGTCTCGGCTCTGTTTGCGTTCCGGGGGAATTTGTCGCGTTAGCGCCGGACTCTTTTGGAGGAACTTGGTTCTGCTCGGCGGAGCAAGAGAGAGAGAAAGAGGGAGAGAGAGAGAGACCAAGGAAGAAGGACAGGAAGGTCTGTCCGCGCGCCAACTCACTGCTTGCACGAGTTTGCGATTCACGCTCGAGATCCGCCTGACATCTTTCATCATCGTCTCGAGTTTGGCCAACCCGCCCTGGCTCTGGATCCGCTGACTGTGTTCGAGGAGGTGCTGCGGCGGGACCACACTGGCGGCCGCCGCAGGTTGCTGTTGCCGCTGCTGCTGGGCCGATTCGAGCGCAGCGGGGAGGTTCATCGTTGCGAGGGAACTGATTCGCGCAGAGACAGAATCATCAGCATCATCATCAGTACACTGCCAAGAAGAGGACGGAGAAGCGAAGAAGAGGGGGGGGGGGGGGGGCTGGCTTTGAGCTGCGGGAGAAAGGAAAAGAGAAAGAAAGAAAGCAGGCGGAGGGGCACAAACGCGACGCCACGCACCTCGTCGCCTGGTCGTCCAACCCGCGCACAACCTTTTGCACCTCCTCCCCGAACCAAACCCGTTTCCGATCGTCCCACACCTCGAGCGCGTCCCTCACTCGACTCGGCAACATGGCCTGCAACCACGCCCCTCCCTGCTGAGAGGAGAGGTGGTTGAGTGGTTCGAGCAGTTCGCGAGGCGGGGTGGGTTTCGCTAGCGAGAAGGGGACAATCGGGGGGAGCGAGGAAGGTGGAGTGGGCGAGGCGAGGTAGATGAGGTCGTTGTCCCTGTTTCGAAAAGCAAAACAAAAAAAAGAGAGACAGACACTGATCAGCATTTTCTCGCGCGCAAAGAGAGGAGCAATTCCCTCCCGCGGTTCTTCTCACTTTGTTGCGCGGGCCAAGTTCTCCGAGATCATGCTGTGCAGTGACTGTGCGACAATGAAAGGATGGGATGAGCTGATCACGACAATCCGAAGTAGCGAACTGCCGTCATAGCAGCGAAGCACTTTTATCGCCCACACGCACCTTGAGATCTCGCACCACCGCCTCCGGCACCCCCCTCTTGCCTCCGCCTCCCCCGCCTCCCCCTCCCGGCTTCAGCACGTCCGCCAGCGCTCGCTCACAGATGCGCAATCGACCGAGTTCGTCGCCGTAGCGGTTCGCGCCGAGGTCGTCGAGCGAGCGGCGGTAGTGTGCGACGGCGGTGAAATGGGCGTGTTTGAACGCAAGGAAGCGAGTGAGGTTCTGTGTCGCAGTTTCGCAGTCGTAAAAGGAGGGGGTTATCGGGTTTTTTTGTCAGTTTGAGTTGCCCTGATCCTCTACTCGCCTCCGTCCGGATGAGAGGTTGCTTGCGGGTGTCTTTCTTCTTCTTCTTTAACCAAAGCAAAGTCAAGTCAACAAGAAAGAAGTCGATAATACTACTTACGTCGGCAAAGGCGAAGTGTTCGACGGTGCCGCTAGACCGGACAGCTTCAGCCTGCACGAGCGCTTGTTGGTACAGCTCTGCGGCGTGCATCGCCACTTTCGCCACCGTTCCGTTCTTGAGGCGATCTGCACCCATCGCCACAGGTGAGTCAATGCCTTGTTGTTGTTGTTGTTGATGTTCATGTTGATTCCTCGTAAGAGCGCGCTTTTTATTTACCCATGACGGCTTTTTGCCAAGCGACTTCTTGAGCCTGAGCGAGGCACAAAGTCCTGAGCGTGCCGACGACCTTTTCGTTCAAGTCCGTCGAGGCACTTTTTTCATCCTCCTCCATCTGACTGCTGGCTGCCCTTTGCCCGTTCGCCTCCTTTGTCGCGCGGTCCAGCTCGCGCGCGAGGATCTCGAGCACACCAGCAGCGGTTTGGAACGCTGCGAGGGCTGCGCGGATCCCCGTTTCGTCTGCGCGGCGGGTGGTTGCTCCGATGAAGGCGTGTACGTAAGCGAGCGTGTAGAGGGTGTAGAGGCGTTCTCCGGAGAGGGAGCAGGGGCGCGGCGGCGCAGGGGTTGACGGAGTGGCGGCGGCGAGACCGAGACCGAGACCGGACGGGATCGCAGGCGGAGCGGCGGGGTACCATGGAAAGGTGAGGTTCAACTGTGTGTGATGTGAAAGCTGGTCAGTGGGAGAATAGAATTGTCGAGTGCAGCGGGGGTGTGCAAAAAGGGAGGAAGGACAGACTCGAGGCGGGATGCGAGTTTTGACGTGAGTGAGTTGGGCATAGTAGCTGCAAGGGCGTGGCGTCGTGTGTCAGCTTGGATAGTCCTTTTCACCGAAAGGTCCTCGGACTGACAGGGTGAGGGTCGCGACTGCGTCTGGACCTGCGAGGGCGGTGGTGAAGTTGCCGACGCCGAAGGCTTTGATGCGGAGTTGCTGCCAGGCTTGCAAGTCTGATTTGACTTGGTCTGGATGTACGTGATCGCTCGTGTCGTTCAGGCGAGCGTACAAGTCGTCGGCGAGGTTGGGCAGCTGTGTTGCGTCCCGGACGAGGTGAGTCTCAACTGGAGGAGGGGGAGGGTCACGAGAGACTGACCGAGTCTGTGGGTTTGTGACCCAATGCGACCAAGTTGCTCATTCCCTGCAGTCGACTCTTGGCAAGCTAGAGTGCCGAGAGCTGCGTCGAGCGGACGCTCCACTTTCGACAGCTCTTGTTGCTGCCCGCCACAGCTCGGCATGGCATGTGCGTGTCTTCAGGTCCACAGAGCACGGGTCAGGTCGAGCCTGCTGACTTCTCCCCTCCCGGACAGCCTCTGAACAGGATCAGCTCGCGCAGTTTGCGTCGCTCACCGGAGCCTCGCTCAACCAAGCCCAGTTCTACCTCGACGCCAGCAACCACGACTTGAATGTGAGTCACCGTACTTTATACTGCCTTGTACTGCTGACTGACCCCTCGACGCAGGCCGCCGTCGCGAGCTACTTTGACAACCCGCAAGCGAGCAGCAGCAATGACGACACCGAGATGTCGACCTCCTCGGACCAGCGTGCCCCAGCTGCACCCACACCTGCATCTGCTGCACCCGCGGCAGGAGCCTACACCCTCAGCGGCGCGCCCGTCGAACCCCTCCCCGCCGGATGGGCAACCTCCACTTCAGGCAGCAGCAGCGGGTCAGTCCCACTCTCTCCAACTAGACTTCGCAACGTGCACTGACCATCCACGCACGCGCGCGCCCCGCAAAAAGCCGCAACTCGGGCACGAGCACTCCCAAGAACCCGCTCCGCTCCACCGGAGGACCGCGCGTGACTGGCTTCCGCGACCTGGCGGCGGCCTCCTCCAGCGGCGGTGGTGGTCCCTCGGGAAGCGGCGGACGAGGATTCGGCGGGTTCGGCAGGCTTGGAGGAGGAAGAGGAGGGGACGACTCGGACGATGACGGCGACGAGGGAAAGGACCCTTCCAGCTTTTACACCGGCGGCGCAAAGAGGTACTTTTGCCCCTTCCTTCTCCCGCGCAACTACAATTTGTGGCTGAGCAGCAGTCGACTCTGTCCCTCGTACGCAGTGGATTGTCGGTCGAGAACCCGGACGACGCCCGTCGCCGCGGAGGAGGAGGAGGCGTGTCCGACATGCTCAAAAACATCCTCCAGCAAGCGCGCGAGTAAGTCGCCGTCTCTCTCTGAGCGACGTGATGAATCGGGCCCTGACACCACATGCCCCTTTTTTTTTGTCAGGGGGTCGAGTCGCCTCGCAGGGGGAGAGGACGCTCCTGCAGCTGCGGCGAGCGGATCGTCGTCGTCGTCGTTCTTCACTGGATCAGGTGCGGTTTCCACACACACCAGTTGTTATCCGAACAACCTGCTTCATCGTTTTAACCGCTTTTCTTTGGGGCTTGGACATGGACATGCAGCGCACACGCTCGGATCGGACGAGACCCCGTCGACTTACATCCCTGACCCGACGAGCACCGGCGCCGCTCGCCACGGCGGCCAGGCCGACGAGGAAGAGGACGAAGAAGAGGAGGAAGTCGCGGTGCGCCATTTGACATTCTGGCAGGACGGGTTCTCGATCGACGATGGCGACTTGATGCGCTATGAAGAGCACCGCGAGTTGCTCGCGGCGATTCAGGCTGGGTACGGTTTCGGCTTCCTATCCTCCCACGAAGCCTCGTCCAACTGACATGAAGAAACTCGGTATGTAGTCGCGCGCCGATCTCGCTCCTCAAAGTCAAGCACGACCAACCCGTCGAGTTGAGGATCGCCGAACGCCGCTCCGAACCCTGGACGCGGCAACCGCCCCCTCCTCAGGGGCCCTTTGCCGGTTCGGGTCACCGCCTCGGAGCGGGGTCGCCGTTCCCCGAAGAAGCGGCCTCGGCGGGGACGAGCAAGATGCCCGGAACGCTGCCGAGTGCGAGTGCGAATGCGAGTGCGAGTGGTGGTGGGAATTCGGCGGGGGGTATCGTCGAATTTGAAGTGGACCGCAACGAACCGACGACTCAAATCCAGATCCGCCTGCGCAATGGCGAACGGTACGTGTTTCTTTTGCTCCGCTTCACTTCAGAAAGTACCGGGCAACGTTGCAGGTGTTGAATTAACCGCCTTTTTCGCGCGCAGGATGGTTGCGACGTTCAATCACACGCACACGGTCGGTGACATTCGTCAGTACATTGATCGGTGCGTGTGATGAGATCCCTCTCTTATGGTCTCGCCCGGCCCTCGGAGGAAGCTGATCGCTGATGAGACGATGAGGGGCACAGTTCCCGACCTGGAGAAGCGAGTCAGCCCTACGTACTGCAGACGACGTTCCCGACGCGCGAGTTGACCGACTTGGGCGAGACGATCAAGCAGGCGGGGTTGCTCGGAAGCGTGGTCGTGCAGCGGCCGACCTCGTGAGCTCGAGGCCGGCGGCGGCGGCGCAGGCGTGTAGCTTTTCGCTTGTTTCTCTCTCTTTCGTACCTTTTGCATTTTTCTGTGTGTGCATTGCCCAAATTCAAACAGAGATTGCGAAAGAAAAAAATGTGACACCTCGTCATGATCATCGGCGAGAGAACGAGAAGAGGGCGGTCGAGAGGGTTACCTCGCTCTCTCTCTCTATACTCTGCAAGACCAAGTCTAGTCATGGCCACTCCCTCTGCCAAGGCAGTCATTCTGATCGGCGGTCCCTCCAAAGGTGCGTCGTCGCTGTTCTGTCGTCTCTCGTCTCGTCTCGTCTCGCATCCCACGTTGACCCTCATGAGCTGACATGCACACCCTGGACTGGACCCTGGAATAGGAACGCGTTTCCGCCCCTTGTCGCTCGACTTGCCCAAGCCCTTGTTCAGCGTCGGCGGTCGACCCGTCATCTGGCATTCGCTCGTCGCCCTCAGCCAGTCCGTTGCCGCGACCTTTTCAAGAGTTCCCGTCCAGCTCCGGCCCGCTCACCTGCGTGGATGTTTACAGTGTCCAGGAACTCAGCGAAGTGCTCTTGATCGGATTCTGTGCGTCGCTCGAGCTCTCCATCCTCTCTCTCGACTCGCCCAGTTGACTGACACCCTCTCTCACCCGGCTCAACTCACGTTACGTTAGACGACGAGGCCGTCATCAACCCGTTCATCAAGGAGGCCCAGCGCGATTTCCCCAACCTCAGCATCCGCTACCTGCGCGAGTACCAAGCGCTCGGAACTGCCGGGTGAGACGCTCTCACTTTTTGAAGGGCGCACCGGTACCCTCCCGACCGAACCCCACTGACGCGGCTATCACAGAGGTTTGTACCACTACCGCGACGTCATCCTCAAGGGCAACCCGGACCAGATCTTTGTCCTTCACTCGGACATTGTCTGCGACTGGCCCCTCGCCGAACTGCAAAAGTTCCACGCCTCGCACCGCGGCGTCGGAACCGTCATGGCCGTCAAGGTCCCGCGCGAGGAAGCCCAAAAGTTTGGCTGCATCGTCATCGACGGCGAGACGAGTCAGGTCCGGCACTGGGTCGAGAGGCCGGAAGAGTTCCTCAGCGACGAGGTCAACGCCGGCTTGTACATCTTTGACTCGGCTCAGATCTTTTCCGTCATCCGCGACGCCATGGACATCAAGCTCAAGCGCGCTGCGTGAGTCGCTCGCCTGGCCCGCAAGGATTCAAAGAAGAAGCATTTTTCTCTTTGTAAACTCACGATTCCCTGATCCAGCGACGACCCCGAAGCCACCAACGACGAGCAGCTCCGCCTCGAACAGGACGTGCTCTCTCCCCTTGCCCACACCGGCAAGCTGTTCGCATACCGGAGTACCTCGCCTTGGGTCCAAATCAAGAGCGCTGCGTGAGCCCCCCCTCCCTCTCTTTCCAACTCCTCCACACACGCATTTGAACGCCGAGGAGCTGTGTGTGACTGATGAATCCAACTCTTGTCCGGGGGGATACGAACACAGGTCCGCGATTCCTGCCAACGCCTTGATCCTCGCCTCGTACAAGACCACCAACCCGAGCCTGCTCCGCCGCCGGTCGCCGACCATCCTGGCCAAGTCGCGAGCCGACTACACGACCAAGGCGCGCAAGGGTCCCGAGATTGTCGAGCCGTGCTTCATCCACGAGAGTGCCGAGATTGACGACTCGGCCAAGATTGGACCGAACGTCTCGATCGGCGCCAACGTCAAGATTGGGTTTGGCGCCCGCGTCAAGGAGGCGATCGTGCTCGACAACGCCACCCTCGACGTACGTTTTGTTGTCCTTCTCAAGCTGCCCTCTTCGTGTCCGTACGGCTGGACCCGCTGACCCCGTTTCCCCTCCCTCGCGGTGCACCACGTTTGAGCAGAAAAACGCCGTCGTGCTGTACTCGATCATTGGCGAGAACTGCAAGCTCGGCCCGTGGGCTCGCGTCGAAGGTGCTCCGCTCGTCAACGACAAGCAGAGCATCGCCATCCTCGGTACGCTCACAGCCCTCCCTCCCCCGCCCGCCCCGTTCGACTCTCGAGAAATTTTCCCTTCTAGATTTTTCCGCTCGCTGACCCTCTCTTCCACACGAACCGGCCTACGTATACAGGCAAGGACGTCGCTGTCCTCAAAGAGGTTCACATCCGTTCGTGCATCGTCCTGCCGAGCAAGGTCCTCTCCAAGTCGGCCAAGAACGAAGTCTTGCTGTAGAGGATAAACGCTATACCCACATATCGGACCCTCTCTCTTGACGCTGCCCACCCCTTGGCCCACCTCTCTCTTTCTCCCTGCTACCGCTGTTTATACCTGATCTTGATTGCATCGCAGCAGACTTTTCCGTGACACGCAGTCTCTCTCAAAGGAACCCGCAACTTTGTTAGAAAGTGAAAACGTGTTATGACAACAGGTTGAGAGAGAGAGACGTGGTATATCGACGATGTAGAAGAGAGGTAGACGTGAGCTGCATGCGATGAGGGACTAGGAGAGGGAGGGGTCTAGGTGCCTGAGTCTAGCAAGTCTAGTCGTGACGAGAATCGCCGCCGCCACCGGTCGCGCGAACGAGTCTCCGCATCAAAAGCTCGTACGTCAAGATGGTGACCGCACTCGACGGCACGGTCCGAAGCAAGTTGGTCCCCATCCCTCGATAGAAGCCCGCGAATCCCTCTTCCCTCACGATACGAGCCGAGGTCTTGACGATGCCTTCGAACGGGGCCGCCGGTGGAGAGGAAGAGGAAGCGGCGGCGGCTTCGAGTCGGTGTTTCTGGATCTGGAGTCGAGTTCGAAGGACCTCGTGAGGGTAGGTCGCGATCGAAGCGATCATCTTCGACGCAGACGAGCAAAGCAATATAGTAGAAGAAGGTATGTCTGAACCGTCGGCCGGGCCTGTGAGTTTCGGCATCAACGCAAACCGTCAGCACAAGGGGGAATTCTTCATGACACGACGGGGAAGAGCATGCCCGAAACTCACGAGACAGCACCTTGAAGCGTTCATAGAGTGGGAACTGGACGGCGACGTGGGCGACACCGAACAAGCTGGGCAGCATCCCGCGGTAGAATGCGCGCGGGCCCTCTTCTCGGTAGATCCGGATCAGGGCGTCCCACGTGTGCCGGTACCGCACGTCGCCGTCTTTGGCGTCTTGGGTCATGAAGCGCGTCTTGACCACCCAGAGTGGGTTGGTCAGGATGGTGCCGCTCGCGCCGGCCGTCATGGCCGAGACGACGTGAGCGATCGGATCATCGGGACCTGGAGATGGGTAGAAGCGCGAGCGTCAGCGGACGATCCTTCCCCACTCCTCAGTGCGATTGCTCGGGGCACGTGTGTGTGCAAGGGATGCGTATGTGGGGTAGGGGGGGACACGAGTGCGGGATCAGACGGTCCTCTCGGACAATTTTTCGTGTTCAGGTTCATCCGCCCGAAGGGACGAGCCCCTCGGACGGAAGGTTCGTCAGAGGTCTAAGGATACATGTTTTTGAGTACTCATCAAGCCCCGCAGGCCACTCGTGTCTTCTTCCCATGTTGCTGTCGGTGCGTGGGCGGGAGGGGGGCGGAGGGGGGCAAGCTCGATTCTCGAGTTTGGCTCGGGGGTGGGAAAGACGGCGGTTACTGACCTCGTGTGACGGACAAGCGCTGCTTGATGAGGTCGTACATGGTGAAGTAGATGGCCCATGTGGGTAGGTAGCCGATGATGGTCGGGCCGAGTCCTCGATAAAAGCCTCGGAAGCCGTCGTTTAGCCAAATGTGCTTGGCGGTCCCTGCATGGTGCAGAGCATAGCGTCGAACATGATCAAGAGCGTGGGTGTCAAGAGTAGGAGAGTGTGGAAGAGAGAGAAGAGCGAGAGTGAGTGAGTGAAAGGAAAGAGAGAGAGGGAGAGAAGAGGAACGCGAGCTCGAGTTTGACTGACCGACGAGTCCGGACGGACCTCGGCCGGCGTTGGCGCCCCCGGCCTGCAACTTTGTCTTGACGACGTCGAGCGGGCACGTTACGACGCTGCTGACCAACCCTGCGCCCGCGCCGGCAATCATCGACTCGGCGCCGCGGAACCAGACGGCGCCCTTGATCCGCTCTCCCTGCGGGTCCCGGTCATGGATCGTGATCCGCATCGAACCCCCCTCCGAGCGCACTGCCGCCTGGCGTTGATTGGCCGGATCCCGAGCTTGTTACTTCTGCCTAGCGACCGTGTCACGCGCGAGAACGGCGCGAGGGAACAAAGAGTGCGAGAGAGAGGAGGGGCGACGACGGTGGAAAAGCCCGATACGGGGCTCGGCGAACGGCGCGGTGAGGCTGCTTCTCTAGCTGCAACCACCTGGCGTCTGTCCCCCTTGTCCGATGCAGCTGGGTCCCTTGGCGGGCGTGTCTAGCGAAAGGGCGAGCACACGAGTCTCGACACGGCGAGCCGAGTGGAGCCGGCAGACGAGAGAGCTCTTGAACCTCCCCTCAGCCGTTGCTACCTAAGGGGAGGTTCTATAACGGTATCGGGAGCCGCGCCTCTTGTATCGCGGCCGCCCAACTCTAATCGCTCATCGCTTCGGGCCAAGCAGGCGGGATCGGGAGCCTTTCATTTCCAGAGATGCACGAAGAATGCTACACTTCGCCACCTGAGTGACAACCTGCTACCGCCAGATGGCTCGCTATATCGAGCTGCCGACCTCACGAAAGGACGCTGAAGAGCTCTCGCATGACGAGGACTCTGCTCTGCCGTGCACAGCGAGCGATTCGGACCGCAAAGCTGGGCACCAAGAGCAAGCGACAACGAACCGACTTGTCGTTGCGCTCGTCGGCGCGGGACTGCTGCTGCTCGTCGTCCTATCGACAGGGTACCACTGGGCAAACTGGGTCCGGAACCCGCGCACCTTCTTCGGGCCGCCTCCTCCGTTGCGCTCGACGACAGAGTACCCCCGCCGCCGAGGCAACGTTCCAGGTCCCGCCGAGCTACTCACGTCCGAAGCGCCGGCTCATTCTTACCGGAAAGCGCTCCGACCCGGGTTCCGCTACCTGACGCGAGTTCATGTTGCCAACGTACTATCCGATCCCGGATACTGATCGAGGTCCGCTTTGCACGCGCAGAGCTGATAGCTTCAACGGCTGGACCGGACATGTCCTTGCGGCGTTCAGCCTTCTCTACTTGGCGCAACTCACCCAGCGAGTCGCCATCCTGTGGGTCGCCCTCCCTCCCGTCGAACTTGCCTCGGAGCACTCGTTTCGCCGGGCCGCCTTTAGGACTAACGCGCTAGCCCTCTCGCGCGCAGCCCGAGTTTCGGAGACGAGTTTCACTACGGCGACTCGATGATCACGCTCGGGCACCTGTACGACATGGACCGGTTCCGGCGAGAACGAGGCGCTCTCTTTGTCGATTGGGTCGACGTCAAACCGCTCGACCCCGGGCACAACCTCACCGAAACGGACGACATCGGCTGCTACATGGGCAACAACGAGTTTGAAGCCGGGGTGCGCTGGCCGTGTCTTGCCCGGCGACCTTGAACGCTGTCGTTTCAGGGATTGACATTGTGCGGATGCCACACACACAGACGTCGTTCGACAAGTTCAACCTCGCGCGATCGATATGGCGCGTCGACAGGTCGACTCCCTTCCCCAATTCGATCGAGTCGTTCGTCCTTTGGGACTACGACGAGAAGCGGCGCACGAGCGAAAGCAAAACCTTTGCGCAAACGCGAGGGTACACCCTCCCACCCAACATGCTCGAATCAGGCTCAAAAGACCTGCTCTGCTACGGCAACATTTGGGCGCTGGCGCACGCGAGCGCCCGAGCCCGCGGGTGGAGCTATTTCAGCGGCTACGTGCCAGAGTTGCAGCACGAGTCGGGCGGCTTGCTCAAGATGATGGACCCGAGCGTTAGAGGCATGTGGCCAGGTGAGTCGGGCGGTCCCTTGCTGGGTTGCATTCAAAATTTTCGGGCGCGCGCATCCCTTCAGTGACCTGACTGACCCCCCGGAGAATTTCCTTCCGATGCAGAATGGTACAGCATCGGACAATACATAGATGTGAGCATACTTGCGCACTGTTCCCTGCTTTCCTCGCCTCCATAGCTAAATCGGACCACCGACAGTTTACGCCGAAAGTTTGGGACATCGCCATCGACTGCGTCAAGCGCACGCTGCGGACCAGCCGGATACCGAAGCATCTCATCACAGTCCACGTGCGTCTCCCTACCAGTATGACGCTCCTCCACCCTTCTGCTGACTTTTTTTTTTGCGTGACGCAGCTCCGACGAGGTGATTTCAAGGTGAGCAGAATTTGTTCGGGCAGTCCCTGATCGATCCTAGCGCCCCGAGGCTCATACGTTCTCTCCTCGCCCCCAGTCGTGGTGCCCGGCGGGTCAGCGTTGCGTCCCGACAATAGAACGATATTCGGAGCAGGTAGACAAGTTTTTGTCTGATTCTCCGAGCGACACGCGAGGTGAGCTCTTCTTGTTCCTTCTTCTTCTTCTCTCCGCCCTCGAACTGGCATTCTTGTCACCGGGACGGAAAACCGATAGGCCTGACTGCTGCTTGCGCTGTATGTAGTACTCGTGACCACCGACGAGCAGGACGACGCGGACTTCCTCGCGTCGGTCGATGACTTGGGCTGGTTCCGCATCGATCACCGACAACTCGGAACGGCCGACGTTCTGCGAGCCGAGTTCGGCGAGACGTGGCGCTGGGCGGACGCCGCCGTCGATCAAGCCATCTTGAGCCTCGGGATGGCGTTTGTCGGAACTGCCGACAGTCAAGTGAGCGTCATCTCGGAACTGCGCGTCGCCACTTGGAACGGTGGCCGGACGCACCTCGTCAAGCGACCAATCTGAGGGAAACTTTCGTCATACCTTGCTATTTGTAGTACCATCATTCATCTTGCATGCATACCTTGCATCCTACAGGCGCAGCTCACCGCGGGAACGCAAAATAGACACCCGAAAAGGCGATTTGAACTAACGAAACGTGGGCCGTTCTCGAGCCAGTCGCCAGCGAAAACTTGAATATTTTACACAGAGAGAACTATGCAACGCGATGGTGGTCATGATACGACAACATGCTCTAGTCTACCCACCCGCCTTCGAGATCCCAATATTGCTGGTCGATGAGCAACGCGCATTGCTCTTGTAGGTCGTACACGGTCCGATTACACGGATAGGCGAAGGGTATAGATTCGGACATGGTATAGTGATGGAGGCCGGGTACCTGTCGATGGAGGAGCACGTAAGCGTCGAGCAGTGATCAAGACGTGAGGGGGCCGTAGGAGGGTCAACGCACCGTTGTCGTGTGCTGAATCGGGAATAGCCTGTGTAGCGCGGAAGGGATCAGTTATCCCGAGCCGATTTTCATTCCTGAGCCAGGAAGCAACACCCTCACGATGTCGTATACTTGAGTGGATTCCGGCCAAAGAGGCGGTTGAACAGCCGCAGGGCTTCCGTCCGCGCAGCCATATGACCCGGGCGACTCCAGAGTCCCGCGTCGTTCTGATCAGATATGGGTGCGGCCCACGCTTCTATGACTGCTCGCAGAAGTGCCGGCGAGACGGAGAGGTCAGCGGGCCCAAGAGAGAAAAGGACCGCCGAGGCACGGCTTACCGATCGGGCCCATCCCCGTCGCGTTGGCGACCATATAGTTGAAGAGCAGATCTTCGCCGTTCATGTGCGTATCGACGAAGGCGAGCGCTTCCTTCGGAAGTTCGTGCGTGTACCTCTCGAGGTACTTGCGGTGGCAAATGAAGCCCGACCTGTCGAGGGAATTGCGCATTAGCTCACACCCGAAGCGAAGCGTGATAGCTCATAGAGAGCTCAACGTACGTCAGCACAATGGAGTAGAACGCCTTCTTGCCCGCCAATCGCTCTGGAGACAGGAAGGTCGCAGAATACAAGGTCGTCTCCTCGCCGTCGACCTCGCGGACCACCTGTACAAAGGACCCCGAACGGTATCAGCAGGCGCAAGCAGCAGGTGGCGAGTAGAGAAACAAAGCCGTGCTGCTTACATGGTTCCTGCCCTGATGCGAGAACCCGATCAGGTTGTTCCAGAAATGGCCCCGCCACACGTCGATACCGTACCGGAGATGCTCGAACGGCATTTCCCAGTCTGCAAGGCATCGCCCGTCAGTATTTGCATGTAGGCGCCCGCTCGGAAAGCGACTGACCATCGTCCTGTGAGGCGAAATAAGGTGGTTCATCAGCGCTGTCGAGCTCTCCTCGATGCCGGTTCCGAGGATAGGGACGCACCATGTTGATGACACAGTCATACCGGATTTGCGGCCACGGGACAAAACGATTGTTTAACGAATCACGTTCCATTTTGAGGACCTCGACAGGGATCGAGTAATTGTCGTAAGAGCGCAGCGGCGGCTCGACGTCGAGCTTGTTCCACAGGACGAGGATCTGCCCGAGTCGGTCAAACTCGTGATAGTAGTCGAGGCGTTGCGAGATGGTACCAGTCCGGCTCAGGACGGGCATGATCATGGTGCACTTGTCGAAAGTGGAGATTTGCTTGGTACCGCCGGCGAGGTCGTCCAGAGAGGCGAGACGCTCGTGCTGTAACGAGTAGACCTGCAGGTTCGACAGCTTCGGATAGGTCTGCATGCGCGCCACCTCGTCCGTCCTGGTCAAGAGCGGGACGCGGAACTTGGCATGGATGGCCGCGCGCGCCGCGTCCTCGGCGGGTTTGTCGTTTGTGCCAATCTCGACGTGGTTCGTCCTGTAAATTCGACGTCGCAACGAGCGGGATATCAGCAGGTGTATTGTCCAGGGGGTGAAGAGCAAAGACCGGGCGCACGAATACGAGAGTTGATCCGGGAGGTTCGGATAGATCAGGTAGCCCCCTCGCTCGAGTAGGAAGCGAATGTAAAACTCTGTTGAGGTGGTCATCAGTGTAAGCGTTCTTCGGCATGACAAAAGGGACTTACTTTTCCAGCTCTAATGGTGTTGCAGGCGGTCAGTACGGCAGCTCCGACGCAAGACGTTCGCAGGGCCAGACTCACCCGCTCATGAGGCCAACGGTTCGTCAGCGAGTTCGGTACGACGGGATCCTGCTTCCACGGGAAGTTCTTCATCCACGACTTGAACTGTCTCCACGGTTCGGGCAGGTACACGGCGCCCCAGCTTTGCGGTTGCTGGTAGATGTACGGCGAGTGGTTGTTGTCGACCTCGACGAAGGACTCGATTGCCTCGTTGTATCGCAGATTGTAGAGCGAGATTGCCGCCAGACGGTGGTCGGCGCGATCGCGGTAAACGTAGGCCTGCACCATGTGTTCGGCGTAACGGAGGAAATGCGGCGACACCTCGATGTCGTCCTCCTGCAGGCCAATCGAATCTCAGTCTATGTGCAGAGCGCAAGAGATAGAACAGCTTTGCACTCACAATGAAGATGGCGTATTCGTGATTGGTGTCGGGATCCCAGCTCGACAGGATCGATTCGCGCAAGCCGAGCGGAGTCTTTGCGTAGACGACGTCCAGGGACATTGCCGGTCCGAGGTCATCCTGTATGCTTTCGAAATAATCGAGATACTCGTCCTCCTCACGCAAGCTCATATGCTCGTCCACGTCGACTCGGACCTCGATGGAGACGGGCGCACGGATCGGGAAAGCCGCGCGGACGGATTCCCAGCACCGCTGGAAGCTTCGAAGGCGGTTTTTGGTGAAGAGGAAGACGCGAAACGAGGGTGCGACTGGCGACTCGGTCGAGTACTCTGAGAGTTGATCGGGAGCGACACTTCGGATGAAGCGAGTCCGACTGAGTGCTTCATGTCGAACGTCGTAAAACTGAGCGATGCGGTCGAGGATCCACTGCGTTGGATAGTCGCCGCCTTGCCACGCAGCGGGTTCGGCAACGTCCTCGAGCTGTAGATCGCGACCCCATCGCTGACTGCGGTCGTGCAGGCCGGATGCGAGGAAAGATTGATACGCCTCGTTGAGAGGGTACTCGTACGGGTGGCGAGAAGCGGGGACGTAGGCGAGGCCGTCTTCGACTCGAGTCACGCCTTGGCCTTTCGCGACGTTGTCCATGTTGACCGTGTTCTCGTACGCGAACGAGTTCAGGCGCAGGGCGTGCTCCGCAAAGATTGACGGACCGAAGAGCTGAAGTAGGCATCCGATTCAGTTAAGGCTGGGGACAGCGCTCGCTGTGATGCGTAGGCACACCTGTAGGAAATGGGCTCCAAGTGTCCACTTGCCGGTAAAGCCACCTTCCCCTTGTGGAGCGAAAGGCTTTGAGGGAGTCGGTCAACAACAACTTACGATAACGGTCATCTAAGCAGCAAAGCAGGGAGCGGGGAGCTTACAAAGAAGAGCGGCAGCACACTGCGGTGATACACGACCATCCCGTTGTCGAACCCGGTCAGAGGGGCTACCTCTTCGAGCTCGTATAGCTCCTTCAACTCCTTCATGGCCTCGAACCGTTCGTCGCCGACCTGCCACGGAAACCCAGCGATCGCAGGCTGGTATTTGGATAGCACGTAGAGAAGCTCGTCCGCGAGGGCTGCTGTTGTATTCCGGACGTCGTAATGCACGGCGTATTCTTCAAGGCGGAACGAGAGGTCGTCGTCGTGGGCTGCATGTCGCGGTGAGTTTCAGCCCCGACTTTGGGGCATGCAAAAGAGGGAGCGACTCACTAAAGACATAGTCACAGGTGTGCTTGGCGGTGATATGCTCGAGAGCGGCAAAGATGCCGTCCGCGAACGCCAAGGCATCGCGACCTGCTTCCGGCACGAGGAGAGAGAGATGGCCGCCGTCCAAGGAACGATTCGTCGACGGTCGATCGTGGCCCCAGATATAAAAGCAAGCCGGGAAAACCCCTCCCCATTGCTCGTACACGCGCTCCGCTAGCGCCTCCGTCTCGGCGTTCCCGATCAGGCAGACGGAGAGCTGATCGGACCGTGGACCGACGAGGTGGAGCTTTTGCAGCACCCATAGCAGCCCGGCACAGGCCAGGGCAAGCTGAATCAGCTTGCACCGCTGGCGCGGAGACTTCCGGGCTCTTCGGAGCATGGCCCCAGCGCCGGGGGAAATGTCGAAGTCGGAAGAGAAAAGCAACCGGCCGAGTCGAAAAAACAAAGACGGCTAGTGCAGCAACAACGCACATGCAAGGGCTAAGATGCGCTATGGAGCGCAGCCAAGAGAGCAACTTGAAGGGGGGCTCGCCGGTGCTCAAAGGGACAGTTGCATGCATGGCACGGAGCGACTCTTAGGCTTTCTCTACTTTTCGCACTCGCCACGCCTCCTTCGGTAGTGCTGCGGAAAGAAAAGCCACAGTGTCGGTCAGTAATCTGCGCTAGGAGGGGGCAAATCAATGCAGGTGAACGAGGCGACTCACTCTGCAACCTTCGAGCGATGGGCTGAACAAAGAAGACGAGGATCGCGACCCCGGCGAGGATACACAATGTCGACACCCAGTAGTAACCGTCGCGCTCTGTCAGGCAAGTTCCTCCGAGTTCGGCGCAAGCCGCTTTGCCGTGATCGGAAACGCATTCCCGGCCTGGTAAAACGTAAAAAGGAACCGAAGTTCAAAGTCAGTCACACGAGAGCTGCGGCTCGAGTGGGAATTTGTGGGCGACGCACTCGCGACGATGAGGTCGAGGTTCTCGTCCTTGACATGGCACACCGCAACGCTAAAAGCGTCGATGCCCTTCAGGACGAAGTATTTCGGCCAGGTCCCTCCCAAGTTGCTGACGGTGTTCAAGAGCTGCACCACGCGGATCGCAGGGTCAGCCGCCATCTTCACCAAGTTTACCAACAGGCCCAGCACAGGCGTACCGTCATATATGTACCGCCGATGAGGGGATCGGCGATCTGGGTGTGGAACGCCGAAATCCCGACGAATTGCACGGTCCTAGAAGTCCAGCACGCAGACTTTGTAAGCAATCTCATGTGATTCCTGGGAGTTAGACCGTGACGCACGAGGAGAAACTGGACCCGACGGTGCACGCGACGACGAGGAGAAAGTACCAAGTCCCGATGTCACCGGCGGGAAAGCGCGCAATGAGCAACATCGAGACGGCGGCCCAGCCTAACCGTGTCCACATGGCGATGAGCCACTGTGTTTATGATGGTCACCAGAGTCAGCTTCCGCGTCTGTCCAGGAGCGCGCAGCACTGATGAAGAGCTCCTTCGGGAGCGACGCGTGCATTTTTTGCGCGGGGGACGGAAAGCAGACTCACGGGCCTGAGAGGTTTGTCGCCTTTACTCCACTTGGCGGCGAGGTAGCCAAACAAGATTTGGAAAGGAAAGTCGATCAAGACGGCCAAGGCCAGGTCTTCCTTCTTCAGTCCCTTTTCGAGCAACTTGAGCGAAGTCGCGGCGTCGTTCGCGGCGGTCCCGAGTTTCGTCACCAGATGCACGAGCATGAAGGATTGGACATCTGCGGGGCCGTACCACAACAAACTGTACTAGTCAGCTGAGAAGACGCAGAGAAGCGACATTCGGCGGTCTCAAAAAGAGAGATAGGGGGGCCGGCCACTCACGTTTGAGTCGGCAGATGTCGCGCATGATCGCGTAGACCTTTTTCAGATCCATCTCGTCTTGATCCACCGAGACTTCGCGATCCTGTTAATTGTCGCGTAAAGGTCATCAGGTGGACCGCATCTTGTATAATGGCCGGTTGGGACGTGGACTCACCTCGGGCTGGAAGAAGGCGAGGTAGGCTGTGACGGCGATGAACGCGACGGCCCAAAAGTGCAAGTAGCCGGAGAGGGACACGAGCGGATAGTCGAGCGGCGTCGAGCGGAAGTATTTGTTGCTATCGGACGGGAAAGGGCGACTCAGTTTCTCAGAAGCAGAACAGAGCGGAAAAAAACGGCAGAATCCCGTACCTGAACTCGACCGAGTTGAAAGCGAGGAACACGGTGAAGGAGAGAAAGTATCCGGTGTTGAGGCCGACGGTTTGCGCGGTTGAAGCGTATGAGAGGTTCTCTTTTGAGAGGAGCGTGAGTGCCCAGCCTGGAAACGCGGAAGACCGTCAGCATTCCTCGCGTCAAGAAAGTTCGTGTCGGGAAAGAAAATCCCGACTGACCATCGACGGCAATATCTGTAGGAACGATCTTTCGTCAGCTTGGTTGTAAGGGGAGCACGAGGTGAAGACGCACCTTGTGTCGCAGCGAAAAAGACGAGGATGAAAAAGAGCCCGGTCAGGACTTGGACGTCGGGCTCGTCCTGCACACAGACAAGCCGGTGTCAGTACGGGCAAGGTGTGTGGACGGAACAGGCGGCAGAGAGTGACAGACTCACGACCTCCATCATTTGCTGGACGTTGCTGCCGAGCCACCAAAACATGATTCCGACAATGGTCTGGATCGGGACGATCCAGCTTTTTCTCCTCCCTAATTTCGGGGAAAAGATCGAGTCGACGATGGGGGACCACAAGAGTTTGAGCGAGTACGGGTACGTGCAGAGGGTAAAGATTCCGATTTGCGAGTAGGAGAGTTTCGCTCGGAGGAGAAACGGGATCGAACCGAACGCGAGGCCGACGGGGATCCCTTGCAAAAGGTAGAGGGCGACGAGGAGGGCGAGGGCGCGCTTGTCGCGAGGCGAGAGGATGCCGCCCAAGCCGCCCGCTGTGGACAGTGAATCGGATTCGGGTGGTCCGGACGAGGTTCCGGCTGCCGGACCTGCGAGGGAATCGTCGACGTGGAACGAGAGGAGGCGCTCCTTGACGGCACCACCGTCCTGGTGACCGTTGCTATGGCCGCCGAGACTGATCTTTTCGACGGAGTCGTCCTGTCGTCGGAGATGACCGTTCTCGGCCCAGTCTGCCTCGTCGCGGAAGGCTTTGTCGCGCGGACCTGGGCGGTGGAGCATCTTGGTCGTTGTTGATTGTTGTTCTGCGTGCGCCTGCCTTCGTTGACGAGGCGTTTGCGCTGCAGACGTGTCCGAGCCCATGGATGTCGGAAGCGGGTCTTCTCCCTCTCTTCTCTGCTCCGTGCCCTGCGTTGCTCGTGATCGCACTCGCCGTCCCTACCGTGTTCTGTCTCGCCCACTCGACTCGACTGGGTGCAAAGTGATCCTGTGTCAAAGAAGTGGAAGTGATCGCACGCTGACGTGTCGGGCCGAGGTTTCAACGTGAACCTCGCGCGGAAGCAGCTTCGTGAACCTCGCGCGGAAGCAGCTCCGCCTCGAAGACGCCTGACGGCCTCATCCGGTGTCCCTTCCCTTGACAGCCTACGCTGAGGCCGGTAAAGACTGCCAGAGCCAGACAGACGCCATGAGCGAGGCCAGCCCGCTCTCGGACGCTGAAAAGGTGCGCATGCTTTCGAGACGGGTTCGGCTCATCCTCGTCTCGCTGACGACAAATCCTCCGACTCTACAGATCCGCTTGAAGCGCATCGCAAAGCTCCAGCAGCAACAGCAGCAAGCACAAGCAGGCTCATCGACCGAGTCTCCCACCCCGTCAGCGCCGAAACTGACGCCAGCACCTGCACCCGTTCGCTCATCGGTGCGTTGCTCCACTCTCGGCTCCTCCGCTTCCCGCTGCCCGTCTGCGGCCACGGGGAGCTATCACGGATCAGAGATCGAGAGGAACTGATGCTTGCATGTACGACTCGGGGAGGACAGGCTCCGAAACCCGCTCCGGCGCCCGCTCAGAAACCCATCACGCCGCAACCGAGGCAGCCACCAAAGTTTACAGACTCGTACGACCAGTGGCAGGACCGCGTCGTCCGCGACATCCTCAACGTCACACTCGATGTGAGCCCCTTTACTTTTCCCGTGTCATCCGTGTCAGGCTCCCCGAGTTGATCGAGGCGTCAAGGTCGAGACGGCCCAGGCGTCCAACTGGTCGACCGTGTACCTCAAAGATGTCGCTCAAGAGCTCGACGAGGAAGAGCCTTGTACGTTCATCCGCATCTTCCTTAGGCGAGTCAAATATACAGACTCACGCCGAACCGCTCGTAACGGCAGCCACTTCGCGCCCGCGCCCGCTCCGCATCGACCTCGCCGATCGCCTCCTCCTCGCCCGCCTGTCGCTTTCGCCTTCCAACATGAACGACGACGATTTCGAAATGGCAACCGTCCTCGCCTCGCTCCCCGCCAACGAAACCGCGTTCGAGTACCTCGGAGGGTGCTGGAGAAGGGAGAGGGCAGAGCGGTTCAAAGTCGTCGCGAAAAAGGTGACAAGGTCTCCTACCTGAGAGCCCTGATGGCGGACATATACTGACTCCATTCGCCTGGCCCCCCAAAGGACTCGGACGCTGCGGAAGCTCAGAAACGACTCGCCGGCCTGGCCGAAATCAAGGCGCTTTTGGTTTCCTACATCGGCCTCGTGCTCCAGGACCCTTCCATGTTCCCGCAGGACCACATCTCGTGAGCTCAGGCCCTGTTCTGCTATGTACCCGAGCTTGAGCTGACTTTCTGTCACTCGTACCGCTAGTGGGAAGCCCCTCGGCGCGCTCGAACTCGAACCGCTTCTCATCCCGAACTCGACGCCGATCCCCGCCGGACGGCTCCAACTCGGAGACGTTCCTTCTCTCCTGAACGACCTGGCGATCCGCTTTACTCCCTCGGCGAGTAACGACTACGAAGGCGGCCTGGACGAGATCCTCCTCCCGCTCTTTACGCGCTGGAACTCGCACCTCCTCACGCACAAGCTCGACATCGGTGGCGGTCCCGCCGCGAGCGCGAACGCGACTCCGAGTTGGAGGGACATCTTGCAAGCTGTGCAGAGCTTGAGCGAGATCAAACTCGTCGCGGCGACGTTGCCGACTTTGCCCGGTTGGGACCTCCCGTCCGATCAGGGTCAGCAGCAGGCGCCGAGGCTCGAGTATCACACGTTGTTAGGTCCGCTGCTGCGCCTGAGCACTTTCCCAGACGGAGCGGTACGTCCCTCGTCCTGCCCCCCTTTCGGTTGCGATCCCTACGCTTTCGGAGGAGAACTTGTTCGCTCACGCGCGCCTCTGCCTCTTACGCCCAAAAAGCCTTCATTGCCGCAAGCTTACTTCCCAGAACCGACTTCGATGGTCCGTGGCAACATCGACAGTGCATCGGCAAGCTTGCGGGGAACGCTGCACGGGGTTCAGGTACGCGTTCAATTCCCTCTCTCCCTTTTACCAGAGGAGGACGTGCTCACCCTCGCGAGTTCCTTGTTTTTTCCCTCTAACGCAGACTTCCTTGTTCCGGATCTTTGACAACATGGTCCGAGCGTCTCCAGCCGCGCGGGGTGCCGTTCTCGGCTACTTTGGCCGCGTGGCCTCGCTGAATGCCAAACGCGCTGCGATGCGGGTCGACCCGAACACGGTTTCGAGTGAAGGCTACATCACCAACCTGCATGCCATCCTGCTGCGTTTCGCGGAACCTTTTCTTGACGCTGGGTTCACCAAAGTGAGCGGTGGGCCGTTGCAGAAGTGGGTGTCGGAACCGAGTCTGACGGAAACGGGCCCTCTCCCCCGCGCCACCCCTTCCAGATTGACAAGATCGACCCGCTCTACTATCGTCGCTCGTCCCGAATCGACGTCAAGGAGGACACCAAGATCAACGCGACACAGCAAGAGAGCGACGCGTTCTACTCGCATGCGACCAACGAGGAAACGACTCCGCCGAATTTCATCTCGGAAATCTTTTTCCTCTGCGCGCAGTTCCTGCATATCGGTCCGATGCATGCCATCAAGGAACACAAGGGGATCGGACAGCAGATCTCGCACATGCAGCGTCAGCTGAACGAGATGGAAGCCGATCAGACGTGGCGAGGGGTACGTCGTCCCGTATCCGTGCTCGTGCAGCATAAGGAGGCTGACCAGTCTCCCTGTCATCGCAGACTCCGCAAGAAGCAGCAACGCAAGCAGGAATCGACCGCTACAAGGTGAGAGAGGAAACCCAGTGCCGGCTTCGCAAGAAAAGGAAACTGATCCAGGCTGCTTTGGGCGCCCATCGCGATGACAGAAAAAAATCGAGCAATGGCGCAGTCACCACCTCGCGTACGAGGTCCAGCTCCTCGATCCCGACTACCTCGCCAAGTGCACGAGTTTCTCCAACTTGGTCATGGCCTGGCTTGTGCGACTCGTCGATCCGAAGAAGCAGCACCCGCACGTGCGGATCGAGTGAGCAAGCGCTGCCTCTCTGCTCTGCGTGGTCTGGGGCATGTTCGGTGGCGACGTATGTACTGACCTTTGAGTCCCGGCTCACAGCCTTCCCCTTCCAGACGTGACTCCGGAGATCTTCCGCATGTTGCCAGAGTTCCTGATCGAGGACATTACCGAGTTCCTGAGCTTTACCTCCAAGTGAGCTCGAGTCCATCGTTCTCGCTTGCTCGGACGCGGACGCGGCACAACGCGGGACTGTCCTGACCGCCGTGTTCTCACGACAGATTCGCTCCGCAAGTGCTCGAGTCGTCTTCCCAAGACGAACTGATGTCGTTCATGCTCGTCTTCTTGTCGACGCCGTACATGAAGAACCCGTATTTGAAGGGCCAATTCGTCGAGGTTAGTTCGGCGAGGCGCTCTGGGCGGCCGCAAGAGTGCTTACCTAGAACCGGCTCGGAATTTGCGCAGATCATGTACTACCTCTCGCGACCTACTTACACGTCGCGTAACGGCTGCCTCGGCGACGTGCTCAACTTCCACCAGCTCTCGCTGCGATATCTGATGCCGTGTTTGATCCACGCCTACATCGGTGCGCTCTCCTCTCGACTTCTACGAGTGGCTTCCCTGGCGATTGAACTCTTCTGCCTTTGTCTGCGCAGAGATCGAAATCACGGGATCGCACACGCAGTTCTACGACAAGTTCAATACTCGCTTTTACATCACTCAGCTCTTCAAGCTCGTGTGGTCGAACCCGACGCACCGCGAAGCGCTCAAGCGCGAGAGTCAGTGAGTCGCCGCTGTCCCTGCCCTTAGACGTGTGTCTTCAGCAACTGACATGAGAGGGCGTGCGCTCCTCCTCAGAGTCAACTTTGAGCGTTACGTCCGCTTTGTCAACCTCCTCATGAATGACACGACCTACCTGCTCGATGACGCGTTGGTCCACCTCGGCAAGATCGCCGACATGCAGCGAGCGATGGACGACAAGGCGGCGTGGGAAGCGCAGCCGGCGACCGAACGGCAGGAAAAGGAGAAACTCCTCCGCCAGTACGAGTCGACCGTCAAGAGCGACCTCGACCTCGGACACGAGTCGCTCCGGTTGCTCAAACTCTTCTCGCAAGAGACCAAGGAGCCCTTCCTCGCGCCGGAGATTGTAGACCGCCTCGCCGCCATGCTCGACCAGAACCTGCACGTTCTCGCCGGACCGAGGTGTCAGGACCTCAAGGTCAAGGAGCCCGAAAAGTACCACTTCAAGCCGAAGGAACTCCTCTCCGACGTCCTGCAGATCTTTTTGCAGCTTGGTCCGCACACCGCGTTCCAAAGCGCGGTCGCCAAGGACGGCCGGAGCTACTCGCAGGATTTGTTCCAGCGCGCGACGAGGATCGCGCGTAAGACGGCGATCAAGACGGACGAAGAGTTGAACGAGATTGCGGCCATGGTCAGTCGCGTCGAGGTCATCAAGGCGGCCGAAGAAGCCGACGAAGCGCTCGGCGAGATCCCGGACGAATACCTCGGTCAGCTTTCTTTCTTTGTGGCCGTTCAAGCCGCCCCTCCCCCACCCTAGTGCTGACCACCGCAACGTTCCTCCCATTCAGATCCCCTCACGTACGACATCATGCGCGACCCGGTGGTCCTCCCTTCGTCGCGAACGATCGTCGACCGCTCCACCATCAAGCAGCACTACCTGTCGGACCCGACCGATCCGTTCAACCGCCAGCCGCTCAAGTGGGAAGACATTGTCGACGCGACCGAGATGCGCGAGCAGATCCAAAAGTTCCTCGCGGAGCGCAAGGCGAAGCATGTCCAGGCGTCGCTTGCGCAGCATGAAACAGCCGCGGCGTCACAGTCAACGATGGCGCCGGCTCAAGGCGACGAGCCGATGAAGGTCGACGAGGTGTAGTCGAGTCTTTTCCGCAACTGCATGCATGTCTACATACAACGCTTCATGATGTGCTGTTCGCGCTCGAGCGCTGAACCGCTTGACCTCACAATCCCAAGCTTGCTGGATTTATTCGTGAGAGCGACACTGAAAGGAGTTTGCATTATTACAAGCTGGCTGCACTAGGCGACAGATGAGGAAAAAAAAAGGTATAGCGACAAAGGGCGGCAAGTCGGTGGAGACGAAAAAGGAATGGACGGAAGGACAGATGGGCCAGCGGGGAAGATGATTAGAAGAACAGCCTGCAGAGAGGAAACCGGTCAGCTAACAGGCACCTGGAGCCCGTCCACGATACGAGTGAGAGGACTGACCAAGTGACGACAAACACTCCGAACGCGATCCCGGCGACGACCTGAACGGGCACGCCCTCCTGCCCCTTGAGGTCCACCACCGCCTGACTCGTGAGACCGGCGCCCGTCGCCGTCGCGCCCGAGGACAAAGCCGAACTGCCTCCCGCGCCGGCACCTCGGCTCCGGAGGGTGGCGTTGTTGGTCTCGACCGCTTCGAGCTGAGACTTGAGGCGCGAGATTTCGGCGCGCGCGGCGTCGAGTTCGCTGCGGAGGTGGGACAGTTCCGAAGTCGAAGTCGAGTCTGTCGTGGGGGCGGTTGCAGTCGATTTTGCTGGTGTGGTCGAGGAAGAGGGGGAGACAGCTCCAATCGTCGCACCGCTGCTGCCGCCGCCGACTGGCGCGCCGAGGGCCAAGCCATGAGTGGCCGCCGCTTCGGGCGAGAGTTTTGCTGCGGCCGAGATTTCGCGCGACCTTGTCGAGTCGGACGAGGGCGGAGGGGTCGAAGTACCGCCGGTGGTCGCGGCCGAGAAGGGAGTCGGCGAGCTGGTGGTGCGAGAGGTTCCCGACGAAGAGACGAACGAGGCGTCTCCGGCGCTCGTGAAGCGTGAAGCGTCGCCATCGGTCGCTCCCTGTGATTGTCAGCAAGTGGATTCGGGGTGGTCAGAAGGGCGAAATCGATCGAAAGTGGGGAGATAGATGGAAGACGGACCGCCTCTTCCGGGATGGGCGAGTGTGCGACGTCCGACTCGGCGGCGGGGAGGTAGGCGCATCGGATCTTTTGCTCGTGGATCTCTGATGCACCACCGTCCGTGCGGGCCCTCTCTGCGTCCTCGAGCTGCTTCCAGAGGTCGGGGAGCGGGGTCGACTCGCGTTCGGGGGTGATGATGACGCTCTGGACGAGGAACTTGTCGCGGCATTTGGTACCCGGGGCGGGGTCCTCCTTCATGGGCTGGAGCAAGACGTGGACCTCGACCGTCTCTCCCGGTTCGATCCTGCCCGAGTTTGGCCTGACGCAGTACTGCTTCGGGGCGGTGGTCTTGACCTTGTACGCGACGGCGTGCTGGTTCGAGCTGTTGGTGACGCTGAGTGTGCGCTTGACGAGTTGCGTCAGAGGACCTGCATGCCGTGTATCTCTCGTCAGCTCTACACTCCTCGAACGAATGCGAGAGACAATGATGACGGCAGTGGAAGAAGAGGAAGAGGGGGGTCAAGGAAGGACTCACGCTGGAAGCCAAGTTGGCCAGACGGGCTCAGTGTAACACTCATGCTCGCCCCGTGTATAGCCCGCAGCACTATACGCAGCCGAGTCGGAGTGAAGAGACGAACTCGAGTTCGGCGACGAGGCGTCAATACAGTAACCCCACTTTGTACTCAACCATTACAGCTGATTACAATTCCAAGTTCACCTCCCTTCAGCTCCCTTGTCTCTACACCCCGCACACTTTGAAAGGTCATGCTGTCCCTGCTGCGTCCCCTGGCCTCTAGTGCAGCAGCCACCCTGCGCAGCCGAGCGCCCGCCGTCCGGCCTTCGTTCGGCAGTTGGTTCCCTCCTCGACCTCTGCAGCAGCAGACTGTGCTCCCGTTCTCGAGCTCCGCCGCAGCCTGGATCGTACGCAAACCGACCCAATCAAAAGTGAGCCAAGGGTTTCTGTCCCGAGGGCCCGCCCGCTGCTGATCGATGCGCCCTCCGCCCGCCGCCGAACAGCTCAAGACGCACAAGGGCGCAGCGAAGCGGTTCAAGGCGCTCGCCAACGGCATGTTCAAGCGCGTAAGTACCCGCTGACACTATTCATGCAGTTTGGGGCTCACCCCGTGTTCTGCCTGCAGGCCAAGGCCGGACGCGTCCACCTCAACAGCAACCGGAGTATGAGCAGCACCCGGTTGAACCGCCTCGGCAAGACCGCCTACGCCAGGCCGGCAGAGCGCAGGACACTCAGGAAACTCTTGCCGTACGCATGAAGGAGGGGCAGGGCCGTCGGCGGATGGGGAAGGCAGGGGGGGCTTCAGGGCGAGGGCGGAGAACAGAAGGCGTCTTGTTTGTTGTACGAATTCATCCATCCCGCGCAATGGGGACCGCATATACATGCCCAGAGAATTGTCCACTGAAAGAAAAAGAATGTACGAAAGAGAGAGAGAGAGGCTACAGGGCTAAAAATGTACAGGGTTTCCGACCGCTCCCCTCCCTCAAGCGGGACTCATCAGTGAGTCCTTGCCATCTCCTCGAGCAACGCAATCACTTCCTCGCGCGTCACGTCGACCCGTTCAGGCTCGGACCGACCCGCCAACACCCGGTCCTGTTCCGGTTCGCTCAAGTCGAGGAACCGTTCGACGTACGAACCGTCGACGAAACCCGCAGAGGGCGAGACGACCTTGTCAGAGTGGTACGAGCGGAACCTGTGCAAGAGAGGGGGGGCTCGTAAGTATGCAGACCCTTGGATTGTATTTCAAGTGGGGGGAACATTTGTGGAGGGGGAAACGCACGCTTCTTGATCGAGACCGCCGACCGGTTCAAGCACCGACCGCAAATTGCGTTCGAGAGATGACAGGATCCGACCCGACTCGGTATCGACTTCGGCAATGACGCCGATCGAGCCCGCTGCCGTCGTGTAGACGAGTCGGGGCTGCACATACGTCGTCGTCGTCGTCGACGTGGGAGAGACGCCCTTGGGGCCGCCCCCGAGGGCCGACGCTTCGTGTTGCCGAGTCAGAGCGCCTGCTCCGCGAGGTGGACGGGAACGCCAGAGAAGGATGGTCAGTTCATGCTTGCTCAAAATCAAGGGGACGAGTATGAAAATCGGAACGTACCACGTCGGAAGCGCGAGACCACTTCTCCAACATGCCACCGACCCTGCGCCGACAAGACGCCCGCGTCGGCCAAATCCCTCGCCCCAGCCTGCGCGTCCCGCTCGAGCGTAAACATGTTCAAATCCGCTTCGGCGCCAATGATGCGCTGCAGTCCTCCTCCTCCTCCCTCTCCCCCTTCGACGGCGCCGCGACTTGAAGAAAGCGCCTCCACCGCAACCATGTACCGCGCTCGGTAATCCTTCCCGAGCTCTTTCAACTGAGCCTGCATCGGCGCCGAGGCGGGCGGGACATACTCGAGCAGGGTCACGGACCGGAGTGCGTCGCCGACGATGAGGGTCCGGGGTGAAGGTCCGCGCGCGAGCATATAGGCGATAAAGGCGCCGCTCCAGGTGGCCGACGACGTCAGTTCGCCTTCGGGCGAGATACTCCACACGGCGACCTGTTTGCAAGGAAGGGGTTTTCTATTCTTTTCAGCACCCTCTCGGAAGCGATCTGGGAGTGGGACACGAACCTGTGAGTTGATGGCAGTCCCGATGAGGTTCTCCCCGAGGGCGACGATCGCGTACGGACATCCGCTGATGGCGTGTTCTCCGGCGACAAGGATCTCGCCATCGGCGTTCTCCTGGAGGACCAACAAGCGTCCGCTCTGCGGCTCGGCCGAGGAGGTTTCCTGGGTCGCGGTTCCGACGACAAAGAAAGTGGACTCGCCCGCCGCGACCGAGGCGATACTATGAGCTTCTTCTCCCTCGTTCAGGACGTGCGTGGCCGTCGCTGTGGGCGGGCGAGAGGGAAAGAGCATGTCAATACGCAATCCTGAATGAGTGATGGCCAACCCCTGGAATACAGGAGCGGGACATGAGAGGGGGGGAAGGGTCTCTCACTTTCGTAATCGTCCTGCCGGACAAACCTAACCGAGCTCGTAACCGTCTGCGATCCCGTCAGGCGATCCACATCCCGCCTCGAGCAGACGACTCCAAAGATCCTCCTCTTGGGATCATGAGCGATCCGTCTCGGTTCGTCTTCGTCGAGCGGGACCGTCTTGATGTCGATTTGCCGGACCGCGTCCAGTTGGCCGAGAACGACGCCTTCTGAAGTCGCCACCGCCAGCAAGGAGGAGGAACTTGGACTTTCGGTGGTTCCATCCTTCTGAGGTTGAAGTCGAAGCGACGCAGCCGCGACGACATCCGTCAAGTTCACGCTCGAGTACGTCAAGCGGTTCCTCACGGAAGTGACGATCGTCGGGCGTTCACTCAGCGCGAGGACGCCTTGACTCGCGCCGCCGTCCAGGTTGGCCAACGTGAGCGGTTTGGTCCCGAGTGTAATCGGCTTGTTTGACCTTGAGCGGATCGCGTAGCTGTGCTGCTGCTGCTGCTGCTGCTGCGAGTCGACGTCGTAAGCCAAGAGGCTACCGTCGCCGAGCCCGACCAGTAACGTGCTCGCGCGAGAGGGGTTTCCGTCCTGGGTCGTCGTCGTCATCGTCGAGGTCGAGGAGGGCGTCTCATCAATCGCGAGTGAGCAGATCAAGTACGTCGAGTCGACCGAGAGGGTTGCGAATTGTTCGAAGGCAGGGACAGCTAGGAGGTGAACCTCCTGGCAAGTCCAGAGACCAACCGCCACGACTGGTCGTCCGCCAATCTGACCAACCGCCATCGAAGCGATGTCGTACGCGAATTTGTGCGATCTGTTCAAAAAGAGGGGAGTGGTACCTTCAGTCGCCATGTCGCAGTCAAGCCGCCGTGAGGTGGGCGGGAGAAAGACGCACCCGTGCGAAACGAGTTCTCCTCCCTGAGCACGCAAAACCTCCAGTTCTCCACCTTCGACAGCAATCAACAAGTACGACGACGACGCGCCGTCTTGTGCAGTACAACAGGATTCCGCAGCAGTGACTTTCCGACCCGAACTTGACTTCCAGTGACGCACGGCTGTTGTTTCGTCGCCGCGAGAGGAGGAGTAGGCCACCCCGTCCGAGCGCACTTGGACGAGGTGGTGGTGGTCTCCCAACGCGCCGGCAAAGATGGTCGTAGCACTCGCAGCCGCCGGGTCAGCGAACGGCAAGACGGAAACTTCTTCAATGTCGAGGTCGTCACCGTCGCCGTCGAGGTCCGCGGCGTTGTTGCGCGAGGAGGAGATGCGGAGCACGCGCGTCTCGGCATATGAGCCGAGGACGAGCAAGCTCGTAGTCCTGCAAGCGTGTACGCACACAGATATGCTCATCAATCCGAGTAACTCGGCGGAGCGGTGGAAAAAGGTCAACACTCACCCGTTGTCGGTCTCTTCGGGAATACTCCACAACCTCTGCACGTTCGGCACCACCAACGCGGCCATCTCGGAAAGACCGACTCCGCGCTGGACGACGCGGAGAGAACCAGTCTTGTAGGCACCCGAGCAGGTGATGAGGCGACTCTGCCCGAAGAAGGGAGGGCAGAGCGTTAGCAAATTTTTCGATCGTAAAATGCTGACGGTGAAAATCGAATCGAGTCTGGAAGAGAGACGTACCGATCCGCTGGCTTCGTCCTCGACGAGACAGCAATCAATGATGGGAGCCAAGCTCGGATAACTCGCCACGAGTTGCAGTTCCGCCTCCGCACCGACATCCGCGTCCGCGTTTGAGCGACGATCGAGGCGGACGAGTTGAGAATCGCCAAAACGGGAAGCGACGTAAAAGAGGAAGCTGCCGCTGCTGCTGCTGCTTGCGGGCGCTGTCGTCGTCGCCGCCGCAGACGAATTGGCTCGTACGTCCAGCGTGACGAGCGCGGTTGGGGAAGTCGCCTTCGCAGCCGAAAGAAAAGTATCATCAGTAACTAGGGGGGAGGGCGGATTCTTTCCGACGACGAGAAGGAGGAGAGAGAGAGAGAGCTCACATCGCCCAGGTCGGTCACGTGTAAATCTGTGATGGCCTGCTCGGCGTTTGAGCTCTTTCGATAAACGAGTTTGACGAGGAGCAGTTTCCCGTAAATGTCGCCCAGGAGGATCTCGTCCTCGGTCATGGGCGCCCAACTGCAGCCGGTAGCGGTGTTTGCGCTGTCAGCTCTAGTGACCATAAAGAAGGTTCGTATGTGCCAGCAGCGACTCACGCCGTGATTCGTGCGACGGGGAGAGGGCGAGTCAACCACCCGTGCGGCGAAGCGGTAGTTCTGCCCGTGGGACTGGTCGGCAACCCGGCCGACGAGCTCGCTCGCCTCTTGCCCCTGTTGACGCCTCCCGCTCCGCCGCCGGAGGGCTGTCCCGCCGCACTACTTCGATCGCCGCTACCACCAGCCGTCGACGTCGGCACGCGAACGCAAGTGATGGTATTCTCGCCGACGATGAGCAAACTGCGCGGCTCGACGACGGGGATGATGACTTCGCTGCCTTGGTCGGTCAACGTTTGCGGTTCGAGTGGACCGGGGAGAACATCCTTCTCGGCGAGGTCGAGTCGGATCGAGGTGAGGACGCGGGAACCGGTGTGGTCCGTGTGAATGCAGGCTAGGGTCGGGGCCATGCCGCTGTCGCTATTGACGAAAGCGAGGCAGTGGACGTTGAGGAGGGAAGGGAGGCGAACGGAAAAGTTGTGGTCGAGGTTGATCGGTCCGTCGGGATACGCCGCCACTTCGGCTTGGTCCTCGTTGTCGTCGTCGTTCGCAGGTTCTCCGACGTGCATTGAGCGCGCGGCGGTGGCGGGTTCGACGAGGGGGATGACGCGGAGAAGGCCCGCGTAGGCATGGACTGCGAGGCAGCGAGTTTGGGGATCGACGAGGATGGACTGGTAGTCGTCGAGTCGGCCGAAGGGTTCCTCGATCGAGATGCTCGACACGGTCTCGAGAGTGTACGGTTGGTCAGCTGCCCTTGCGAGGACAAAGAGGCGGAGCGAGGTGGTCAAGACGACGAGCGAGGCCGTGTCGTGGTGCGGCAAGTGGACGGGCTGGATCGCCGCGACTGCTCCGTGGACGGGGACGGTGCAGACGAGGACGAGGGACTGGGCATCGTCGTCCTGGAGCTCGCTGCACTCTATGCGGTCGAGCTTGTTGACGACGAGGGCGGACCGAGTGGGGCTGAAGAGGCGACACTGGACCGCCGAGAGCTGGGCGGTGGGCGGTTGAGCCTGCGCAGCGTAGAGCATCCTGGCAGCGTCCTTCTCACTCTCTCTCTCTGCTGCTACGTCGACTCGAGCAGCGTGTGAGTGACGAGAGAGAGAGACTCGCCTCCACTTTCATCGCCTTCTCGCCGAGCTGCTCTCGGCTGCTTTTGTCTCTTTCTCGAGAACGACGACAGAGACCAGACGTGAGACGCTCTCGCAGCGTCTGTCCCCCTGCTCGCGCCAGTGCAGTCCCAGCTACGCGAGGTGTCGCCTCCCCTCCGACGCATCCGCTCCCGCCCCACTCGACTGCAGAACAGTAGACTCGGCAGACGGCGGCTCTATGCGACGAGACAAGGATGCCGACTGCTAGATCAACCAGTCCTCCACTCCAGCCCTGGACTCCCCGCCCGAACCCGAACCAGAACCCGAACCCGCACGAGCGCACTCGCCTCCTCCCGTCGCCTCAGATCAGGCCAGTCCGGCCTCGGAGCATACGCAGCATCGCTTCCCATGCCACCCACGACGCGCCGTACTCGAGGCAAGCCTCGCCCGACCCGTCCTCCGCCTCCGACATCAGCGACCACCGCATGCTCACCTCGCTCGTCGTCCCGAAACCGAAACGCACCCTCCGCTCCCGCCTCTTGTTCGCCACCATCGTCCTCCTCCTCGCAGTCTGCGTCTATGCGAGCTTCGTAGACGACTTTATGGGCGACGTCGAGGCCACCATCTCGTGCGGGACCTGCATCGCCCTCCTCGCTCCCTTGCAGGCCCTCGCCCGCATCGGAGACGACGCCTTTGTCGACCTCTTTGTCGGGTTCTGTACCAAACTCGGAATCGAAGACGCAGACGTCTGCGCGGGCGCAGTCGGGACTCAGGCTCCGATCCTCGCGCACGACTTGAGGTCGATCACGCTCGCGAGCCCCGCCGCGAAAAACTTTTGCACCACCATCTTTGGCCTCTGTCCCCTCCCCAACACGATCCCCCACACCGTCAACGTGACGGAACGGCCGGCCGAGGCGCTCGAGGACCCCCATTTCAGAGTCGCTGCTGCAACTACTGGTCATCGCCGCGCCACCGCTCGCAAAAAGTGGAAATCGCGCGGGCGGCAACCGTTCCAGATTGTGCACATCAGCGACGTGCACGTAGATCGACAGTACACGGCAAGTCCTCTTCTCTCCGGTCGGGGAAGAAAGTAAGGCCTTCGTCGAGATCAGCCAGCCTTCCTGACCTTCTCTCCTCACGCAGCCTGGCGCCGCGACCGACTGCACCAAAGTCATCTGCTGCCGAGACTATGGTCCACATACAGTCGGCCCTCAAGTCAAGTACCCAGCCGGACCGGTGAGGCTGGTCAAGTTCTCTTCCGTCACGTCGATCGAAAGGGTGCTGACTTGAACGCGCCCGCCCGCTCAGTTTGGTCACAAAAAGGTGTGTGTATAGACGATGCGGGCATGTTTCTCGAAGTTTTTGAACTCGCTGACGCTGCTGTCCTCTGATCCCCCTCTCTCATTCGCTCTCGCTCTCTCTCTCTCTCTCTCTCTCTCTCTCTCTCTCTCACACACCCACTCTCCCTCTCCTGCTCGCCCGCCCTTCGATCAGTGCGACGCACCACCAGCTCTAGTCGAAAGCATGTTTCGAGCGATCGACCGGTCAGTCTGCTACTTTGTCTCATCCCATCATTCACTGGCGGAACTCTCCCCGAAACTCATGGTTCTTCTATCTCTCCCAATTTCTCCGCCCCCGCGCAGGTTCGTGCCGAATCGCAAGTTTAGCATCTTCACGGGCGATGTCGTCGAAAGTGCAGTGTGGGCCGTCGAGCGACCGGTGCGTGTCTGTCTCCCGACGAGGAGGACAGCGTGCCCAGGCAGGACAGGGCAACTGAGAAACCCTCATCTCGACGAAACTTGCTCAGGTTGTCACGAACGATTTGGAACTGTGGCATCAAGACATGCAGCCGGTTTCTTACCCCGTCATCGGTAACCAGTTCGTCATTTCCAAAAACTGTTCTCCGCCCGCAAGAAGGCTCCACGGCGGTTGACCTCTCGTGTTTGTCTCCTTTCTGCCAGCGACGTCGCGCCCGTCAACGCCTTCCCGCGATCGACTTCCCCCTCTGCACACGCCTCCGACTGGGTCTACGAGCTCACGGCGCGCGATTGGCAGAAATGGATTGGCCACCAAGCGGCGAACCAGGTCCGGAACAGGAGTGGGTGCTATGCGCGCGTGCATCCGGGGACGGACCTCAAGATCATTTCCCTCAATACGAATTACTGGTGAGCCTCACACACGCGCGCGCACGGTCTCTCCTCAGCGCCGAAGTTCTTTGTCGGCTAATGCATACGCCACGAAACAGGTACAAACAAAACTGTCAGCATTCGCTCCTCTCCCTCCCCTTCTCTTGACCTCCCCGCACTGCGCTGATATCGCCCGATGGTGACGACCCTGCGCAGTCTGGCTGTACGATTCCGACGTTCCGGTTTGGGATCCGAACGGCATCCTTTCTTGGCTCGCCGACGAGCTCGACCTTGCCGAAAAGGCCGGTCAACGGGCTTGGATCAGTGCGTCAAGCTCTCCCGATTTGCTGCTTAATCGTCCTCGGACGCGCGAGCTGACACGCTCTCGCTCTTTTCGCACCGGAGCTTAGTTGGCCACATGCCGTTCGGGAAAGTCGACGCCATGCGGGACCAATCGAACTATGCGAATCAGATCTTTCAGCGCTATCATGACACGATCGCTGCCCATTTCTACGGACACAGGTGCGCGCGCCCCTGCCTCGCTCTTTCTCGAGTCGCTCCCCGCTCTGAACTCTGCTGATCGGTGATTACTCCGCCAGCCATGTGGACGAGTTCGAGATCGCCTATCCAGACTATGACAACCGCACGGCCGAGACCGCGAACGGGATCGCCTATATTTCCGGAGCCCTCACGCCGACGAGTGGGAACCCTGTTTTCCGCGTATACGACATAGATCCCGATACCTATGAAGTCATGGACTTTGTCCCGTATTATGGTGAACTCTTTCTCATCGGGACTTGGGTCATCGTGGCATCGAACCGCCGCTCACTAACGACCTCTTATCTCGCTTAAACGCGGGTCTCTCTTGCAGCCAACAAGACGGACCCGCAATTCCAGGTGGACCCGATCTGGAAACCATACTACTCTGCGCGTCAAAGTTACAACTCTTACCTCGAACCGCCGCATCCCGCCGAAGCATCCCTCAACGCCACTTTCTGGCATCGCGTTACCGAAGTATTTGAGCGCAACGAGTGAGCTCCTCCCCCCCTCAATTCACCCGGGTGGCAGGAGGGCGTTCTGACGGCGTGTGTTTCTTTTGTCAGGACGGTGTTTCAATTGTTCAACACGCGCCTCTCCCGCGGAGGCAAGATCGAAGACTGCTCGGGTGGACTTTGCCGCAAAAACACCATCTGCATGTTGCGCTCGATGCGCTCCGAGAGTAACTGCGTGAGTGGAGGCGCTGTCTCTTCCTAACTGTGAGACAGCTTGAACTGACCCGGTTGGCCGCGCCGCAAACAGGCCGTCATCAAGCCCGGTCTTTCGTTCAAAGACCAAAAACGAGACACCGACGTAAGTTACTTCTGGTCGTTCGGTAGCAAAGACTATCTCAAGCTGATGTACCGATTGCACCCCGCAGGCCGTCACGGAACCGCAACGCGACGAAGAGCGCGATCCTCAGATCTGGGCTCTCGACCACCCCGAAGAGCGGTACACGCAGTCGCGGCAGCACGACTACTTTGCCTGCGAGGGCCCGGGGCTCGCGAGTATGCTGCGAAGCCTCGGGAGCGGGATCAGGATGCCTCCCGCTGCCGAGAAGGGCGGAGGGTGGGCCAGCACCTTGGGCATCGCGCGTAAAAAGGACCGGAAACTGGAGACTCGGCCCGACGTGCGCTGCCCTCCCTGCTTTTCCCGTCTTCCAACTCGTGATTGATCACTGACTATGGATGTTTGTACCCCTTGGCAGTTCGGAGCACTCGCGAGTCTCCAAGCGCACGCGGAGGAAGCGTTGGCGCAACATCGCGCCCGAAAAGTCCGACATGCGATCATCTTGGACTAAGCTCCCACGAACAGCACGATGTATACAGACTTTGTTGTACCATAGCGCAGTCTAGAGCATGTATCCGGAGGTTTATTCCCCCCCCCCTGCACCTTTTCTTGCCTTGTTGGAGAGGAGTGGACAAGGCGAATCGCTCGGCGTTTTCGGGCGTTTACGTCGCTTCACCTGAGCCCTAGTAGAGCTAAAGAAAGAAAAGCGCAATGTGAATACATGCTGTTCTGCGCCGGAGACTTTGGCAACTGGTGGAGCCGTCTTCCAGCGAAAGCGTGACCCTCGCCTCTCACCTCACTTCACAGACTGTCGCCGCGTGCCACGGCTACGCAGACAGACAGGTTCAATTGGGAGAATATGGCAGCCGACGCAGCTACCAACTCGAAGCGAACAGCGGACGAGATTGACCAACTCGACTTCCAACGCAAGTTCACTCACGTCGTATGGGCCCGAGGACACCGGCACCCCAGGTATGCTGACTCTTGCATTTGGGATACAGCATCGACCGTCGAAACCGACAAGGCCCCGCTCGAGAATGCTGCCCCTGCCGAGGAATCGGACGACGACGATGATGTCGGTCCCATGCCGATGCCAGCCAGTGCAGACGGCCCTACTGCAGCCAAGAGGCGCAGGAGTGCGTGCCTTCCTCAGAAAGCTATACGATCCAGCCGGCTTACTTGCGTCCATCCAGCTCTGAAGCACGAGAAGCTTTACCTCGATCACCTCCCCGCCGCCGACCGCTACAACCGATCCTTGATGCACCGAGACACGCTCGTACACGTCGCCGTGACGAGGTATGTCACACGTCCTCCTCAGGCTCCTGCGGGGGCTCGCAACAGTAGGCACGGAAGCTGATCCTCCTTTCCCGCGCCGTACCCAGAACCAACTTTGTCTTGACGGCATCGGTCGACGGCATTCTCAAGTTCTGGAAGAAGCGACCGGTCGGAGTCGAGTTTGTCAAGCTCTACAGGACCCATTTGTCGCCCATCCTGGCTGTTCCCGTCTCGGACGACGGCAAAAGCTGTGCCAGCCTCGGCGCCGACAGCGGCGGACGGACGGCGGAAGGGCTCGAGGTCAAGGGCAGTGCCAAGGTGTTTGACGTCGAGAACTTTGGTGAGTCTCCCCTGCTCCTTTTCTGCAGAATTCGAGAGTACTGACTGAAACGGCCCCGTAACAGACATGATCAACATTCTCAAACTGCCCTACGTGCCGAGGGCGGCTTGCTGGATCCACGGACGCAACGAGGGCAGGATACTCCTCGCAATGTGAGCACCGACTCTGGTCCGAGCAGGCGGAACTGCGGCGATCAAAGAGGGCTCGTCAGAGCTGACTATTTCTCCCTTGGCACTCTTGCGCGTCAGTTCGGACTTTGACTCTGCCGCGATTCGAATCTACGACGGCCGAGGCGACGGAAAGCCGTTGCACACGCTTACTGCGCTGCATCGCTCGAGCGTTCACCTCATGGCGGTGAGCCCGCGTCCCTTCAGGTCGAGACAGCATTGCCTTTACTGACGGTCTGGCCGCCACTTGACAGTACAACGCGCGGTATCGAACCGTCATCTCGGCTGATGTCAGTGGCATGATCGAATACTGGTCGCCGGATGAACCCTTCGGACTCCCCGACCACCTCGAATGGACTTCGAAAGCCCAGACTGGACTGTACGAGTTCAAGAAGGTGTGCGATTACCATGTTGAGGAGAGGTCCCGAAGCACGCCGGCTAACATGATGTGTTTTCCCCCAGACCAAAACCACGCCGGTCGCGCTCACGCTGTCTCCGACGAACGACTCTTTCGCGATCCTCTCCCTGCCGGACCTTCGACTAACGACCTTCACCTTTTTGACTGGTCGCTTACATCGCGCTTACGACGAGTCTCTCACGGCGGTACAAGAGATGCAGCAAGCCGGCACTTCGGGTGTCGCACTCGACTCGATGGAGTTTGGTCGACGACTCGCCGTCGAGCGCGAGCTGGAGAAGCTTTCGTTGGACGCCGTCAAGGAGGGCATTGTCGGATCGAGCGCGTCGATCGGACAGCCGATGTGGGACGAGAGTGGCAAATTCGTGCTCTATCCGACCTTGCTCGGCATCAAGGGTGAGTTGTCTCTGCGAGCGAGCTTGCCTCTTCGAAAGAAGCCACGCTGATCAAAGCTTGCCATCAGTCGTCAACACGGTGACCAACAAGGTCGCGCGTATCCTCGGAAAGGACGAGACTGTCCGCTTCACCAACATTGCACTGTACCAAGGCGAGACGGAGAAGAAGGGCGTCACCACGATCGTGAGTGACTGCGGGACACGTCTTTTTCGCCACCTTGCAAGTCCCCGCAACTGACTAGACTCGACGTCTGTCCGCATCCCACAGGCGATGGTCACGTCGGAGAACCCCCTCTTGCAAAAGAAGGAAGAGCAAGAACCGACGCTCTTCTGCACGGCTTGGAAACGGCCTCGATTCTACCTGTTCACGCGCGACGAACCCGAGTAAGTTGCTTCCCGTGCTGGCAACATGTTCGGTCGAGAGGCAGTAACTGACACAGCGAGGTACGCAGGGACAAGGACGGCGAGCGCGACATCTACAACGAGAAGCCGACTCGCGACGAGATGACGATCGCTGCCCCGGCCACGTCCGCCGCCGGTCCGCTCGCACGGAGAGGGGTCATTCACACGACCAAGGGGGACATCCACATCGAACTTTACCCGGAGCAAGTGCCCAAGACTGTCGAGAACTTTGTCGGCCTCTCGAAGAAGCACTACTATGACGATGTGATTTTCCACCGAGTGATCCCGAAATTCGTGAGTCGAGTTCCCGCTCCCGCTTCCTGTGAGTCGACGTATTGACCGGGCTGTGGTCTTTCCGCGCGCAGATGCTCCAAACCGGAGATCCTCTCGGCGATGGTACGGGAGGCGAGTCGCTTTGGGGATCCACGTTCGAAGACGAGTTCCACCCGCTGCTCAAGCACGACCGGCCTTACATGCTCAGCATGGCCAATGCCGGACCGAAGACGAACGGCAGTCAGTTCTTCATCACGACTGTGCCGTGCCCTTGGTGAGTTTCGTCTTCCTGGCCGATATCATCGGTACTTTGCCCCAACTGATCTTGGAACGCCCCGCTGGCAGGCTCGACAACAAGCACTCGTACGTTCATGTGCTCTCAGCCCCCGTTCAGAATCGTATCGTGTCTGACCCCTTGTCTTGTCGGAAACAGCGTGTTCGGTCGGGCGACCGCAGGGTTTGACGTGATCCACGCGATCGAGAACGTTCGGACCGACAAGGGAGACAAGCCGCTGGACGAGATCAAGATCAGCAGTATCACCCTGGAGGGCTAGTGGGCGCCTCTCGCGGGCTGCATCGTAGGCTGGCGGACCCCAGAGTAGACGATGGGAGAGGTTCAATCCGGCCCTTCGAGTCCGGCAAGCCATGCGTAAAATCCTTGATCCTCTTTGCGCTGAGTACAAGAGAACTGTGTCTGTGCAAGCCTCTGTGTGCATTCAAGCTTGGCTGTGCGCGACTCGAGGAGTGCACGTCGGACTGACTTTCACGTGTCAGACGAGCCCCGACCTTCCTTTTCTCCGAACGAGACTGTGTTGGCGCAGTCTGAAACCGGTCAGTGTCGGACCCAAGAGACTTTGGCGGGCAAGTTCATTCTCAATCTGCCTCTCTCGCTGCTTCGGCGTCCTCCCGGCACGCGACTTGAACGCGGAACCGCCGCACATTCCGATCACTCAAGCGGGGCAGTCCCGCGTTCGAAGCGTGTCGTACTCACGCCGGCCGGTCTTCGCTAGCAGACTGTGGTACTTGATAAGCTTGCCTCCGTCCCAGACAACCTTCGACGCCTAGTCGCAGAAGGTGCCATGGAGGCGAGACCTGGTGCAAAGACGGGCGGCGCTCGCAGCGTTCTCCGCCTGGCTGTCTTCGGTGGGTTCATCCTTTCTCTCGCTGTCTCGCTCACAGTGGCCGGAGTCTCTAAGCCCGAGTTCCGCTAAAGCCATTCGTCACTTCGACAGGTGTCGCGGTCATCTTCTTCCTCGCAAGCTCGTCTATTTTTGATCGTCAACGCGAAGAGACCTGTTCGAGGCAGCAGCAATTCTTTTCAACTGGGCCTTCGACCGCCGCCGTGCAACGCCTCTTTAGTGAGCTCGTGGAGGTACCAGAAGCCGAGGTCGGGCAGGTCGCGATCTGCGCGAGCGTCAGGTCGGAAGGTCGATTCATTACGGAATGGTTGCTCTACGTGAGACGCACGCTCTGCCTGTGCTTTTCGGAGAGCGTGAGGCGCTGATGCACCCACTTGCAGCACCGAATTATGGGCGTCGATCGCTTCTACCTGTAAGGAGAATAGCTTGCGCGAGGCGAAAACCCAAATGTCAGCTCACCAGCGTGCGAGCTTGCCACACACCTGCCCGTCTAGATACGACTCGGGCTCGACGGACAACACTCTCGAAATGCTTCAGCCCTGGATGGAGGCGGGGACTGTCAAGCTTCACGCCTTTGCCCACGGTGAGTCGCAGTTTCTGGCTCCGCAGGAGGACGCTGCTCACTTTCGTCTTGGTAACCCCAGACCAAGCCGGTCACTATCAGACCACGGGGCTCGAGACCTGCTCGCGCTCGTACGGTCCCACGACGGAATGGCTCCTCGAAGCGGACATAGACGAATTCCATGTCGCCACGCCCTACTTTACCGGCCTGAACCGTTCGCAACCGATCCTCCTCACCGACGTACCGGATCAACCCCTCCGCCGAATCCTCCTCGATAACTGGCTCTATACGGGAGCCGACGCGGTGGTGTTATCCAGAACATCCTTCAAGGATGCTGGTCTGGAAAGGCTTCCGGACGAGGCGAGCCTGTTGCGCGTGCAGACGCTGCGGTGCGAGAGCGTCTCTCCGAATGGTATCGTCGAGGCTCTCTTCTGACGCGGGAAAAATCCACAGAGACTTCTATCATTCGCTCGAATATGACAAGCTCGCGTTCACCAAAGTGAGACCGTGGCTCGAAGACGGGCCGAATCACTCTTAGCCGCCGAGACTCACCGTCCTTGCCCTGCAGTCTTTGATCCATACACGACGACAAGCCGAAGGTTGGGTGCTGCCGGGCGCGCACTTCTTGAAGCACGCGACGCTCGACCGCGAGGCTGCCAAGATCATCACGGCCGACGGTCAGCCGGTCAAGGTCATTCTCAACGATGCAGGAGCTCTCACGGGTAAGCAGGGAGTGGCTTACATGGGGAAGCATTACGCTCCGCGAGTGTATGAGCCACTCGTGATGTTTCACTATGTCGAGCGCGGTGAGTCTGCTTCTTGCCTTTTTTTTTTTTCAGCTTTTGCCCCCGACTGATTTCATCGGTTGACCGGCGGTCGAGGGTGGGCAGATCTCGAGGTGAGCCAGATCACGGAGCAGGTATGCTCAAGCTTGAAGTTGATTTTGGTGCGCGTGCAGGATTGCCTGCGCAAGTTGCAGGTGGCGCAGAAGCTCCGAAAGGGCGGGTGGCGAGACAAGGCCGGTGTGGCGGGCTGCAAAAAGTAGGCACTGAGCCCTTCTTGGAGATCAGAGCTTTGGTGCTGACTTTGGGCCCTCTCCCGGTGCAGTTACGACGTATATCAAGAGTCGGACGACTGGGTTCCGCTTCACGAAAAAGACAGCTTCTGTGAGTGCTCCGATGTGAGCCTGCCGTCGAGAGAAAGGACCTCTTGACGAGCCCAACACGCTCGCAGACGGCGGAGCGGTCCGCGATCGGTCCATGGCCGATAGCTGGTTCGGGCTGTACCTGCCCTTGCTGATTTCCGCCAGCGAGCAGCTCGCACGCGAAATGTCGAGCAAGGGCGCGCTCGTGCAGCCGACGACGGTCGATCCGCACCCCAAGCTCGTCGCATTCTGGCAGCGAGAGGGACTGTCCCCTTTGAACGGAATGCCGTTGGCGAAAGAGGGGGGCGGCGGTCGCACGGCGAAGGAGGAGCAGGGATAGTCGACTTTTGGTTTCTCGCCTTGCTCCGTGCAGTCCTTCATTCCTTCCGCAATCGAGCAGTGCGTGCACTATCAGAAGTGTTTGCGCCACCTGCTAGTGAGCCTTTGATGGTGCTCCGGCTTGTGGAAGACCGATAGCAGGATCAGTCTGCCAGCGAAAAGAGCGAAGAGAGAGGTCGACTTCAGCTCCTCGGAACTGCCCTGTCTGAGCCGAGCCGACGTCCGGAGCGGTAACTTGAGCATGCTCGATGATCTGGTGTCCCACTCTGTTGCATAGACGAAGAGTCGGAAGCAGGATAGATGTCATCATCATCAGCCGCGGGCAAAGGTGAAATTTTGCAGCTCCGTCTGATCTGGCGATGGGCTACGACGTCTCGGAAGCTACCATTGCCGTCTGACCTCGCAAAGAAGACACGCGCACACGCACCAGGCGTCTGAACCCCGGATCGCCCGACTCGACAACCTTCGGGCGTAAAGGCGACTTGTCCTCCGCGCATCTTGCAAGCCCAACGCTGCGCCGTGCCGATCGTCAAACACCGCGACGCCGTAGAAGGAATGGCTAGCTCGTTGCAGCAGCCCGAGGCTTCTGCCTCTCCAGCAGACGCCACGCCGCAACCGCAAAAGGCGACCGTCCTCGACGCGGTCCGGACCATCGACCCGCTCTCCGATCTGCAGCGGTTGCCCGACATGCCCTGCGCGCGGTACTCCCTCCTGTTCGGAATCGTCGCCGGCGTCTCGGTCGGAGCTATGCGCTTCATCTTTTCGCGAGCGGGACGGAGGGGATCATTACGCGGCGGCGGGGCGGAAAGTCCTTGGAGCGAGGTGGCGGTCGCGGCGAATTGGGCCGTCGGCGCATGGGGAGTCGGCAGTCTTGGAGCGTGGTGAGTTCTGCGTTTTGGTCTGCTGCAGATTTTTGCTCTCGATCGCCTACGCTGACCGTCTCTTACTTTCATTTCTCTCTGTCCTTCCAAAATCGCTGCGTGGTTGTTGGTCATCAATGCACCTCACTACTCTTCAAAAGGGAAACTTGCCGAGCACGACAGACTGCCGAAGCGGCGCGGATGCAGGCTCTCGTCTCCGAGATCAAATCGCGACGAGCCTCGCGGTCCGAACCGAGCGCGAATCGCACCAGCGAGCGAACTGGTCCTCCTTCGTCCGATTCTCGTGAACGAGATCCATCCACAAGCCAGCTGCCGACAGGCTTGACTGCCGTTCAGCCCGATACACCACCCGTCGATGATTCGCAGGCGCCGCCATCTTCAAGGACCTCTTGGTCCGACAAACGTATCTAGTTCGGAGGGACCACCGTTCTGTATCCTTGCAATCGCATTCGCATCTTCGCATTCCCGCTTTCCGCATGAGCTGTTCTTCTGCTCTCCGTGAAGGTTGCTGGCTTTCGGGCGCGGACATCAACCGATTCCGCCACAAACGACGGGAGTGCAAGGGTCTTCTAAGTCTTTGAATTCATATTGTTTAGCTTTAGTGCGAAGAGTTTATATTCTGTCGCCTTCCCTAATGCCGAAAGAGACCGGCTCTATTATATTGCGAGGTCGTCCTGTTCGAGGTCGTCGATCTGTTCGTGCCCGGGGCGCTTGGTCCACCAGTGGTCGCAGTCGGGATGGGAGCCCTCGAAGGGCACGAAGCAAGGACCAGTGAGGTACCAGCCCACGCGCGCGGGCACGTCCAGGTCCCAGAGACACCTTGGTTCGAGCAAAGGAGCGCAGAGTCAGCGTGCGAATTTTCGGGGCACGGCTCGGGCCTGCACGCGGAACTCACCAAGACCCGCATTGATGCTTTGCGTTTTTGACTATCTGTGCTCGCTGATGCGATTCGAGCGCAGGACACTCCGCCTCGAGGCCTTGCAGGACGTCGAGCCAGAGGGTCAAGCCCTTGTTGCGCTCGCCGCATGCGCGTTCGACTTCGGCGCCGGCGCCGACTCGATCCTTGCCGTAAAGCCTGCGTAAGGAGCTGAAATGCGTAAATCCTTTTGGTCAGTTTTGGATCCGAGTCGAACCGGAAGAGGACGAGAGGACTGACCCCGACGAAGTCCGTGGCCGGCTGAGCGAACGACGCCCGAGCCGCGCGCTTTTCGCGGACTGCGCGTTCAGGAAGACGACCAGCGCGCCAGCCATGCAAAAGAGGACGAGCACGAGGTAGCGGCGCGACGTCCACGAGCTGGTGCTGCCGGCAGAGGAGGAGAGAGCACGTCGAGTCGACCGAGGTGGTGCGCGCGTATTGACGGGCAGACCGAGCATATTCACATCTCCTGGCACACTGCCCTTCTATGATCCTCTACACCTTGCAAGCTGTCCTGTCGACGCGAATTTTAAACTTCTTCGACACTGAAGCGGCGCCGGGCAATGCCCCGAACGAGCAAGTCCGGCTCCGGCGTCGCGTGCGAGAAAACGCGCTTTGATCGGTTCGGTCGCCGCGCGCCGGAAATGCGACGCGCTTCTCAAGCTAAACCGCGGAGGGAACCGCGCCGATCGATGCAGAGCTCTCCCATTGCACCATCCCGCGACTGCCATACTGTACAGTGCATAAAGCACGCTGACCCGCCAGTCTGCCCAAGAAGCCGTGCTCGGGGGTGACCGTCGGTCCAGACGCTCCTTTACGCGCTCTCGATAACGATCGCCGACTCGGATCCTATCGCAAAGCTAGACGCCACTTCCTGCTGCAGCTGGTGCAGGCAGGTCAACTTCGACGAACACTCAGCTCGGCGGCACGCAGATCCGAAGCTCTGCCACGCCTTGCCGCCATGCCAATGGTTCCTCAACGTTTGAGCGGCTCAAGAAGCACCATCGTCGCCGGCGTCGCTGTCGTCTTCGCGCTCGTACTCCTCGCGTCGTCGTTCCGGTCGACCAGCGTGCGGAGCATCCACGTCCCCGACGGCAAGGGCGCCCTCGCCAAGGTCGATGTCGCGTTGCCGTCCGATTTTTACGACTACTCCGTCGCCGACTTCTACAAGCCCTACCGGGATCACATGTTCGCTCCGTGGACGTGCCTCGACGACAACGCCGCACCGGATAGTCGCTGCCGACGACCGATCACCGGGCGCGCAATCACCGCCCTCGAATACCTCGCCTCGGGCGGCGCGTACCGCATCCGCTACACCGGGAAGGACATCCTGTACCGGCCGCTCCAGGTCTTCCGCTTGACCTACAAGGTGAACCGTCTCGAATGGATCATGAACACGATCCGCGAGATGGCGGACGAAGGCATGTTGACCCGGACCGTCAACGGAGTGGAAGGTGAGGAGCTGGCTTTGCTTCTCTTCGGCGTGCTCAGCTGCTGTGGCGAGGCTGCCGGAACCTGTACGTCTTGTGCTGAGGCACCTACACCTCTCCACACAGAACCTATCCGTTTCGACGCAGTCTTCCGCACCGGCGACTCGCCGCAGATCACCAAGGACACGCTCTCGAAGGATTCCGGCTATCTGCTCTTTTCTTTGCGGTCGTCCAACCTGCATTTCGACATCCCGATCCCCGACCCGGTCGGTTACGGGTCGAACGGCAACTACGTCTGGCCGGACCGATCGACTCTGGTCCCGTGGGAGGAAAAGGTCGACAAGGTCGTCTTCCGCGGTTCGGCCAGTTTCTCGTTCGCCGTCGATAACTGGTTCTCGAACGCGCGCTTCCGAGCCGTGCAGCTCTCGAATGCGCACCCCGATTTGCTCGACCTTGGCATGACCGCGGTCCACCCGAAGCCGATGCCGCCTCTCACCGCCGGACCGAAAGAACTCGACACGGCCTATTTCCCGCAGCCGACGAACGACGACATCCTGCGCGAAGCGGGAATTCAGTTGTCGAAACAGATGACATTCTACGAGCAAAGCCAGTACAAGTACATCATCGACATCGATGGCGGCCTTGGCTCGTCGCGGCGGATCGCCATGTTGCAGACCGGCAGCGTCCCGCTCCTGACCGAGTCGCACTGGTTCTGCACCCACAACAAGCTCCTCGTCCCGTGGGTTCACTACGTCCCGATCGCCGAGGACTTTAGCGACCTCCTCGATAAGGTCCGATGGCTCCGCGAGCACGACGACTACGCGCGGTCGATCGTCGAACACGCTTCCGCCTTTGCCGACGCGTACCTTTCGAAGCAGGCGGCCAAGGAGCAGTTTGCGGCGATCCTGTCCCGGTACGCGGACCTGCAAGCGCCGGACGTCAAACTCGACACCTCGGACGTCGAGATCGACTTTTGCAAGACCAAAGGTGGAAAGTGAGTCTGCACGACCCTCGCGCCTCGCGGTGTCAAGCCCTCTCAGGACTGCGAGCTTACTCCCGATTCCTCTTCGCTAGGGCCAAAATCGAACCCGGACCGATGGGATGCTCTCAGGGTTGGAAAACTTGGGAGGGACCGACAAACAAATAGATTCGCGCGCGCTCTTAGACTACATGGGGTCCACATCACTGTAAAACACGTTCCGGTATTGCAGGGTTTTCTCGCTCTTACAGCGCTTGCATCCTATATGTAGCCACGAGCTGCAGACTGATCTGGGGAACGACAAAGTCGCGAAGGAACGTGCGCGTCGCGTTACGTCGTCGGCCGGAACTCCGACTGCGGCGCGTCTATACTATTAAGCTCGTAAGCTCCAGCTAAAAGTACAACGAGCTATGTATCAAACGACGTCGCGGACAACCTGTCCGAGGCACAAACTTGGGCAACTCTCCACGCCGGCAATGCACGCGGCAGCGACACGCTTCTTCACGTCGTACCTGCACCAGCTGCAGGCTCGGAGCACGCTATAGGACCCTTGCGACCGCTGGCCGAGTCGTTCGGTGACGACTGTACCGTCTACACTGCTGTCCCTCAGTCACGGGATGTTCCCTGGCAAAGACGCGGACGCAGCTCCCGAGCCCGCATACGAACTACTGCAAACCACCGAACAGAGCAGGTCAAGTCTCGACGACCGTCCTGACTCTCCTCTCGGCTCGGAGGACGGCGAAGACCTGCCACGCACCAGCTCCGCCGCCGTCAGGCTCCCTCAACGTTGGAACGGCTCGAGAGTCATCATCGTCGGCGTCGTCGTCGGCGTGTCTGCGCTCGTCCTCCTCGCGACGGCCTTCCTCTTCGCGAGCGTGCAGCGGATCCGCGTCCCGAATGGCAAGGGCGGCCTAGTCGAGCTCGACGTCGCGCTGCCGTCCGATTTTTACGACCGCTCGGTCGCCGATTTCTACAAGCCGTACCGGGATCACATGTTTGCTCCGTGGGCATGTCCCGATGAGACTGCTGCTCCCGACAGCCTCTGCCGGCGACCGATCACTGCGCACGCTATCACGGCGCTCGAATACCTCGCCTTGACTGTCGGATATCGAATTCGCTACACCGGCAAGGACATCCTGTACCGGCCTCTCCACACCTTCCGGCAGACCTACAAGGTGAACCGGCTCGAATGGATCATGAAGGCGATGCGCGAGATGGCGGACGAAGGCTTGTTGACTCGGACCGTCGACGGAGTCGAAGGTGAGCGGCTGCTTTCTCCGGACTACTGCGATTTGAGCCTCCTGAAACCCGGACGGTGTACTAAACCCTGTCGCTCTCCGCAGAACCCATCCGCTTCGACGCAGTCTTCAATGCCGGTGACGCCGCGAGGATCACCAAGGACACGCTCACTCCAGATTCCGGCTATTTGATCTTCTCCTTGCGGTCGTCCGACGTACATTTCGACATTCCGATCCCTGATCCGGTCGCCTATGGATCGAACGGCAACTATGTCTGGCCGAATCGGTCAACTCTCGCCCCTTGGGAGGAAAAGGCCGACAAGGTCGTCTTTCGCGGTACGGCCAGCTTCTCGTTCGCCGCCGACAACTGGAACTCGAACGTGCGCTTCCGAGCCGTACAACTCGCGAACGCACATCGCGACATGCTCGACTTTGGCGTGACGAGGCTCCGGCCCAAGCCGCTGCCACCGATCACTGCCGGCCCCGACGAGCTCGACACGGGTTTCTACCCGCAGCCGACGAACGACGACATCCTGCGGAAAGCGGGGATCCAACTCTCCGAGCCAATGTCTTTCTACGAGCAAAGCAAGTTTAAGTACATCATCGACATCGATGGCGGCCTCGGTTCGTCGCGGGGCGTTGCCATCTTACAAACCGGCAGCGTACCACTGCTCACCGAGTCCGCTTGGTTCTGCACCCACAACAAGCTCCTCGTCCCGTGGGTCCACTACGTCCCGATCGCCGAAGACTTTAGCGACCTCCTCGACAAGGTCCGGTGGCTCCGCGAGCACGACGATTACGCGCGGTCGATTGTCGAACATGCCGAGGCCTTTGCGGACGCGTACCTCTCGAAGCAGGCGGCAAAGGAACAGCTGGCAGCGCTCTTGTCCCGGTACGCGGACCTTCAGGCTCCGGACGTCAAACTCGACAACTCGGACGTCGATGTTGACTTTTGCAAGACCCAACTCTCACGGTGAGTGTTCACGAGCCCCGCTTAGCACGCGCATGTGTGCGACGGGGTGCTTACTTTGAACCTGCACTCTCCGCCAGGGAGCGAGTCGAAGGTGGACCCATGGGATGCTCTCGGGGTTGGAAAATCTGGGAAGGACCGACAAAATAGATAGATTCGCGCGAGCAGGGGGGGTCCAGACATGTTGTAGAACAATGTTTCGGTATTGCAGGCATCGCCGTCCAGTCGCCTGCCGCTTTTCTGACCGCTTGAGCGTGTCACGCCACTCCGCAGAGGCTGCCAACTCGCGTGAAAGAAAAAAAAAAAGCATCATCTCTCGTCTAGCCCGATGCAGGAAAAAAATTCATCTGCACTTCTATATATAGTATAGCTGTTCTACCCTGCGACTGCGAATCCATAACTCTTGAAGTACTTGCCCTCCTTCTCTTCGCGATCCGGCTCGACCGTGAGGACGTGCAAGAATGTTGGCTTCTGCGGGTTGGCCTTGCTCGTCCAGCTGCTGTCGCCGGCGCAGATCTCGTCGAGCACCATCTGAGTCGTCGGCGTCGTCCACGTGCCGTGTAGGCGTACGGGAGAGCGAGGACAGGAAGGTCCGTTCGGGCGCTTCGCACCGTCTGCGGACTTGTCTTGATCGAGCCAAACCAGCGCGTCGGCAGACTCGCGCCACGACCGGCGGTACAGGAGCGCGGTGGGGCCCTGCGTCCCTCGTCCGTCGAGATTGTAGACGAGGTGCGAGTCGGTCGAGTTGGCAGTGAAGCCCGGACGCGACGTACTTCGAGTCCTGCCGCCGTCGGATTGGTCGATCATCATCTCCCACCCATCCTGCACCACGGCCGAGCTCTCGAGTGCCGCCTTTGTATGGTTGATCTGACTCGACAGGCACTCCCACTGTCGCATCGGCCCGTACTGCCAGCGTGCGGGGGGAAGGGGCGACAGCGGTGCGTTCGGAGACGGCGCCTCGGGCGTCGGAGCAAAGGGCTGCGCGCTCCAGGCCGCGACGTGAGGCCAGCTCGGGCCGCTGTTGTCGGGATGCACCTTGGAGAGGTCGATGACTGAAGACGAGGCGTTGGTTCCGATCGAGAGTTGCAGGATCAGCTCTCGCGCGATCAAGCTCGCCGTGAGGATGTGTCCCGGCTGCGAGAGATGGATTCCCTTGTCGACATAGAAGCCGGCGAGGTCTTCAAGTTGTGGCCAGCTGTACATGGTCTGCGCAAAGTCGATGACCGGCACGGAGTAGTGCTGCGCGACGAGCGCGTGGCTGTAACCGGACGAGGACAGGAACGAGTTCCGCAGGGGCGGCCGGCGGACGTCGCCCGAGTACGAGACGAGTTCGATAACCATGGCGGGTATCGGCCACGAGAGCGCGGAACGGAAGATCCGCTCGTAGTTCGCGGTCCTCGAGATGGTAAAGTCGGTCTCGCCTTCGGACCCGGGCAAGATCCCGTTGTCGTTGTACGCAAACTCGACGAGGAGGAGGTCGATTGGCGGCTCGGCGTCGCGCGAGGGACTGTAGCGGAAGAAGCTCCCGAGGCAGATGCTGGCGACGCCCGACTCGCTGCCCGGAATCGCCATGTTGATCACTTCGTGCTGGCTGCCATCCCCCGCCGGCCAATTCCGATTCAGCCACTCGACGAGGTGGTCCCCGTAGGCGTTCGGCATGGCCGAGATACTGCCGCCGACGATACCGATCCGTAGCCTCTCGCCATTCTTGAGTTTCGCGACGACCCTTCGCTGCAAGAGTTGGAAATTCCGCGACGGAGCGTCGGCGAGTCTATGCGACGGCGGAAAAGCAGTTAGCGGTGGTCGTCAAGGCTGCCATATCGGCCTCCGTCCCACGACTCACCCTGTCTTGATTGCTGCGAGACCTGACAGAACGACTAGCACGGCGACTGCACAAATCGCCGCGAGGAGCGTGCTTCTCCTCCGGTAGATGGGAGTCGTCTCCCTATGCCGAGCCAGCGACGGCTGCTGTGCTCGCTCCGACGCAGCCGACAGCAGCGGGATCCCTGCTTCGCCGACCGATTCGCCGCCAAAGTCGTCCTCGATACCGTTCTCTTCGTTGAGGTACGGCGTACGGGTTGGCTCGGTCGCCTCGCCGTCTTCTGACAGTCGGAGCTCTATCATCGCCTATGTACGCGGTCCTGCGAGGGGCGCACAAGCTGCCTGCAGCTGGCTAATTATGTACGGTAAGAATGATTACACTCGCACCAGTTACCCAAACCGTTATAGGCACAGTCCAACCCCGCGTTTTGAGAGCGCGACGAACCGGCCGGGTCGCGCCGAAAACTTTTGGCTCGATGCGCAGGCTAGGCAATCGAGAGCGATGTATTTAGAGTCAAACCTGCGCCCTTGAGCCCTTGCGCAGCTTGCAATGCTGGCTACCAAGTAGTCAGCTATATGACAGCCGGTACTGGTGTCGCATAATAGCGGCGCGATAGGCAGCTTTCGCGGTATGGCGAGTTCATCACAACTTGCCGTCTTCGCTTCCGGAGCGACGATCGTAGCTCGGAATTAAACTGCTCAACGTGCCTGAAGCTTGCAGCCGGACTCCCGGAGCCGCGCTGGCGCTGTTCCTCATGATCTATAGCTAGTCTTCCAGCTCTCGAAGCAATATATTCCGTAACATAGAGGCGGAGACGGGCCGTCGCGCTGATACGCGGAGGCACGCCTATGCATCATGATTGTGCCGCACAAGCTGGGCTATGATCCGCTTCAGACCAGCGCCGAGGACGGCCCTGCTCCGCTGGCGAGCAAGCCGACTTGGTATCGGCGCCTAAGCTGTACGTCGTCTTTCAGATCCATGGGTCAGGTAGCTGGTCCTTTTATTCATGACCCTGGATACAGCCATCTATGCCGTCCTGGCTGTAGTCGCTCTCGCCGTGACGGCGATGTCGGCTGCTATCGCCCTCGAATCCTTCTCGGCTTCGAGGACAATAACTTCGCCGGTCGCCAGCGTCGGTCGGAACTGCAACACGCTCGAGATGTACTACGGACGGAATAACGCGTCGTTCTGGGTCGCAGAAATGAACCCAGGCCGGTACGATCCCGAGCTCGTCATCCGACCGACCGACGACGAGGCATTTCGCCAATGCCCGGGCCTCGCCGCCGCTTCTTTCGTCGTCACGGTGCACTACGGTAACGAGTCGCACGTCCTGCTGGATCCGCCGTCTCAGCTCGCACTCGGCGTGTACCGCTTCCAGTCCTTCCCTCCGCCGCTCCTCCTGACTACCGGTCCGACCGAGTTGGAAATTCGACTCGACTTTGGTTTCTATCCCGGGGGCGACAGCGGTCAACCTTGTGACGACACTGCCTGTATGCCGGTCGACGTCGCGCATACGGGTGTGGCGTTCAGCGGCGATGAGATCCGCTCCGAGACGGGCGAGCGGGTGCGTTTGACCCGCGCCCCTCGTGCTGCCGGTCGATCCGTCGGCGCCTCGACGTGTGCCACGCTCGACCCTTTGCCGGCAGTCTACATGGCGACCGAGAATGCCTTCGTTTTCACCGACGACGACGGCATGCCCTGCAACGTAGTCGCGACCGGCTCCGCGCTTCCGGGCACTCCGGATCTGCGTTGGATCCACGTACTCGGCGACTCGAACAGTCGGTACCTCGTCACCCAACTCGCCGAGATGCTCAACTTGACGTTGGCGGCGGAGCATACGGCGGAGAACGAGAAGCATCCGACCACGTTGGTCTACCACGACGGAACCGGTTCGGGCATCGTCCTTTCTTTCCAGTGGTTCTTTGTCCGACAAGATCCGAGCGACGCTCGCAACCTCGCCGCCATCAACCTCACATCACTGGCTGCGTACCTCGACTCGATTCCCTTTGCGCCGACGCCGGCCTGGCCGAAATCGTTCACCGCGACCGAAACCCGCGTGACGGACCTCTTCCTCTCGTTCGGTTCGCACGCCCCCGGCCTGACTCAGTCCGGGATGCGCGCCGGAATGGATCGACTCGACGCCGGGTTGCGAGAACGGTTCGGCTTGGCGCGTTCGACGTACCTCCTCTTGACGGCCGCCACCGAGCCTTCCACCATCCCGGAAAGCTACGGTCCGCAGTCGGCCATGCGCAACAACATGATCATCAAGAATGCGCAGAACGCGGTCGCGAACGAGTACATCCGCTCGACCTTTCCCGACACGATCGTGGTCGACTTTTTCTCGCTGACTCGGACGACGCCGCTCTCGCTCAAAAAGGACAGCGTCCACTTCCTTTCCGAGGTCTACTCTGCCCAGGCCGACCTGATGTGGACGGCGATGCATCTCGCCGCCTTGCGGGTCGAGCCGGCGTCGTAGACAGAGACACGCGACTACGTTTTCTATGCGCCCGATAGAGCATACCCATACACCTATTCGTCGCCATCTGTTGTAACAAAACTTCCTCTTGACCGACTTGGTCACTGCTCTGCCAACTCTTACTGCAGGCCGGCTGGACGTTTTCGGTGCGCATAAAGCTTGTTCGCGCGATTTGCGCGGTGCTCGAGCCCAGCCAGCTCCTTTTGGCTCTCGATCAAAAAATCGCATGAAACACGTCGCGGCGCCTGGCCAGCTTGGCTCGCGGCCGGGCGGCGCACGCGTCCGGTTCCAGCCGCTCTTACAACGGTACCGCTGTGGACCTTCGACGACTGTCTCAAGCAAGCATTGCGATCAGCCCTTCGAATCCAGAGACTTTGATAGCGAAACTCGGTAACACGGTCGCCTCCTCGTCAACCAACCGCGCACCCGAACCTTGTCCCCCTTGCTCGCCTTTCTGCTCCACCTTCTCCTCTCCGACGCGCTTTAATCTTCACGCAACGCAAGCATGTCGTCTGATCTCCATACTGGCCGCACTCCCGCTGGAGGCGAGAACGGCGCCGCCCTCCCGATGGCGGGCAACATCCTGCACAACGTCCCCCGCCTCTCGCCGGAAGAGTACCGCCAGCGCAAGATCGCACTCCTGACCGGTGCGTGGTAATGCCCTCGTGCATTACGCTGCTAGACCTAATCTCTGCTGACGCGAACCTCCTCGTCCAACAGGCATTACCGGCCAGGACGGCTCCTACTTGACGGAACTCCTTTTGGAAAAGGGTTACGAGGTGCACGGAATGTAGGTTCCAGCGCACGAGTAGGGACCTGCGAGACGATGTATTCGGGCATCGTACTCCTGGCTCTGTGGTATCTTCGGCTAACGCAACTCTCCCTCGTCGCGTCAACAGTATCCGCCGATCGTCCTCTTTCAACACTGGTCGCATCGAGCATCTCTACAAGGATGTTCACGAACGTGAGTCTCGAGAGGAACGCGCACCGCTAAATCAAAACGATCAGATTCTTGACAACTTTTCCCCTCTCCCGCAGGCCCGAAAATGGTCCTTCACTACGGTGGTGAGCATCGAGGAGGAGAACGTCTTCCTCCAAAAGATACACATCGTGCTCACCTGGATCGGCCTCCTCGCAGACTTGACGGACACGACCAACTTGGTCGGGATCATCTCGTCCATTCAGCCGACCGAGATCTACAACTTGGCCGCTCAATCGCACGTCAAGGTCTCGTTCGACATGGCCGAGTACACGGTATGCCCAATTGTGCCACACCGCTCAGTTCGGAGTTCTATACTGACGCTCGACTGCGGACAGGGCGATGTCGACGGCCTCGGCACCCTGCGACTCCTCGACGCGATCCGCACTTGCGGCCTGACACACCACGTCCGGTTCTACCAGGTCCGTCTCGAGTTCTTGTTAGCGAGTGTCGTTACTCTCCCCTGATGGTTGGTCTGCGCAGGCCTCGACTTCTGAACTTTACGGCAAAGTCGTCGAGACTCCGCAATCGGAGACGACGCCGTTCTACCCGCGGTCGCCTTACGGTGTTGCAAAGCTGTATGGGTTCTGGATCGTCAAAAACTACCGTGAGTTCTTCCGGTCTTCTCCTCCACGTCCACCTTGTCTCCGCAACGAAACTAATCCGGTCCGGCTCGTCATGTCAGGCGAATCGTACGGCATGCACGCTTCAAACGGTATCCTCTTCAACCACGAATCTCCCCGGCGAGGACGTACCTTTGTCACCCGCAAGATCTCTCGCGCCGTCGCCGAAATCTCGCTCGGCCAGCAGGATTGCCTTGTACGTTTCGCCATTGTTTTGCCCGACCCGGAGGAGTCGTTCTCGCGAGCTGACTCGTCTCGTCCCTAGTACCTCGGAAACCTCGACGCCAAGCGTGACTGGGGCCACGCCCGCGATTACGTCGAAGGCATGTGGCGCATGTTGCAGCAAGACGAGCCGGACGATTTCGTCCTCGCGACCGGCGAGACTCACCCCGTCCGCGAGTTTGTCGAAAAGTCGTTCGCGATCGTCGGGACCAAGATTGTCTGGGAGGGCGAGCGCGACACTGTTGACGAGGTTGGCAAGTGCGCCGAGACGGGCAAGGTTCTGGTGCGCGTCGACGAGCGCTACTTTGTGAGTGCAGTTTCGTCTCGAACGAGCTTCTCCATTTTCTTCGCCCGCGCGCTGACCTTTTCTCCCCCTTCCACCTCGACAGCGACCGGCCGAGGTTGACCTGCTGCACGGTACCCCTGCAAAGGCGGAACGCGTTCTCGTGAGCACTTCTCTCGCATCCCCGCTTTCCGACTCGCGTGGGCTCTGATCACTGACAGTTCTCTTTCTCTTTCCCTGACCGCAGGGATGGAAGCGCAAGTGCAGCTTTGATGAGCTGGTCAAGGAGATGGTCGAAGCGGATATCGAAGGGGTCAGTCTCACAAGCTCGGGACTGTTCTTTCTCGTCTCCTGGCAAGAACGGAATCTGACGCAAGAAAGTTCTCCCCCTTCAGGCTAAGCGCAACACCCAGGATTGATCGGCTACGAGACAACCGCGGCAATGCGGTCTTTCAGTACTATGGGTGTAACTTACGGTCGCAGGCGGCAATGGACACTTTCTTTACGTTTCATCTCGAGCTTATCAGGATCACCTCAGCTTCTCCCCGTTCTCCGCTACCGGAAAGACCTGATTTGGAACGCAAAGACGGACAGACGCTTGCAACACGCTGTACACATGAGTAGTTATAGCCTACAGTCCGTTCTTTGATGAAACTCTGTCGATCACCTGCGGCGAAATTTGAGTCGGAAGCCCGGGCGGGTCGACGTCACGAGCCTTGCTTGCAGCAGTGTACACGGCTTCCTGCGCTGTATTATCCGCCACGAAAGGCCAGTGCCTCTGTACACTTGCCTGCCGCCGCTTCCTTTGCTCGTTGTCTCGGCGCAGAGGCGCTGATCCGACCCATGAACGAGCGATGCCGCGGCGCCGTTCCAAGCTCCTGATCGCACTCGCGGTGATCATGTGCCTGCTGTGCACGCCGGCACTCCTCAGGCAGAACGCGCAAGTCGACGACGACGACCGGCTGACGGTCGTCTTGACGGCGTACGAAACCGAAGGACTCCGACCGGACTGGCTCCAACGAATACTGCGCGCCTACGCCTCGGACGAATACGCAGACGTGATCGACTCGATTCTCTTGGTTTGGAACGAGCCGAACCACGAACCCCCGGAAGATCTGCCGGACAAGGTCGTGGTGATTCGCGCTGCTTCCAACAGCTTGAACAATAGGTCAGTTCTTGCTTACCCACGTCTGCATGGACCCGCCGGTGAGCTGATGCGTCGGAAATGGAATACAGATGGCTTCTCGCACCAGAGCACGCTCAGACCGGACCGGTCGTCGTCCTCGACAATGACTTGTTGCTTTCCAAAGTGAGCAAACTCGTGTACTTGCTCACCGGAGCGAACGTTGCTGACAGAGAGTTGTACCTACAGAGCGGTATCCGCTGTCTCCAGACGGTCCAAAAAGACCATCCTGACCGACTGTCCGGTCCGTTCGTCCGGCGCCGCGAGGATACCATTTACGTGCTCGACGAGCTCGTCAGCCGTCCCTCGCCGTACAATTTCGTACTCCCCCGAGCTCTCGTCGGCCACTCGGACCTCCTATCCTTGTACGGTGAGCCCGAACTCGCCGCGCTGAGAACGTATGTAGATCAACAGGAGGTAAGTGATTCTTGGAGGACTCGTTTCTCCATGCGAGTCGGCAATTGACCTCGTTCTTGCGCACTCAGGCGCACTGCGACGATCTACTCCTGAACCTCGCCATCTCGAACTTGACTGGTCTGCCGCCGCTCCGGATCGCTCTGCCGCCGAACAGCATTGGCGATTTTGCGACCTACTGCAGGTAAGGCGAATCTGTACAATGTCTGACGTGACGTCCAGATCCTGATCAGACGATCCCTCCTCAGTCCGCTAGACCGCACCAACTCGGCCGGTCTCGCAGATCAAACCGATCGGTGGCAGCATCGCACAGAATGCCTATCACACTTTCTCACCCATCCAAACTTCGATGAGGACGCGAGCCCAGAAGAAGAGGCGGTTGCTGTTTGTGAGCTGGTGGTCGTGTCTCTTTCTAGCAGGGCGCATGCGCTGACCGCTCTCTCTGACTTGTGTTTGACAGGCAACAGCGAAGGCGACGGCTACGAGATCGTGCCTGAAGTCAACCTCATTCGGTGGCGCAGCATGTCGACCGCAAGGGCGCATGACCTTTGTCCCGAGCTCGTGTAAGTCTCGTCCCCTCGCTCCTCCGATCCAACCGGGCGATCACTCACTCGCGATTCTCTTTCGTCTAGTCCGGATGAGCCGGCTTCTGGCACCAGCCGGCGAGGTCTCGCCGCAGAGCTCGTCGAGTACTGTCCCGAACTGAATCGAGACGTCACTTACTGGGTCGACGCATTGGTCGAGCGGCCAACCTGCGGGCCGGATGGGATCAAGCAAGATCCGGACCTCTGGGCTTCTGCGCGGCATCAATGCGGTGCTTGGTGAGTCTTTCCTCCTCCCCGACTCGGAACATCAGGACTCGCTTGCTCATGTTGCGCAAATCTTTGCAGGTGTGTTTGGGATTTGAGGCTGAAGGGCAAAGTCGGTTGGCGGCTGACGGACGCGTGCTGGGAACGGTTCGAGAACGGCCACCCCGATTGCGACCGGTGGTTTTACCAGCGGCCTCGGTTCGACTTGTAGAATGATAGATTGTACCCGCAAGTATAGTTATAAAGGAATGAATTGCGGTGGATTGCCCTCTCTTCATGCGGGATTTGGTTGACGTTCTCGATTGATGATAATGACCCCCCATCCTTGACTCTCCACATGCGTAGAGACCTGCTCTCCCGCCTACCTACATCGGCATACCGTTCTTTGGGTTCAACCCCTTCGCCGTCCACTGCGCGACAAGATCCGGGTGCGGATCGACGACTTGCGGCTCGATCTGCGGCGCTTCGTCGTCGTCGCCGGCGGCGGGAGCTTCGACCTCTTTCACCGCGACGATCAGAAGCGGCAAGTACCGTCCGAACCAGCTTTCGGCCATGCTGACGTCTCTCAGAGCTGCGCCGACTACGGAATGGTTCAAAGGTTCAGTAGGTCTGACTCTGAGTGGAAGTGGCGATGAGAAAGACGCTCACAAAAGCCGTTCTGGTCGTGGATCCCCCTCGACGAGCCTTCCGCCTCGTAAACGACATAGCTGTTACAAAGCTTCTGTCAGTTGATGGCCGAAAGCGGGAAGAGAAGCGGGTGGCGGGTGCTCACCTTGTGCAGCCTTCCGAGCCGGCCTTGTCGCGCCAACCGCCTTTGCGCAGCTTTTGAGCGACCTTGAGCTTCCGGTAGCAGTCCTATGGGAGTCGCGCGGTGCAGTACAGAGATTCAGCCTCCTGACTCAATCTAGCTGTTGTTCCGGGCAGGGCTAACCTGCAGGTCTGCGTGACGCGACGCCACGAAGCGATGATCAGCCCTCGTGGGTTTTGGTGGGAGCGAGATGATGACCATCGATCGTGTATAAGCGACCTGACACACCTCGTTGGACGTAATGATATAGGACGATAGGTTCGAACACGCGGTTGCCCGGATACTTTCCGGAGTATTGCGTGCCGACCGCTTCATCCTCTTTCGCATTCGGCGGGAACGGCTCAACCTTGACCGATTGGCCGTTGGCGGTGATGATCTTGGCCTTGCCGACCGGGGTGTGAAGGTTGCGCAGGTAGTGAGCGCCGGGAATGACCCAGCCGGTTTCTTTGCGCCGCGTATGCAGGATCGACTGCAGGGGAATGGAGAAGTGGCGCGAGTCAGAAAGAAGCCTGGCCGCCTATCGTATAGCAAACCGCCGAGCAGACCTTGGTGAAGAGGTTCTTGTCAAACGTAATCGAGTGCTGGTACTCTCTGGTGATGCCCGACCTCTGTGAAGTCAGCACCTGGCCGTAAGTCTCGACCCGCCGAGGGCGAAGTTCTTCCGTACCTCAGCGTCTGACTCGCGAGGACACTCGCGTCCGGCGGGAGCTCGTTAATCCCTGCATTCTTCCAAGTAAGTCGAGAGACGACGACCGCGTCCGCGCTCTTGAAGAGCCAATTCCCGGCGAGGAGCGCTGCCAACGGTCGTTGTGGGACGTCGGTCAAGTCGCCGCCGCCGCCACCACCGCGAGATCGAGTCAAAGCGGTCATCGCTTCTGTGACGACGTAGAACTCGTCGCAGTCTGCTTCGACGAGCCATTCCGTCTTTGGTCCGTAGGTCCGCGAACAAGTTTCGAGCGCTGTGGTCTGGTAGTGGCCCTTTTGGTCTGCGCGATTTTGCACAGTTTGCCAACTTATCAGCAAGTGTTCCCCCCTAACCGGACCAGATCTGTGGCCCCGATAGAAGCAAGGGCTGACCGTGGCGGAAGCGATGGAGCTTGACGGTACCCGCGCGGAGCCAAGGCTGAAGCTTTTCGAGGGTGTCATCGTCCGAGCCGGAATCGTAGCTGCGTGCAGCTCCGCACTCTCGTCAGCTCGCGATCTTGCCTGCAAGTCAAAAGAGACGAGGAAAGCTCTCACAGATAGAAGCGGTCGACTCCGAGGACACGATACTGGTAGCACCACCGACCGGTCGAGATCGTTAGCCTCTGCGGACCTGCCTCAACCCTGACTCCTGCGCGCACGAAATGGGAACGAACGACTCACGTAGAGGAGCCACTCGACGATGAACCTGCCCTCGTTGCGCAAACTGGCGCAGATGGCGATCTGACCGACCTCGTCGTCCGGGACGGTGACGAGCGTTTCGAGCAGTCGCGCGACGACTTCCGGGTCTGGTTCGGCGTCCAGAGACGAAGTGTACAGGTCGTGCGTGGCCGTGGCTTGGGCCTTGTCGTGCCTGAAAGCGAGTCGACGGGGATTCGGTCCGCCGAGATGCGAGACGAGGACGAGCAAAGCGAGCGAGAAGAGCCCTGGGTTCAAGCCAGCCGCGGCGGAGGGAGGTGAGCATGGGCAGTTGCTCTGCTTATCTAGCCCGCTGCTTCTGCGCTGCGTGCACTCACCTGCGAGGAGGGGACGACTCGAGAGTTGACACGACGCTGCGTGCACGTGAAAGCGCATCTCGAAAGAGAGAGAAGAGAGGCGGGTGTGGTCCCTGTAGACGGCGCGTAGACGTGCCTGAGAGCGTACCCTGCTTCAGCAGAGCTGCTGTGACGCCGCTATGGCCCTGCCCAGAGCGATGACGGAGAGGAAGTGAGCTGGGAGGTGATCGACGGTTCCCGACGCCGAGTCGTTCAACCAACATGACTTTATCGTCAGAGCAGAGTGAGTATAGCATAACAGAGAGGGGGGAGACTGTCACTAAACCACATCACTCGACCCGCGCAATCGGTTTCGGGTCCGGCCCTGCACAACCGCACATCGCTTCGTTCCCTTCCTCACTCCGGCAGCACTCGCCGAGTGCCCCAAGCTGCCTCGTCGCGCTCGCCACCTCGTCTCCGAGTCCGTCGACCGCAGAAATCGCCTCCTCTCGCAACGACGCGAGTTCATTCGCCGCCGCGGGGGGGATCATGGCTGCGAGGGCGGATCGGGGCGAAAGCGCCGCGAGCAAAAAGACGAGGTTCGTCAACACCGCGTTCGGTTTCGGAGCCGACGCGAATGGGACCAGGGATGCGAGCCGAGTCGTCGAGAGCGCGTCGAGTAGCGGTGGCAGGTCTCGAGTCGCGGCTTCGGTGCGGCGCGGTCCGAGCGGTGGGGTTGGGAGATCCGCCAAGGTCGATAGGAGAGCGAGCAAGAGGTCGGCCAAGCTGGACGCCGACTTGGCTTGCGAGAGGAGGGTCCGGGACAAAGTCGTGTTCAAGGCGGCCCAGGACGACTGTGCAGTACGAGAAATGGAGCGCAGAAAGTACCTCGGTCAGCTCGGGTGCGCCACCCAACTCGCGTCAACGCGACTTGCCTTGTTGAGCATGACGGTTGTCAGGGTCTGAGGGGCATCGAGCGATCCTGGTTCGCTGCCGGCAGTCCGCAGCAGGACATAGCCGCGCGGTTGCCCCGTCGCCTTGTCGAGCGGGAACATGGCCTCGTACGCGAGCGAAACGGGCACCCAATACGAGGGATACCTGTACGAGCAGAAAGAGCAGGTTGAGCACTCTTTTGCCTTCTGTGGAGATGTAGACGAAAAGAGGGCGGCCACGCACTTGAATCGCGCGACGTCCAGGATCAGGACCATGTCCTTCTCCTCACAGAGCGCTCCGATCGGACTGAAGTGACCGTCCCCCGTCTGACCGAGCGTCTTTCTCGAGTAACTCAGCGCCATCGTGCCATTCCCACGCGAAACGCGGCGCAAGTCGTTCCGGAACCGTTCGAGGCCCTTCTCGCGTTCTTGCGGAGACCAGTCGAGCAGGGGCGAGACGACTTGAGCCTGCAGGCCATTGCAGCGGGCTAGGCAGGCGAACTCGGAGAGGGTCAAGCCGACTTGGGCGATGTCGTTGAGCGGGCGGCAACAGTCGAGCATGTCTGGACGCATCCCTCTGAATCAGCTGGGCGTCCTCTTAAGTTCCGAGCGATTTGCTCTCTCGCCGCCCACCTTGGTCGTACCTTTTTCAGGGAGGAGATCAAAGAAGCAAAGTGAGCGTCGTGGGGAAACACAATAAGCAAGAAAGAGCTGCCGAAGAGGCTCACCACCGCCACCCCGACTTCCACCTTCTCATCGGATCGACCTCGAGCGAGTTGAGGATCTGGACCAGCGTCCCGAGTGCACAGTATGCCGGTTCATTCTGCGTGACGGCCTGCGGTGCGAGGACAAAGTACGATTCGAGGTTGCCTTCCTTTAGTGCGGTCGCGAACAGTTGCTTCCCTTCGGGGGAGCCAAAGGCGATGCACGATTCGGGCAGCGGTCGCTTGTAGAAACTTGTTTGGGACGCTAGAGGTGGTTTGGAAGGGGCGGCGGTGGCTGCCATGGAGGTGGCGGGTCGGGCTCGCAGCGGCTGCTTTTGCGTTGTGCGTCGGCCGAGAGCTGCGAGGGCGAGTCGGGTGTGCGTTCCGCGAGCAGTGCGCGCAGCAGCAGCAGCAGTCCTCGCGAGTGCGTACAGCTTGAAGCGATCAGGCTATGGTCGAGCGTATAGTTAGCGAGTGTAGAGACCGTTGCGTCTCATCGCCGAGGTGGCGTTCAGCGTCGGCGTTTCCTCTCGGCGAATTCGGAATGGCGAGCGAGCGGCTTCTCTCCTCCTCCGACTAGTCTGCATAGCAAACACAGGGCTGGATGCTGCTTCAGGGTACCGCTCCCCCCGAGCTGGCGGGTGGCGCTGCTTGTCGATTCGGGGCTTGCCCGCGCGATGGAACGGCCGGCCCACAATGTGATCGATGGATCGCCTATGATCCGGCAGACGAGGATCGCGCGGCCGCACGCCCAGCAGTATGTACGACCCGTGTGTATGTACCACACCATGTCTCCAAGCTTTCCCGAGACCGGACCAGCAGCTATGGAGGCGAGACAAACCCTCTCCGCTTCGAGAAGGTGGGTCACTGGGCTGGTCACCTCGACTTGTCTCGCCCCCCGAATAAACACCCGATCAGACAAAGCTCCAGTGACGATCTGCTCTCGGCTGGGGCCAAGCTGATGATCCCGGTCCGCCCATAACCTTTTCGGCAAGAGAGGCCCAGATCTTCAGCCATGATCCGCCGTACTGAGAAAATCGACCTGCTCTCTCTTGACCTCGGACACCCTTCAAGGAGAGACTGTAGTGCTGCGTTTGGAGGCTACAAGGCCCATCCTCGCTGTTGCCCATGGCGCTGCGACTGCTGCTGTTGCCGGCCGCGTTGCTCAACATGATCGCCCTCGCCGCCGCGACGACCGGCCCTTTGGATCCGCGGGATGAAATGGCGCTGGGGCCAGCCCGCCTCAACCAACACGACCACAACAACCATGCTCGTCGCGCCGTAAACCACCACCATCGCAAGCACCTCTCGCGGCGGCGGATCAAGAACGAGGCGCGCCGAGAAGCGCCGGCGTACGCCGCTCGCCAAGTGCGAGATTCACGTGAGGCGCACCGGCGCTGGTTCCGCCGACTCGAACACGACGGCGAAGGCGAGCTCGCACGGCGGGCAGCCCCTTCCTCGGTCCCAGTCGTCTGTCTCGGCACCGTCACGGCGTATCAGCAGTGTGGCGGCATGGGCTGGTCCGGAGACACCTGCTGCATCGCGGGTTACACCTGCGTCGTCTCGGACGCCTACTGTGAGCCTCGCAAGTGTGGTTCTTCCAAGCTGACGAATCGACGCTGACTTGTTATGTCGGGGCATAGACTCGCAATGCAAGCCGGTCGCGACGACAACGACCACTTCGGCCACCACTTCGACGTCTTCGAGCGCATCGCCGACTCCGTCCGGATGCACGGGGGCTCAGGTCGCGTATGGCCAGTGTGGAGGAGTCGGGTATACTGGCGACACGTGCTGTCCGTCCGGCTATTACTGCTCGTACAGCAACCCGTATTGTGAGTGACTTCTGCCTCCGCGGCGTTTCAGAATCCGTCGAAGCTGATCTGTCTTTCTTTCCGGCAAAAAAATCAGGGTCGCAATGCAGTCCCGGCACTCCTCTGTCGTCATCTTCGACGACCACGAGCAGCAGCTCTTCGACCACGACGACCACCTCAACGACGACTTCGCCCTCCGCGACGCCCACGGGCTGTTCAGGCCTGCAGGTCGGATACGGTCAATGCGGAGGCATCGGTTGGAGCGGTCCGACCTGCTGTACCTCAGGATGGACTTGCGCAGTCTCGAACGATTACTGTGAGTGGTCGCATTGACTCGTAGGAGGCGAAGAGGGTCCGGGAAACTGATCTGAGCTGCAACCACCGCAGACTCGCAATGTATTCCCGCCGCTTCATCCTCGATGACGCCTACGCCTACGCCGAGCTCGACGTCCTCGTCCTCGACCTCGTCCTCGACATCGAAATCGTCAACGACGACTTCGTCAAGCTCGACCTCGTCGTCAAGTTCGAAATCGCCGACCTCGTCTACTACCACTTCGGCTGCTAGCGCGACGCCGTCCGCGACGTGCTCCGGCATGCAGACGGGCTACGGACAATGTGGCGGCATCGGCTGGTCCGGTGCGACGTGCTGCCCTTCGGGCTGGACTTGCGGCTTCGTCAACGACTACTGTGAGCAGTTTTGAACTGTGGAGCGCGTTTGAGAAGGGGTGAGCTGACTTGAGTGTTTTTACTCGATGACAGATTCCCAATGCCTTCCAGGCTCGAACCCGTCCTCGACCACAACATCCTCGACCACGACGTCCTCGTCGAAAACGTCGTCTTCGACTACAACGTCGTCTTCGACCACGACTTCTTCGACCAAAACGTCGTCTACCACAACGTCGTCTACGACTACCACAACCTCGTCCAGAACGTCGTCTACGACGACCACTTCGAGCTCTCCTACGCCTACCTCGACTACGTTGGCTGCCGCTCTCGGACAGTGCGGCGGACTCGGGTTCGCGCAGCGCGCTTGCCCGTCCGGCTATGTCTGCGCAATCATCAACCCGTACTACAGCCAGTGTTTGCCGGTTGTGCCCTCGGTTACGTACACGACCACGATCAAGAGTACCTCGACGACCAGTTCGTCCGCCACACCGTCTGCGACCCCGTCTCAGACGTGCAACCAAGGCTCCGTAAGTTCTCCGCTTCACAGCGCTCAGTCCTGGTTTCCTCTCCTCTGACCCCGCCCCCTTCCTCGCGCAGACTGGATCGGATGGCTGCACGCCGTACACCGTCAGCTACGCCGGTGTCACCCTCCCGGCAGGCCAAACTTTCCCGGCGGGAGGTCACGTCAACTACCAAGCGATCCCGAAATCGCAGTACTCGCCCGGTCAGACGTACACCAAACCGGGAGCAGGGTGGACCCCGAGCGGGTTCAGCGGCAACTTTGACCCGAACAACAACCAACCGGGCGGGATCTACATCGGTCGCAACTTCTTCGACTTTGGCGCGGCGGCGCAGGCCTTCCCTGGTGGTTACTGCATCGTGAGTCGCCGCAGAGACTTCTCCCCCTTCTTCGTCGCAAGTCTTGAATGCAAGCTGACATCGAGTCTGTCCGCAGATCTGGGTGCAAGTCGCCGATTACAACCAGCACTTTGGAGAAGGCGGTCAAGCTCCCATTTGCACACCATAGACAGCTCCGGGATATGTTCACTCCCCTCTCTGTGCCTCTCTTCTTCTTCTAGACATACCACTCTTGGCGGTCGATACCACTCGGCACCTCTGTATCCTCTCTATCCACCTCTGTAGCATTCCGCAAGCATCATGTGCCAAGATGATCCCAGTTCAGTCCGATCGCTACGCAGTCGCGATGTCAACAGACTCGACGTGCAAAGTCGCATGTAGTGGCTCAAAGTATGGCATCGGTCAAGAACAAGACTACGCGATAGTATACGCGTTCACCCTTCAGTAAGCATGAATCTGTACGCAGAAGACTCGAGATCAGGCTCGCTTGCTCTGCCGGGCAGCATAAGTAGAGGTCAGGAATCAAAAAGGCGTACCTTGTTCGCCAACCCGATCCACTCAAAGACGGCGCGGCCGACTTCGTCGTCCTCCGTGACTTTGCCACCGGCAAGAGGCCAATCGGGATTCCAGATCTCGATACTGTCGAACGTCAGGCTTGGGACGAGGCGTTTCTCGTCGCGCGAGAGCGAGACGACCGGCAGATTCGCTGCTGCTGCTGCTGCGGAGTCGAACTCGGCTTTGGCGGTCGATGAAAGGGGAGGGGGAGACGGAGATCGAGGTGCAGAAGTGATGATGGACGAAGAAGCGACAGAGACGGTCGAGATCGTCCGAAGAGGTGGCGCGGGTGTCGGCAGAGGGGCGGCGACGGCGGCGGCGGCGTCCTCCGTGCCGACCGGGACGGTTGCCGTAGCGAGAGCTCCTTCGTCGAGAGCCCCTTCGACGAGCGATTCCGCCTGTGGAAGGACCGGCGTCTCAGAGGCCTCGATGACTGCTGCTTCTTCCAGCTTACTGGTGGTCGGCGCCGGCGCCTCGTTTTCGGATGCGGGAACCGGCTCGCTTGCCTTCTCGTCTGCTTCCAGAGCAGCCGGCGCCAAATTCTCATCCCCAGCCTGATCTTCTTCGTCGCTGTCGAGCGAGAATCCCTTCTTCTGCAGCGTCCCCGCTGCAGCCGATTTCCGCCGCGCCTTTTCCTTCGCAAGTCGGATCGCTCGTTCGCGCGCCCTCGTACTCGCAGCCGAGGTACTCTTGCGCGGACTCCTCCTCCTGCTCAGGTCGGCGTCCGCTTGTTCAGCCTGGTCATCTTCGACGGCGGCGGCGGGCTTGTCGAGCGCGGCGGCTGAGGCGGCTGCTCGTTTCGCCCTTTTGGCGGCGCGTTCTTCCACCTCGCCGTCGACTTCGGTAGAGTCGATTTCGGTAGCCGAGGGTGGTAGCGGTGCGGTCGTGGAATAGACGAGTCCCCTGTACCCCTCAGGGAGCGAGAGCGTACTCGAGACGATCCTCCTTCCTCGGAACGCGGCCTGTCGATGCACCGGCGTCGTCGTCGTCGCACCTTCCTGGTCTTTCGCGGCGGCAGAGGGGTAGGGCCGAGGGTGGAAGAAGGTCGAGATGCGCGCTGGACCGTCGTGCGCGAGCGTGAACGGCAAGAGCGACACGGTCGAGGTGGAAGGGACCGGATGAGAAGCGAGCGAAAGAAGCGTCTGCGGCGGAACGGGCGCCATAGCGGGTCTGGCCGCTGTATGCCGGTAACTCTCGACTGAGCGGTTTGTAATCGTGCGCGCTGTGTTGAGAGAGAGATAAACGCGCTCACAGGCTCCGGGAACTCGCTCACTCGCGTCGAGACGCGTCTACCAAAAAAACTCTGAGGAGCGAGCTGTAGCCTGCGAGCGAGGCCTCTAGAGGTGCAGGAAATCGCGATTATGCACAAGAACATTCGCACTAATCTACCGTCTCAACAGACCTGCCAAAAGTCAAGCGAAGCGATACACCTCCTCCTCCTCTCCCCGACGTCTCGACGGTGCAACCTCCGAGACTCCTCACAACGCCGCCAGCGCCGGCGCCGCCTCCTCCTGTACCAAGATCGGCTTCCCGTCTTCTTTTTCGATGCGTCCATTTACGTACTTGTCCGCCGTGGCCCACGGAAGCCCGATCGCGAGCCTCGGGTCCAGCTTCGCGCCCGGCGGATTCTTGGCCTGTCGCTCCTTGGCCTTGCGAACCCCGTCAGTCGCCGTCGCGACGAGGAAGAGGGGCAGCCCCTGGATGTCGTGGAACACATTGAACACGGCGCCCGCGTCGAGATCGAGCAACTGATGCACCGGCGCGTTCAGCGAGAGCACCTCGTCGTCAAAGAATTGGAAGTAGGCCGCAAAGGTGGGATCAATGTCGAGAAGGAACTGCTGCTGTTCCGACAGCTTGTTGTTGCGCGATGATGAGCCCGCCGATTGCGATGGCGGTGGGACCGGAGCAGCTGAAGCGACGGCGGAATAGGCTGAGCCGGTCGCAAAGGCTGCGCCTTGAAACGGCACAGGTGGCGCTGCCGCCGCCGACAAAGGCCTACCGGTCACGGCGCCGAGAGGAGTGGCTTGCGCCCGCGGCGGAACGGACCCGGTTGTTGCTGCTGCAGCGGCGGGCGCACCGACGTGGGTGGCGTACGGGAAAGTAGACGGTCCGGCCGCTGGACCGGTCTGGTAGACGGCGTGCTGCTGACCGCCGCTGGGAGAATGAAGAGGACGGTAGTAACGGTTCGATCCGCTGCCGCCGTCGGCGGACCACGCAGAAGGGGTCGCGCGAGTCGCGACAGACGATGCGAAGCCGGCTCCAGCTGGAGGGACTATCTCGACCGAGTCGTCCGAGCCGTCCTCCCCCGCAAAGCCGAACGCGGACCAGTGGCGGGCTTCTCCAACGTCGGATCGCCCGGTTCAAGTTTTGCGCGCCGCGCATTTTCAGTCGCTTCGTCCAGGGGGTAGTACGGAGCGGCGTGGTTGTGCGTGGTCCTTGCCGCAAACTCGGCCTTGATGCGTTCTTCGGACCGCCGCTTCAGGCGCGCCTCATAGTCCTTGTCAAAACTCCTCTTCGGCCTGGTCGATCGGCGGCCCCGTCACGCTCCACCCGGTTTTGCCTGCAACCAGCTCCCCTTCGTTCGCCCCGAATTCCCGTTTCCGCGCCGTGGTGTCGAACGAACAGGTCCTGTCACGCGCAAACAGCCATAGCAGTCCGTCAGCACACCTCTTGCTGAACGTCTCGCGCACGAACATGTGAAGCAATGCGTACGGGTGAGTCGCGCATCGAGGTCGGAGTTACATCGGCGACGCGGAGATCGTAGCCTTGCAACCATTGATGAGCTCGGTACACTGTACACCAGAGCGGGTGCAGGTCAGAACTATATCCTTGTCTCGCTCTCAACTGAAGCAGGGGCGCACTCCTGCCGAATTGAGAGTGCAACAAGGAGGAGACGTCAGTTCGGGTGCCGATGTCGCTTGAAGCTTGAAGTCTGACGGGAATCGACAACGTTACCATCTTTTTGTACTTGCCTCCCAGGGGGAGGCTGCGGACCAGTTCTGTCGAGCAACAGCTGGTTCGGCTGTCCGCCCACAACTCCAAAGTCAGCAAATCGTTCGGAGTCCCCACGAGGTCCGTGCGGCGAACGGAGAGGGAAAGGAGTGCGCGCACCGTCTTCGTCTTCGGCCGGCCGGGGGGGGGGGGGGGGGGGGGGGAGAGGGAGGAAAGGACAGGGTCAGTCGTGGGGAGCTAGTGCACTCTAGCCGGCTGGGCTGCACGCACCATAGCTGGGTTTGCAGCCGACGCTGCCGATGATGAAGCCATCTTGTAACTCTCGGCGTCTCTCGGGGGGTGCGGGCCGGGCGGATCCGACTTGTACGAAAGAGAGAAAGAGTGTGTGTGTCTGTGTGGCCTTGTACAGTCTGCTTCGCTGCCGTGGTGATGAAGCGATTGTTGGTCGGAAGAGCAACAAGAGAGATGACGAGAGGACACGGACGCAGCGACGGACGCAAGTAATTCGCCGCGCTGCGCGCAAACTGCCGGCCTCTCGAGCTGCGAGCTGCGAGGGCTTTATGAGTACGTGAAAAGAAATGGTGAGTATGCACAACAACAAGCGAACTGAGCTAAGCCAAAAAAGAACAGCCTTTTTTCTCGTAAAAACCTTGGAAAGCCCATGCCAAGCCATGCTGACGGCTGTCCGTCCCTCCTCGCGACCTCGTAAGTAACTCGAGCGGCATCCTCTCGCGCAAGACGCGGTAACGCCCTCACACCGCCGCCGCCGCCGCCGCCGCCGCTTCGCGCGCCAACACGGCCTGCCCGTCCCTGATCCGATCCCTCACCCATTTCTCCGCCCTCGCTTTCTCCAACCCCTCCGCAATCCTCGGGTTCCAGCCCCCCTCCCTCTCAGGATTCTCCACCTTCCTAATCTTGGCTTTCCTCACCCCATCCGCCGCCATCGCCACCAGCAAGAGGGGGAGTTCCTTGATCTCGCGAAAGAGGTTAAAGACGGTGTGGTCTTCGGGAGTGGCGGTCAGGCCTTCGTCGAGGGAGAGGAGGTCTTCGATGGAGGTGTCGAGTGGGATGAGGTGGCGGAAGTAGGGGAAGTAGTCGGCGAAGGAGGGGTGGATCTCGACGAGGAAGGTTTGCAACTCGGTCCTCATCGTGGTTGGGTTCGGGTTTGGGTAGCCAGAGTTGCTGCTCGCTGCTAGTTGGTGTTGTTGTTGTTGTTGTTGTTGTTGATGCGGCGCGAGAGGGACGGCAGGACTAGCCGCGGCGGACGAAGAGGCGCGCATGACCGTGTCGTGCGGGTACATCGTCGTCTCGGCCGTACTCGCTTGCGGCAGCATCGTCGTGGTGCCGCCCGTGTAGGTAGAGTATGGAGCAGCGGAAGAAGATCCAAACGCAGGAAGAGGAGGGGGCTGGTGCTGATGGGGGTTGGTGTAGTGCGAGTGGGCGGGAGGAGGAGGAGGAGGAGGAGGCTGATTCGACCCCCCGCGCGCCGAAGGAGTCGCACGACTTTGGTCGTCCGCCGACGCGAACCCGTACGCAGGTGCGGCACCCACTCCTGCTCCCGCTCCAGACGGCGCCGCCCGCGCCGATTCCGACTCGGGTTCCTCCGAGTCGCTACCGGCGAATCCTTGCACACGCACGAGCGGCGGGTTCTCGAGCGAGGGGTCGTCGTGTGCGAGTTTTGCCCGGCGCGCATCCTCGACTTGTTGGTTCATGGGGATGTAAGGAGCCGGGTGGTCGTGCTCGGGAACAAAGTCGGTAGGGTTGATGAAAAAGCCCGGCTTTCCTGCGACGGGGCCATCGGTAAAGACGGTGTAGAGGGCCGTGACGTTGAAGGGGCAGGTCCTGTGTTGCACCAGGTGATGAGCACCTCTACGAGACGTCTTCTCTCAAGGGAGTGTGGGAATGCGCACGGGTGGGTGGCGCAGGAGAGGCGGACCGAGGTCGGCGTCTCGTCTGCGACGCAGAGGTCGTGCCCTTGCAGCCACTGATAAGCGCGGTACACTGTGAGTGCAGTCGGAGAGCGTAGGTCTAGATCAGCTATCTAGAAGCGTTCTTTGAGAGTACCGGGGACAGGGCGCACTCACTCTTTTTGAAGTCGCTCTGGAAAGAGGTGCGAAAGGGCGTCAGTTGGGAAAAGCCAATCAATCTCGCGCGCGCGTGGTGGTTGTACGTACGGGACTCTTGAATCTGGTCCTGAGGTCAGGCTGTGGACCATAAGTCTTGTCGAGCAAGAGTTTGGGCGGCTGATTGTTGACGAAGGGTCGGTCAACAAACCGGAAGGGGACTGTGCGGGCGAGGGCGGGGGCGCACCTTTGGCGGCTTGAGTTTGAGCTGGCAAAGGGGACAAGACGAGGTCAGCATGGGTAGCTGCAGTCGCAGGCTCGAGGGGGACGCACCGCCGCTGGTTTGGTAGCCGAGGGGGCAGGAGACGCCATCTTCTGCGGGCGGGCTTGCGGGCGGGGACCGACTTGTGTAAGCGGCTGCGAGTGCAGTTGCCTCGCTCGTTCTTTACTGTCCTGCCGTCGGCGTAGCTGCTCAAGGCGATTGTTGGTCGAGAAAGAAGAGACGACGAGTTCTCTCTCCTCACACACCGCACGCACACGCACAGACACGATGTCGGGGCAGCGGCTGTTGCAGTTCAGAGCAGGGCGCGCAGTCAGGCAGGGCGACTCGAACACCGTGACTCCCCAGCCCCAGCGAGGGTCAGTCCTCGCTCCCCGCGTGAGATGACGCCCAGCTGACCCCAGTCTCACCCCCGCAGCGTCGTGTACATCCAGGAAGAGGACGACGGTCTCCTCCACTTCTGCTACAAGGACCTCGCCACCGGCCACCTCGAAGACGACCTCATCATCTTCCCGGGCGACGCCTCGTTCCACGACGTCAACGACCGCGTCCACGTCCTCAAGTTCAACTCGTCCTCGGCCAGGCACTTTTACTGGCACCAGGACCCGCACCTCGACCCGCACGAGTTTGAACGCAGGAGGGACGAGGTCAACCGCCTCATCGGAGCTGCTGCAGACGACGAGGCAGCGGCAGCGGCCGCGGGGACCATGGACGTCGAGTCGTCGTAAGCCCTGCTTTCCCTCCCCTTTCTTTCCTTGTTGTAATCCCACATTGTCGCTCTCGGAATGCGCGGGGGTCAAAGCGGAGGAGCACAAAGAGAAAAAAAGAGAGCGAGCGAGCAAAAGGAAGGAAAACTGACTGACCCCCGGATGATGATCCCCCGACCCCTCCGCGCAGAGGATCCGGCACCACCACCGCAGCAGTAGCAGCAGCAGACGACGTGTCCATGTCGGACGCCACCCAGCCCCCGACGACCTCGACCTCGACCGCCACCGCCGCCACCGCCGCCCAACCTCGTCAACGTCAACAACCGCTCGGTCAAGCGGAACAACTCGCGCAACTTCAAAACATCCTCGCCGGTCTCGGTGGCGGCAGTGGCGGCGGAGGCGGCGGCGGCAGTGGCGGCGGCGTTCCCGAGTACACCCTGACGGACGTCCTCACCCCGAGTGCCGCCTCGTCCCTCATCTCCTCCCTGCCCGACTCGTCCCTCTCGCACCTCGCCACCTCCTACCTCCCTTCCTCCCTCTCCCCTTCCCTGCCCGTCTCCACCCCCTCGGAACAACGCGCAGCCCTCCTCCGCGCCGTCTCTTCCCCCGAATTCAGGCGCTCCCTCGCCAGTTTCGAGAGAGCGTTGAGGACGGGGGCGACCGGACCTTTGGTGCAAGGGTTGGGGATGCCGTTGAGGGCTGCGAATGGGACGGAAGAGTTTTTGGAGGAGGTGCAGAGGCAAGCGGAGGACAAGGAGGGCGAGTCGAAGCCTTAGCTTGCGAGTTGGGGTGGTGGGGTCAAGAGTCGTCGTTAGGGATGGGGCGGTACGATGGCGGTTTGGGCGCGCGTCCAACGAAACGTCCAACACGATTTCATTTCGCATGATTATGGCCCGCGTACAGTATGTACAAGAACTCGTGTTTTTCACGGCCTCCCTCCTCCTTCGTCGCGTCGGCGGCGGCGCAATGCATGCTCAGATTCCAAGATCAATCCCAAATTCTCCTCGCTTACGCCAGCCAGGCTCTACTGTAGCATATGATGGTGCGGATTGCTGCGCGCGGGCGCCGCGACGACCACCACCGTGGCAGCACGGCGCAAGAACCTTGCTCAACTCCTTCGAGCCGCTCAATTGTCTCATCCGCCGCTCGACCACTCATACAGTATAATTCGTAGCCGAGACAGGTGCAAGATTTGGTGTTGGGGGGAAAAGCTGAGATCGCCACACGGTTGTGTGGCAACTTTTGATCGAGAACGGACTTCCGACGCCCCGTCCCTCACATTTGCAGCTTTTTGGACCGTCCGGATGGACCATGGAACCCTTACCGCTTGACACAGTACCTGTCCTGCGGGAATGCAGCGGCCACGCGAACGCGTTGACTACCAGCTCTTGTCGACCTATATCGCTCCAGCTTCGCCGCTCCTAGGCCTTCGGTCAAGCGCAGGACGTCAAGACGACGAGTCGACGCTCAACCAACATCACGATGATGATGATGATTTCGCCGCCTTCGGCGACCCCGTCGTCCACGACGCGACAAACTCGTGCAGGGACGAGTCTTTGCCGCCTAGGGCTAGACCGGTCAAGAAACGTGATCCGAAAACAACAACATCGACGACGACGTTCTTCGCAGTTTGCGCTCTTTCGGCACTTTGCGTCGTTGTCGTCTGGCTTGCCGTCCCCCCAGAGTCGACAATACCGACTCGGAAGGCTCTTCTCAAGCCGTGGTCGCTATGGCCGACCGCGAGAAGGATGGCAGGGAATGCGAGGATGCGCCACCGAGGAGGGTACCGAGATCCGACCAGCTCTCGGAGGATAACGACGTCCCCGAAACAAACACGCCTCCCCCGAGTTGAACGCGCGCCGAGCGTCTCCCTCCAGACCTACCTCTCGAAGCGATTCGACCTCGAAACCGACATCATGTGGACCATGGCCACGGCTTCCTACGTCCCGAGCACGAAAAACTGGGACCTCCGACGCGCCGAACTCGGCATGTCGGATTCGGTCGTCGTCCTGTGCCTCGATCACGAATGCCTCGACGCGTGTGAAGAGGTCGGGTTGTATGCGCTGGCGGCGTATTTGAAGGATGTGGTCAAGATCCCGCCGCCGAGTGGCAACGCTTTGAGGAAACGGATGGGAGCCGAAAGGGGCCATACGATGGCGTACCTCAAGTTCAGAGGTGAGTCGCTCAATTTTTGGCTTCACCATGACTCGTAGAAACTGACCCCGTTGAACCGGAAACAGCGATGCTCGACATGGCTCAAACGGGCTACTTCTCGCTCTTCTTCGAGGTACGCCTCCTGCTGAGCCATGAAGGGGGCCACGGACCACTAACCGAGTATGACCCTCTACATAGGGCGACACCTTTCTTACTGCGAACCCGTTCGACCACATGCTGTCCCGCAAGAACGACACGTGGGACTTGCAGTTCACCGAAGACGGCAACTACCTGCTCAACTTTGGCTGGATCTATGCCCGACCGTCGACGCCCGTCATCGATCTTTACCGTCGGGCGCTCGCACAGTACATCTCAAAGAACATGTGGGATGTCAGTCGAGTCGCTCCCCTCCTCTCCTCTCTTCGCCTAGAGCTGAGTGTCGGCTTTTTCGCAGCAAGAACTGTTGTCGGATATGGTTCGAAGCCTCGACGCGCGCGAAACAGGCGAGGTCTTCAGTCCGCCGCATTGGTGGATCTGCGAGGAGAACGGCCTGAGGGTGTATATGCTGCCCTTGCTCAAGGTGAGTGGTCTCGTTCCATTTCGGAGTCTTGTTTCGCCGGGTGAGTCTGACCACCGTTCCCGTCATACGCAGTTCTTCCCATATCACCTCGACACCTAGTAAGTCTCGGATAGCTCAGCGGTTCGATCGGGAACTAAACAAAACCGCGGCTGCAGTGAATTTCCAGCGGGCAGTCCGGAACCGATCGTCAACCACCTCTCGTCCATGGATCTGGGTACGCCAACGCTCGGATGAGCTTGATAAACCTCTGACTGACGTTGTTCTTGCTCCGTGTCGACAGCAAACCGTCTCTTCTATTCGAGTGAGCACAGTCAGCAACAGCTCCCTGCCTCCGTCGAGTGTCCGCTCACTGCGCATTCTTCCTTTCGGGGCGCAGAGGAACGCGGCTGGGCCGCCAACATCGAAGGCTTCTACACTTCGCCTCGGACGATCCTGAAAGCAGCGCCTATCAACGCAACAATCCAAGATGTTGCGCTTTACGCGCGGATGTTGCACGTCCTCGCAGCCTACACCGGCTGGTCGTTGCAGGTTCCCGCAAACTTGACCGCGAGCGGTCACGACCCCGGAACGGACTCGATCAAACCCTTTGATTGGGAATACACGCGTACTTGGTCGCGGTATATTAGCGTCGAGCCGGCTATGGTATGTTCCCCTCCTTTGTCAAGCGAAAAACGACCATCTGACCCTCCCTTCTGTCCCGGCGCACGCAGAAGCACGGTCTCGATCTTCTCGAGCCGGATTTCTTCGTCCACGCCGAACGGTACCTTCCCGGCTTCCTGATCCGGGATTGGCAGAGCCGAAGCGTGGCAGTCGACTTGTCGAAATTCGCATCGCTGGACCAACTCGTCGCGCACCTCGACGACATCGACGTGCCCGTCTCGGGCGGCTTCGTTATCGATTTTATCAACTTCGACGGTCCAAAGTCGCTCGCCTCAACGTGGGACTTGGACTCGGCGTCTGTGCGGGATGTGCCGCAGGCATTGCGTGAGGTGCCACTCTGTGAGCGGTTTCATCTGCCGAATATGGTGCGCCTGGTCTACGTTGTCTTTCTCGGGTGTCTGTGCGCTATACTGATCCCCCTTGAGATAGCCCGCCGGATGGTGCGAGCCTTTAGCGAGCATTTGGGTACGATAGACCGTACTGCCGAATTGTTTTCACGAGCACTCTCGTATTTCCGTACCATATTTTGCTACGTTCAGACTTCTCCGCGCAAGCTCCTGGTGCCTCGCCTAGCTTGCGTGCGCTTTCCTGACTCGAAAGGTGTCCAACGGGTTTTTCAGGACCTTTAATGCGAGCGGTCCTACTCGGCAAGCTCGTGAGCCTCCTCCTGAAACCCAGCCAGCACGCTGCGCACACATCCTCCGATGGCGTCCATGCAGTAGCCTCCTGCAGACTCGAGCTTTGTCAGCGCTACTCTTGCAGGTGGCTGGCCAGAACCACCGTAGCGCAGTAACTTACCTTCCATCACAAACAGCGTCGGCCGTTCGATCTGCGCAATGGTCCTGCCGATCTCTGGGTATGTTTCCAGGGTGATACAGAACTCGGTGATAGGGTCACGACTGTAGGTGTCGACGCCGAGGCTGCGAACGAACATGCAGGAGCGGTGTGAGCAAGACAACTGACAGCTAAAGGAGCGTGAGGGTGATCTCGGGCGTACGACACGATCAAGAGCTCGGGTGCAAAGCGCCGGACGTCGTTGACCGCCTTGAGAAGCGTGTAGATGTACATGTCGTTCGAGCATCCGCGCGTGAGCGGATAATTGATGTTCATCCCCTTGGCGTCCGGGCCGCCACGTTCTTGCTCCGCGCCGGTGTAGTCTAGCTTTGCCACGATGATCAGCTCCTGTACAATGAGAAATGGTGCCAAGGTTCAAAGGAGCTCACAGGGATAGTCCGCCCAGGCATGTAGGCTGACATAGAGGACAGACGGATCGTTGTAAAAGATTTTGCTCGTGCCTGTGAGAAAGAGCATCAGCTATACAATCGGATCGCAGTGGAGCCTTTCCGAGAGCTCTCCAGCGTACCGTTCCCGTGGTGGTAGTCGATGTCGAGAATCGCGACTTTGGCTTTTGTGCCGCGGTCGTGCTGAAACTGGCGCGCCGCCACCGCCGCGTTGTTGAGATAGCAGTAGCCGCCGCAGAGAGTGTCGGTCGCGTGATGTCCCGGTGGCCGACTGAAGAGCGGCTATGTGAGCCCGGTCCTCGGTGATGAGCCTGCGTGCGGTACTCACCAGAGAGCGAAAGTTGCGATTGCGGTCGAGGTTGTCAGAGCTGACAGAGCTTCGAGCGCCACGCGTGCCGAAGCAAGCGCTGCCACCCAAGTATCTACCGTCACGGGCGCAGAAAGGTCGAAAGAGTGACGGCCTGCGCAGTCGACCGTGAGCGACAGAATTCAGAGCCTTGTACGACCCGCGCTCGGAGACTAACCAATGCGAGCGATAGCATCGACGCTGTAGTTCCGAGCAGGGTGATCTGGTTCGAGAAGGAGATCACGTCGCAGAAATGTTTCCGGCAACGCGGCATCCTGTGCGTCCAAGAAGAGCACGAGGTCAACCAGGAGTAGGCAGCTCAAAGTGACTGTAGAGTCTGCTCACTTTTGAGCCCCCTTCCTCGATCCACTCGGCGTAGATCTCGCGCAGAAAATCGAGGTAGACCGGGTCGTGAACTCGAGCAACAGCCTGAAGCAGCGCCGCGTCCGAAGCGACTTCTTCCCTCGTCCAGTCGCAGCAGCGTTCCTCAAACTCGGACCCGTCTCGACATTCTGGATCCAGCAGGGCCGAGAGGATGCGCGTGACGCGAGCGGGCGACTCGAAATACGGTTGAGCACAACCGCTCAGGATCTCTTTGGGCGGATCATGAGTCAAGGAAAGCGGAGTGTGGAAGACTAGCATGGCGTCGTAGAGGAACGAGATGGAGCGAGCGACGTGACGGAGAAGAAACGACGATACGGACTTCGGATCAAGTTCGGGTCGCCGGGTCGCCGCTGATCGAAAGCACTCTTTTAAGGTAAACGAATTTTGATGCAGCGGGGTATACACAACTAAGACGGACCTGAAGATGCGTGATGTAAACAGATGACACGGACCAACGGCGCGAGAAAACAGAGGGAAATGCAAGGGATGTCGAAATAAGGGCATAGGGGAGAAGGGAGATCAGGCCTTTGAGCCGCGTCTCGAGAAGAGATTCACGAGCAGAGTCGCGACGCTCGGTTTGCGCGTCGAGGACATTGATCCCGGGGGAGAACTGCTCGCTCTCCGCCCGAAAGCCAGAGTCGAGTTGGCCGAATGCGGCGTCGAAGATCGCCGCCCCGATACGAACCCTTCATTCGTGTGCTTGGTGCTGGTAGCGCTGTTGGGCGGGACGGCACTGCTCTCGGACCTGCCTCGGGCGACTTCTGCTCGGGCTCCAGCCCTCGTGCTCCTCCCATCAGGAGCGATGATCGTCGGAACAGAGCTGACGTCGGCGGCGGTGGTGTCGTCGGCTCGAATCACGGTTCCTTGCGGTGTCGAGGCAGTGGCGAACGGGTCGCGAAAGACGGGAGCCTCTTTCGGCAAGGCGGCACCCTCGATCGCTTCCGGTGACGGCGGAGCCTGCGGCGGCGCCGCCTCGAGTGGCGCCAGCGCGACAAACTGCGATCGCGGACTCGGCTCCATCGCCAGGACCTCCGGAGACCGGTCTCCGAAGGCGATCGGTTCGTCGCCGAGGTGCAAGCCGTGCATGCCGTCCGTGTTGGCCGCGAGCGTGGGAGACGAGGCAGAAGACGTCATCGACACTCCCGCGGGCGCAGTCATGCTGGCCGACCGTGTGCGAGGTCTTCTCGAGTCGAGACTAGGGCTGTGCCCGTTCGAAGAAACGGTGCCGTACGACGCCGTCGAGATGTTGGACAGGCTCGCGCCCGACGAGCTGTCAAAGGTGGACGCCCTCCCAGAGGCGACGCTCCTCGGTCGATGCCGCTGTGCAGCGCGCACCAGACGCGAAGGGTGCCGGGCCGTTCCAGCTGATGCCGTCGCATGCCGTTGAACCGCACCGTGCGAGCTGCGACTCGACGGAACGGGCGAGAGCGGCGGTTCGCTCGGGGTGTCGAGCGAGTTCGAAGCGGTCGCGGCGAGGGTCTCGAGCGGACTTGATCCAGAAATGCATCCTTCGAGGTTTCGAAGGTAACTCGAGTCCTCGGGTGGCGGCAGTTCGACCGGCGGGTCTCTTCGTGCACGAGTCCGCGCGGGCGCTCCGGATGCTTCCGCAGCTTCGGCTAGTCGACGTCCGCGCTGACAGAACTGCAGCGCTGCGGAACATGGAGCTCTGTTGAAAGAAGCATCGCATCGCCCCGGAGCGCAGAGGCTACTCGCGGATCGTGAAGGCGGAGGAGGGGCAACCTTGGGCCAAGTCGGTTCAAACACCTCGTCGCTCGAGATGCTCGTACTTGAAGATCCGGCCACGAAGGGTCGCGGCATCGCGGGATAGTCCTCTGCCGAGCAGACGTGGATCGGTTTCGGCTTGAGCTTGAAGCTCTCGGAAGATCGACCCTTCTTGACAATGAACTGGCGGGTCGGAGCGACTTCAGGTCAGCTTCGGCGTCCGGCGTCGAGCATCGAGCGTTCAAGGAAACTCAAAGCGCACCTTTGGGGCAAGCGTAAAGGCCACCTTGAAGACATCGTTCTCGCCCGATTCGCCGTACGACCAGGCGTGAAACCCTCGCTCGCACAGTCGTAACCGGGCCACGCCGACGCGCGACTCTCCCGGGTTGATGATCATCGGGAACGTATTTGGTTCCCACAGAGGAAGACCGGGAGGGTCCGTCTCGATGTCGACCTGCATCTGCTGCTGCAGCAACGAGTCGAATGGATCCGGCTCGCCGGCCCTCTTCGCCGCAGCCCGCGCAGCTCGCGTAGACGGCCTCGCTGTCCGCGCCGCCAAGATTTCAGACTCGTATTGAAACAGGGTCGACTCGACGGGGCCGGTCGGAGCGCCGGTCGCGAGGGTATAAACTTGTCGTTTCGTCGAGAGCTCAAAGCCCTTGAGGTGGACGGGGCTCGGCGCGTCCCTCGGTACGCGGACGTTGATATAGACGCTGAGGTAATCTTCCGGTGTAAAAGGCTGATTCGGGACCCGGATCGAGTACTCGAAGGGCGGGACTCGGTCGAAAACGGTCGACGACGACCAGCTGATAGGGCCCGACGAAGAAGGATCCATATCGACCTTGGAGAAGCGGACGACATGCATCGTCCGGCTCTCCGCCGTCACTCTCCGTCCTGACGCGAGTGTGGCACCTATAGAAGCCCGAAGCAGAGTCAGAGACGCGCAAAATTGGAGGAAAGGGGGATGGATGGACGCACTCGCTTCGACGTGATAGGCGACCCGCGCAGTCGGGAACATGGTCATGCTCGACATTCCGCGAACATTTGCCGGCAGCGAAAGGTGAAAGGGAATCTCGACCTGTCCGATCTCGACCGCGTCCTTGCCCTGCGATGGCGTCCAAATGACGGCTTCCGCCATCCGCTCGCGGACCGTCTTGCCCTTTATACTCTCGATCCGGACGATTCGGACCTGGACGGACTTGACGAGGGGCGGTTTGCCCGAAGCCCGGGCGTCGTACGTGCAGCCGATCCGGCCAGGGACCGAGACGGGCTCGAGTCCCCAGATTCCTTCGTACGGGAACAGGTTGTTGGGGTTGCCGGTCGGCGGCAGGACGCGCAAGACGAGCATGGTCGACCGCGGCAGTCGGGCGGGGGTATATGAGGGCTTTGCGGTCCGCGGTGCTGGTGGTTCGGCGAGGCGAGAAGGCGGTCACGAGCCGTCGGCAAGGAGCGATTCGAATCGTCACCGAGGAAGGGGTATAGGGAGAGCGTTTCCCGCCGGAAGAGGTGCAGTCCGCGTTGCAAGCTTCCGACTGAGAGCCTCGCGTACGTCTCCTAGCGTAGTTCGGTGCGGTGGTGCCCCCCTTCTCTCCGTCTCGTCCGTCGTCGGTTCGTCGAGGACAACGGCGCGGATGAGCGAACCGCGAGTTTGGCGAGCGAGTTGTGGCGCAGCTGGCCTGGCGAGAGCAAGTGCTGCTGCTCTAGCAGGACATGGTCAGAACAGTCAGCGGCATGGCTCTGGAGCGCTCCTCCTCGGGGTGCGCAAACCAGACTAGACAAGGACCGGCGGAAAATGGCTGGAACCCCACATTTATAGCCTTCGATCAAATCTCCGCGGCTCGCCCAGCTGCAAGCTGTCGTTCCGCAACACACGCAATGGACGGTCGTAGGCAAGAGCAAGCCTACAGTACAGTGTACACGGCGAACCGACAACGGCGACCAGCTCTGCAAGAAAGTCTCGCGGCCAGCTGCTCGCGCGTGCGAATGAGTTTTTAGGTTAGCGCTCAAGTTAGCGTCGAAAATGTCGATCACGAGCCAATCAGAACGCTTCAACGCCGGGTCGAGACTTTCTCCTCGCGCGACTCGCGGCCGCGCTCACTCGGTCGGGTAGAGAACCAAACTGCACGGTCTCTGCAAGCTCACACGCGTCCAGCACGCCCAACAACAGGACGCCGGGTAACACCTGCTTTCAGTTGACCGCACGGTCAGGCTGCAGAGTTTCAATGCCGGTCGGGCCTGCGAGCGACCGCGGCGTTCGGGTCCATCGCCGAGCGCTCCTCAATTTCCTTCCCTTCTTGTCGACGAGCGCGTGCGCTGCAGCGCTCGAAAGCCTTTCCTCGGTCTTTTGCAAAGGACTCGTAAAGTTTGGAACCCGTCATACACACTGTGAGACAAAGCGTCCGCTGCTGGCGGTGCCGCCAAGCGTCGCCGCGCCGCATGAATACCATCCTTTTGAAGTCAATCAAAGTAAGAGCGTGAACTCTAAGCTTCGAGTGTGGCCTGTGACGGAGAGGCCCGCCCGGCGCTGCCGCGAGCGACGGTCTAATGCGCGGTTCTCCGCCGTCCTCTCCTCTTAAAGCGGGTCGAAAAAAGCTGCGCCGGGCGAGCAAGAGAACGCTCCAGGCTGCATCGCGCCCAAACGAGCGGACCACGTTGCGAAAGTAGCAAGCTCAAGCTATGCTCGCAGATGCGTAGAGCGAGCGTAGGACGCAACAAAGCAGCCAGGATCGTTTGTCCGGATGCAATGGCGCGCAAAGAGTGCGACAGAGCAGAGACAAGCAACGAGCCCAGAGGGGACGGACGGGGACGAGAGCACGGCCGTGACGGATCAGGCGAGCGGTGTGTTCCATCCGTGCGCGGAATGTAGCTCGTTTGGCGGTGTGGCCAAGGCGAAGCTCCGCGCGCACGCTGCAAATGGCCCCCTTAGCTTTGAGGAGAGAAGCGCGTGGAGGCAAAGCAGGTTCCAATCGTCCTCCCTTCGAATGGTATCGGCCTCTCGCTGAGCGATGGGCAAAAGTTGCCGACGAGCCACATGCTCTATATGCAGCGACTCTCTCCGAGGAACAGCGAGAGAGATGGCGGTGTGAGGTAATGCGAGCGCCGAAAAGGTCCACGCTCGCCGCAGCGGAGGGCCACCACTTGGCGGAGGGAGACAAGCTGGGGAGCAGCAGCGAGACGCAGCAAGCCAGTTCTGGGCACACGCTACAGCGCGCCATGCCTCTCCAGCCAGCTTGATCGAGAGGCTTGATTCGAATGGCCGACGTTCGGTGAAGGGATACGATCGATCCGTCTGGGCGACTATGCAGCATGGCGAGGGTCGGGCTGTAGCTTTCATCGGCTGCGTCGCCTTATGCGCCCAGGAAAGTGCATAGCGCGAGTGGTGGAACATCGAAGCGAGCAAGAAGCGAGCCGAGTTTGGGTGACACGTGGCGCGCTGAACGAACTCTTCACGCGGAAGCAAGTCTCAACTCGATCTCGTCGGTCCCCGCGCCCTCGCCCTCGCCCTCGCTCCATAGCGGTCTAGTCGGTCCAGACGGAGTGCAGAGGTGCACACGACGACCATGACGACGACTCCCACGCCGTCGAGCGAGATCATCCACCTCGTGACGACCTACGTCGACGCGGTCGACTCGTTGCCGCCTTCGCTCGCCCGCAGCCTCTCGGACCTCAAAGAGCTCGACGCCGTCCTGAACGGTGCCCTCGAGCAGATCACTGAAAAGCTCAACAGGCTCCACCGCATGATGCACCCCGAACTCGCTAAGACCGACCCCGGCGGCGAGGCGGACAAGGTCACCCCGCTCGACCGGTTGCAACTCGTCCGCCAAGTCGCAGAGGACGCGCGCGTGTTCAGGCTCGGCGGAGAGGACAAGATCAGAGTCGCGACCAACACGTGCGAGACGGTCGCGACCCATCAAGCCCACCTCGCGACTCTCTCGTCCCTCTTGCTCTCGTTCCTCCCCGCGCACCTCTTGCCCCTCCTCCCTGGCCCCGCAGCACCGCACGGCTACCCGCAATCGAGCAGCCTGTCGAGTCAAATCGCGAGACGGCAGCTGTTCGATTACCCGCCCGCGAGGCACCCGGGGCAGGGCAGCACCTCCCGCTTGACCGCCGCACTCGGACTCGTCAGGGAACACTACGACCTCGTCCGCGGTGGTGCAACTGGCGCAGGCGCAGGAGCGGCGGGCGGCGCTACGGGCGTCGGTGGAGGAGGAGCGAGAGGAGCCTATGCCGCCAATGGCTCAGGAGCGGGCGGTTCCGCCGCCGCAGCGACGGGAGGAGGCGGAAGGAAACGCGCAGCCCAGATCGATTACAGCATCTACGGCGACGATTACCCGGGCATGCCTTCTGCTACTGCGAGCAGATACGGCTCAGCCACCGGTGGGGCCGCAGGAGGCCGTCGCGGCGCCGATTCCAACGCCGCCGCCGCCAGTACTCAGCGACACCCGAACCAGTACACCAAGAAACGTGCCGCTGCCGCCGCCGCTAACTCTCCCGCGATGCATCAACAACATGGAGCATACGGCCATCCCGCGTACGGCGTCCACGGAGGTCCCATCTCGGCCGCTTCGATCAACGCCGCCGCCGGGATCTACAACGCCGCGAGTGGCCTCGGCGCTTCGCCGCATCATCCTTATGGTGGCATGACGGCCGTCGAAGCCGTCAAAGAGAAGCGCAGAGGGGCGGAGAACAACAACGGCGGCGGGCACGCTGCAGCAGGCGCTTCGGCCATGACTGCGAGTGGGAGTGCCAGTCGCGCAGGTAGCGTCGGGGTCGGTGTCGGGTCTGGAGGAGCGGGAGTGGGAGGCGCGATGGCCTACGGGGCTGGGTACAGCGGCATGGCGACGCCCGAGGAGTACAATATGGCCATGTACGGGGCGACCGGAGCTGCGAGTCAGCGCGCGCCCGCGAAACGCAAAGTCGACGAGGTCTCGGGCGCGAGCAAGCGCCGCAAAAAGGGGTGCGTTGCCTCTGTCTCCCTGTTTCTCTCCTCAATTGTCCCCGGTCGCCCGCTTTTCTCGCGGTTCCCTTTTTCTTGCCCGCGAGTGGACGAGCTGATCCGTCTCCAACCCATGTCCAACAGCGTCGACTCTCCGGATTTGTCCGCACGCACTTTGCCCGGTTCCGGCAGCAGTTCGCGCGCTCCTCGTCGCCAAGGAGGCGCCGGCTCCGGATCGGGAACTTCTTCGCGCGGCGGCGCCAGCGCCAGCAACGCGGCGATCAATGATGTCTACGACACCTTGCCGCTCTCGCAGCAAGACTATACTCTTGCGGGTTCAGGCCTCGGCGGTGCTGGCGTCATGGCTGGCGGGGAAGACGAATTTGACCCGGCGCTCGAAGGCGCAGACGACGATGGCGACAAGACGCTGTACTGCTTCTGTCAGCGAGTCAGTTTCGGCGAGATGATTGCCTGCGACGCGCCGGATTGCGAACACGAATGGGTGCGTGTTGTCAGCATCGACTTCTCGCACATTGCTTTCTCTTTGGCTCCACCTCCGGACCAAGAGGAAATTACCAACACGGGACGGATCGTGCTGACCCGCCCGACTTGTCGTTACGTACAGTTCCACTTGCCGTGCGTCGGTCTCAAGAGCATTCCCGACGGTCGCTGGTTCTGCGACGAGTGCAGGGTGAGTTGCAGTGGCCCGACCGCCTCCTCTCGAGCAGCACCTCCTGACGCTTTGTCTCTATGCAGCGCAACTCGAAGGCGGGCAAGAAACGGCGATGAGCATCTGGGTCGTCGGATTTTTGGTTTCGAGAGGTAGACGTCGCTGTGGCTCAAGGAGATGACATGACATATGTATAATGCGAAAAGAGAGAGTCTACTCTTGAAGCTTGTGAAATACGCGAGGGATAACGAGTATCAGGAAGCGAGATAGTACACTGCAATCACTGCTCCTCGACGCGCCTCGACGGATCGCGCCGAACGCTCATCGAGCTGCCCACGACTGGCAACGGCCGACCGTTACCGGCCGTCGAGCCTTCTCGGTCCGGTCTGGTCTGAGTCGCGAATCGGATCGAAGGGTTGCCGTTCTGATCCTGGTTGGGCGAATCGTCGTCTGCGGTGGGCTGAGCTGCCGGCGCTCGAGACGAGTCGGCCGCCGTGTTGGCACGAGGGCGGAACAGACCTCGTACGGCTTGCATGGCAGCGCTACCCTGCCGGACGGGCGCGCGCCGACCCGGCGGGGGAGCTCGGCTCGTCGAGGCTTCCGGTTGCCGAGGCGGCGCTTCCTCCACCTCATCGTCGGACAAAGGCTCGATGCGTTCGGTCCGGTCCAGCGGGAGTCCCGTTCGGTGCTCCGAGGCCGGAGCAAAGTACCCGTCCGCCTCCTCCTCTTCGGCAATGGCGCCTTGCCGTTCTGGCGATTCCGTGAAGCGGCGAGGGGGAGGCGAAGAGGCCCGTTTCGCGGGATTGGTGGCGGCTTTGGGTTCCTTCCCTTCGCGTCGGAGACTGCGGAGGCTGCCGTTCGAGATCTGGCGAGCCAGGCGAGAGAACTCGGCTTCCATCGCTTCCGAGTAATGTCCCAGCGAGTGGAGAGCGGCGAGATGCTTCTTTGCCGATTGACGTCGCTCTTCCTCGGTGAGGTCGCGGACGTCCGTCCGACCGTCGGGGTACTCGATGACGACCTGAGGGTAAGGGGACATCAGCAACGCATCAGACAAGAAATACCTCAGGTTTCGTTCCCTCACCTTGTCGCCCTCCAACCACTCGGTCGGTTCGCCCCGCCCGTCGGGACTCGAGTCGCGATACTTGCGCTCCCGGCGACACCAGGCATCGCGCTCGAGCATTTCCTTCCGCCGACGCTCCTTCTCCTCCGGCGAGAGTTTGCTGTTCTCTTTGCCGATGATGCGTCCGCCGATCGCCGAGCTCTGCCGAATCATCTTGGCCGCGACGCGCTTGACCGCGCTGTTTTCATGGTCGCCGGGACCATGCTCTTGCTGCAATGCTTTGTGCTCCTTCTCGATCGCCTCGGGCGGGACGTCGAGCACCGTCTTTTTGCCGCTCTTGGCCGCGCGGCGGGCGTCTTCCGGAGACGCATCCTGGTCAATCACATCGACATTGCCATCGCCGTGATCAACGATGATCTGTTATTGGGAGCGGGTGAAAGAGTTAGTTTTTGCTTATGAGGAAACGCCTTTGAAGAGGACAGCCTGACCTTGCGACCTTCCTGCCAAGTCTGCGGACCGCGGCAGTACCGAGCCTCCTTGCGCGGGTCCGGCTTGACCGTGGAAGTCGGCGCATGACCCCGCCGACTCGGTTCGTGCCTTGGCCGATGATGACTCGGCACGCGGCGCGCGCTCTCCCGCCGCCCACTGTTGCGGCGCTCTCGCTGCTTGGCGCGGTACCTCTCGCGCGCGTCCGCCGTGTCATCCTCGTCTTCTCCGAGCTCGCCGAGGATGTTCTTCCGCGGGTGATCGTTCGCTTCGCGCTCGCGTTCGATTCGGAGTTGTTCGCGGTGGCGCTCGGCGCGAGTTTCGCCCCTGCGGACATCGTCGGCCGTTTCGACTTCCTTCTCGAGGTCGGTGCCGCCCAATTCGGCGATGTCTTCCTCGCGGTCCCCCGGTGCATCTGCGTCTGCCTCGTGACGCGAACGGGACGGCCGGCGTCGGCGGCTGCCGGCTCCATCGCCCTGTCGCTTCGCTTCCCTCCGTTCCCTGATGAGTTGCTCCCTCTGGCCCGCGCCGACCTTGTTCTCGTTCGGAGGCGCGCCAAACATGGCAGTCGTTCCCGTATCCTGCTCGACTTCACGATCGATCTCGGCCTCGATCTCGCTCGGCGTCGCCTCCTTCCCTTCCGCTTCGCATTCCTCCCTCGCATGCTCTTCGAGCTCGGCTTCCTCGCGATCGAGCTCGGCTTCCTCATCCTCACCTGGCGGGGCCTCTCCCTCCTCCTCGTCGAAGGCGCGCCCCTTCTCGGCTAGCGATTCGGGACTCTCGTCACTCCGTCGAGGAGGACGTTCCTCTCCTTCTTCCTCATCTCGGTTGATGATGATGTCTTCTGCCCTCGTCGCACGCTTGACGCGCGCCATCCAGCTCGGTTCCTCTCGATCCGGTTGCTTGCGCGTCGAAGTTGCAAACGAGAACGTTCTCCCGTATCCAGACCGGGTCGAGTTGGCCGTCAGGGTGCGCGAGAACGACTGGACGCGGGAATGCATGCGTCGACCGAGCGTGAAGAACGAGATGGTGAGACCGTGGACGAGGATCGAAGTGAGGACGATGCAGTACGTGACGGGGACGATCATCAGCGCAAGGCGGTCGATGACCGTTTCGGGCGGGACCGTCGGCGTCGGGAGCTTGGTCGCGGCCAGGGTTGAGATGAAGATGGCGCCGACACCCATGGGACCAAAGTGACCCGAGAAAATGGCCTCCCTCCGAGTCTTGATGTCGGGGATCCAGTGCCACAAGGCGTACATGGCCGGCAAGCGACGGAACGCGAGAATTGAGAGGCACAAGAGGGTCAACCGCCACCAGTTGAGCGTCAAGTACTCCATGCTCCACGAGGCGAAGGGCATGGTGGCGCCGATGTAGATGAAGATCGCCGAGTTGGCGAGCAAGTCAATGGTCGACGAAAAGTTGGACTCCTCGATCGATTCCGTGAACCTGGCGAGGGAAGCGTTAGCGCTGACTGACATCGCCTGAGGCCATTTGTCATGAACAGTGAGCTCACCAGTCGTCCCAGGCGAAAGCGGTACCGCAAGCGAACGCGGCCAGCAAGTCGTCACTCCCAGCCAAGGTCGTCAACGCCGTGACGAGCAACGACAGCGCGACATACATGGCGACCATACTCTCTCGGTCGATCAGTTCTCGTCGTTTCGAGAACTTGAGGACCTTGCGCGCGATGACGCCGACAAGGCCGCCGATGATGATGCCGAGGATGATTTGGTACAGGAGGACGAGGAGGATCCAATACCCGACGGTTTCTCCGACCGAGTGAGTCCCGCGGAGCAAGAGCATGAGTGCGAGGTACTGTTTCGGAATTTGCGAACATGTGTCAGGACCAAATTCGAGCGCGTGACGACCAAGTGGGGCGAGGAAGGAACGCACGAGGAAAGGGAAGGCGGCGCCGTCGTTGCAGCCACTCTCGGCTTGGAGGATGTGCCGGATATGACTCGGCACGTGTTCCTGCGCGTATTTACCCTTGCCGACGACGGACGAAGCCAAGATGGGATCGGTCGGAGTGACGCCGGCCGCGAGGACGAGCGCCGGTAGGAACTCGAGACCGGGGATGATGGCGTACATAAGCGCTCCGGCAGTCATCCACCCGAGGAACATTCTGAGCGGGGAAAGCATAGGTCACGATCGGAATTCAGTACGGGTCAGTGCGGGTTCGCGGCTGACTGGTCGCGAGGCCTTCCGCTGGGAAAGTCAACGTACAGAGGTCCGAGCAACATGGCGAGACTCTTCCAATGCCGGAGAACGTAGGCTCTGTACACAACGGCCTGCAACATCAGCTTCCTGCAACGAGAGTGCAGCCCGGCGAGGGAGCAATGAGAGAGACAAGGAGTGCGCACCTCGGCAGTTCGACTCCGACAGCAAAGACGGAAAGCGCAATCACAATCCGGGTCAACTCGAGCGTAATCTCGTCCGTGTGGTGACCTGTTAACAGAACGTGCAAACGTCAGCTCTGCCTCGAGTAAAGCTTCGTTTCCCACGGAAATCGAGGCGAACCTTCGTCCCAAGTGCGGGGTGCAAAGATTCCGGCCGCGTAGCCGCTGTCAACCGCCGTTCGAGTCAGCTCTCGCCTCCCATAGGCTCCGCATGATCGCGCCCGAGACTCACGAAAAGGCGACGCCAAACATGGTGGCGACGATGGCTTCTCCGACATACAATCGCTCCTTGACGAAACCGCTATATGGTGAACCGCGGCAGGTCAGTCAGGTTTTTGCTCGGTTCGATCGCTAGACTTGAGTGAGTGGCCACGCACGAGAACATGCCGAATACGGTGATGAAGACGGTGATGACAGTGATGGCGAGGTGGACAATGTTGACCTGCGGGTCACGTCCGCGTGGAGAATCAGCGAACGGCCCGCACACAAGAACGGACGCCGGGGACAGGACCTCACCTCTGTGACGACGCTAAAGAGCTCATGACTGTGGTAAGAGCGATTCCAGTCAGTTCGAAGCTCTCGAAACGAAAGGATGAGACCGCTCGGCCTCCTGCCGTCGGAGGGAGCAATCTCCTTGCTCACCTCGCTTCTTCGGGCGTTCCAGCGCCAGCGTATTTCGCCGCGTCGGTCGGGTCCCCTCGTGCCGGTTCAAAGACTTCGTTCCGGCGCATCAAGAGGTAATCGCCCGCTCTCGCCCACAGCCACTGCGCGACCGCGCTTGCTGCACCTCCGCCGCTGCCTTGAGCCGGCATGGCTTGGCCTCCTACTTTTCACTCGGCGAGGGTTGCTGAGCGAGTCCGAGAGCGCAGTCGATGAGCGAGATTTCGCGGTTTTGTCGAAGTCGGTGACGACGGAGCGGCGCACGGAGAGCTGTGGCAGCTGAGCCCGGTCCGTTACTCGAGCAGCTATGCGAGCTCTCGGTCGTTGATGTTGACAAGCGCAGAGTGTAGTCCCGTCGACCCGCAGCAAAGCGAGGCTCGAGCAAGCTGCACAAGTTGATCGGTTCCGATGCGCAGCCGCGATTGGCTGGAAAGCGACAGCTCTTGGCATTTTCCAACGCTCGCTCAAAAATTGCGTCGCCAATGATGACAGCATCCTCGCTTTCTCTCTCCCTTTCGAGTCCGGGTTATGGGCGAGTACAAGAGTGTAAACGCAACATGTGAATTAGGCAACCTCAAGCCGAAATGAAATGGAACCCCGCCGCCCGCTACATCTTCGACTTGGCCTCGCGTTCCTTCTCGTCTCCCGCCTCTTTGCTCATCGTCGGCGCGCTCTCATAGTCGTCGTCGCGCGTCACGCCGAGCTCAATCAGCTTGGAGAAGACGGCCGCGAAATCAGAGTAGAACGCCTCGCGGTCCTCGGCGTCTGTTCTCGTGGTGGCGGGTTCAGACGCAGGCAGCAGTCAGCGAGACGGTATATACGAGTTTGGCGCACGACGTGGGCGGCACTCTCCAGCTCCCATGATACAAGGGAAACGTACACTTCTTGACGTAGGGCAGGAACTTTTCGTCCTCAATCAGCGCCATGTCGGTCGGGAGCATCATCAACTCTTCGCCGAGGTCCGTGTTCTGTGCGATCCCGAAGGCCAGCGGAACATCCCAAGTCAGCTCTATTAGTCGCATGGGTCCGATTAGGAAGACGAAGACCCTGATGATGCGCACCTTGTATTGAACCGGTCCCTCCCACGTCTTCTTCTCCCACTTGAACTTGGTGAGCTAGCGGGGATCAAGACAATACGTCAGGGACCACTGCAAGCAGAGCGCACGCGAGAGGGAAATAGAAAGGGGGTAAGGGAGAGAGACGCACCATCTGCGCGCGAGGAAAAGGGAGAATACGGACCGTCAGTCAACCCTCGCTCCCGAACGGAAACAGCCTAGACAAACCAATCAAGCAGAAGGATCTGGTGACCCACCTTGAAGTACTGAGTCGAGAACTTGGTCGGCGTGACGGACCACGGGCCTTCGAACCCTGACCGGTCAGAGTGGCAACGCTGTGCGATCACGTACCTCACGGTGAGCACCTCTTCTTTCCCCATCCAAGCACGTAGAATGGCAGAAGAGAGAGAGGAGAAGCAAGAGAGAGAGAGAGAGAGAGACGCACACCGAGCGAGTGAGCGCCGGCGAGGGCGACGATCTCTTGGTCGTTGAAGCCCATGCGGTAAAAGACGTGGCGGAGGTGGTCGGCGGCGAGAGCACCATCCGGGAGACGTCCTCGCGGCGGGCACTATGCGCACGAGCGACAGTATCAGCATCTCTTGCCTCGAGTGCCTCGTAATGCGACGACAAAAAGCCCGGGAGGGAGAGAGTGTCTCGTCGCCATCGCCACTCACCTTGGACTCGTCGGCAAAGTCAGTCCGACCGGGCTTCCACTTGCATTCGGGACCTCCCATCTCTTTGATCGCGACGACGCCGGCGAGGGTCCACAAGTCGGCGTACGTGATCCACGGGTGCTTTTGCTTGATCGGTTCGAGGAACCGGCGCGCGTGTTCGAGGCCGGCGCTGGTGGGAGGGAGTTCTTGGTGTGAGTCGCTTATCCTCCTGCTTTCCAGATCTTCAGCCTTCGGCTCGCTGCCGAGAGGGCGCGGCGGGCGTGGAGATCAGGACGAGAACTGGCAGCGAACAGACTCACTTTGCCGGATCGCCGCCTTCTGCCTCGTACCTGTGATAGATCAACAAAGCAGTCAGTACATCACTTCCAATCACTGCCATCACCAGCGAAAGCGAATGCGCGTCGAGCCGATCATGGCCCAGCAGTTTTCGCCACCCCCGGGGTCCGGTTCTCGAGTTTCGTCCCGCGCAGCAGTCGAACAAGGCGCAAGTAGCAGCAGCAGCTCGCTCACCTCATTCCTGCACCGTTGCTGCCTCCGGTGTTGGTCTCCTTGTCGTAAGTGCCCGAGGCGTGCCATGCCAACCGGACCAAGACGGGGCCACACGACCCGTCGTCGTAGTCTGGCATCTTGAGGATCGAGGCAATGTCCTGCGCGGGCCAGTCTTTGGTCAGTCACTTCCCTTACTCACACGCGGGGTTGGACGTGCTCCACAAGAGGCGTCGCTGTCGCTTGGCGCGTGAAAGGGGAACAGGAGGGACTAACCTTGCGGACTGCGTCATAGTCTGGCTTGTGAACCGCCTTGGTCGCGTCCTTCTGAGTCTGCGGAGGTGCCATCTCTCTGTCTCTGTTCCGGTCTGAACGGTGAAGTGAGCGAGTACAGAGCGAGCGAACAAGTGGAAGCGCGCGCATTTCTCTTCTTTGCGGTTCTCGGCTTCCGGTTCGCTCCGGCTGCCGGTTGACGTGGCACTCCCCTCCGTCGACCTTCTCAAACAACTGCTCGAGGGCGCCAACAAGCACGAGTCGCTCACTTGCCAGGTCCAGCGTATGAGAGCGTGCCGAGCAAGGAGGAGCACAGTTGATACATCATCACCGTCTCTGCTTTTCCTCCCCGTGCTCCGGATCGGTGGTCGTGCGCAGATTAATATTGGATCTCCGTTGACGAGAAAGCTTGAGCTCCGTCGCTTCTGTCCACGCTCTGTGTATAAGCCAGTCTTTGGGATGACAGCGAGACTTGGAAATACAGGCTTCTGTGACTGGACGGGCATCATGCAGCCCTTGGCACCTTCAGCGGACCGCTTTAAATCCTGTTCCCGCCAACTCTACATTGTCAAGACTTCCTCGCTCTGGTTACCTACAGTACTTTGTGCGCGACCCGAGAGTTCACCGAACGCACAAGCTGCAGAGAAACCGCACGATCGACGCGGTCAACGGCAGCTCCGACGTGCTACGCATTGAGCAATAGGCGAATTTCGTTCGTAACAGCCGACGGCTCAACACCTTCGAAGCCGCTTGCTCTATGTACTGAACAGATTCTCAAAAAGAGTACTCCGGCTCATGTTGATGCTTTGAATGAGGGAGGCTGTCGTCGTTGCGAGAATGCGGCAAACTCTGCCAGTGCAGCTGAAGGAGGAGTGGCGGGCGAGTCGGGCGCACTGGTCCCGCCGTGCCATCATGAGCACCCTGAGTAGGTAGAAAGAGGACGATGGCTGGAACGCCCTGATCAATCCGATGCCAGTCTCCGGCGTCCAAGAAGGCGCGCAGGAGGATTGGATCTTGCGCAGCTGGGGGGGAGGGCTATCTGGATACTGATACCGGAAAAACGGACGGAGAGTCCAATCAGTCGCTATCACTAGTCGCAAAGACGCTACCGTAATCTCTGAGTGCGGCGAGGGGCACGTTGGCGGCCGAGAGCGGGTGAGCCGTGCGCGCGAGCGGATCGGAACTTGGCCGCCCGAGGTGGCGCCTCATCAGCGAGCGCTCAGCCCTTCTCTCTCCCTTCTACACACTACAGGACTACACGATACGACTCTAGACATGGCTTGCAGTCATCCACACACCGCGACCGAACCGCAACTCTTGCAGGCGATCCTCGCAGAGTTACAGAACCTCAAGGCATCGCAGGCTCATCTCGAGAACAAGGTCCGTCCGACTCGCGCTTATCCTCGTACCGCGACCGAGCAAAATTGACCGCCAATGACCGCTCGTAGTTTGATTCGCTCGCCCTCGCTCCCACCTCGCCGCTCAGTCTCGCCGGCGTCTCGGCCGCGTCTTCGCACGTCCCGCCTCTCAAGAACGGCACCCTCTCCTCGCCTCCCACGACCCCCTTCGTCAAAGCCGCCGAGATCGGCGCTCCTTCCGCCTCGGCCAGTGCCGTCCCCGTCTCGCCCTCGTTGGTCGCCCGCGCCGAAGCCGCCCCGAAGGGATACTCGTCCCGCGTCGTCTTGACTACTTACCCTGGCCAGGTCGGGATTCACCCGATTCCGCTTCGGTGGGGAGCTCCGACTCCGGAGGAACGAGGTCCGGTCGTCGCGAGCCGGCAACCCAACTCGCTCAAGGTCAGGAACGCGATCGGAGCGTACTCGGGCTCGTACTCGATTTACCGCGCCATCGCCGCTGCCGCAGGGCAGATCGACCCCAGCCACAGGCCAGGTGAGCTTTCAAAGCAACTTTCTCTCTCCGTTGACATACGGGACTGCGCGAAAGTGGCGCGCGGTCGCCTTTCACGCACCCCCCACTTCTCCCTTCGCACTCTGGAATTTTTGCTGACATCGAAATTTCCGTTCACACAGACTACACCAACACGGAACCTCCCATCTCGGTACCTCACAACCCCGCGTGGGACGACCGCTCCAAGATTGTGACCCTCGACCCGTACGGGCACCTCGTCCCGCAAGTGTTCAAATCCTACCTCGACGCCGGGATCGACGCGCGCCCGACTATCGCCATCACCCGCGCCCACATCAAGCTGAACGACTTTGACGAAGCGGTCCGAGCCGGCGAACTCGAAGTCGACGGCAAGATTGTCGTCCGGACTCCGACCGACTGGATCAACCAGAACCGCGCCAACTCGGCGGCGGCCAAGACGGCTCGCGAGGCGGACGACGTCGCTGCTCAGCATATGGCGCATGCCGGGTTCGATGCCGGAGTTGAGATCAACGTCAGCAAGGTCGCGTGCGAGAACGTCTGGTACCTGCCCGGGGTTGCAGAGCGGTTCGGCGTCAGCGAGGGCACGCTCCGTCGAGCCCTCTTCGAAGAGACGGGCGGCATGTACCCCGAGTTGCTCACCCGCCACGACTTGAAGACTTTCCTGCCTCCGATTGGCGGGCTCACCGTCTACATTGTGCGTTCTTTCACTGACTCCCAACTTCGTTCCTTTTCGAGGCCCAGAATCTCTGACCGTTCCTCGCTTGCGCATACAGTTCGGCAACCCCGACTACCTCCGCGACGAGTCCAAGGAGCTCACCCTTCGCGTGCACGACGAGTGCAACGGCTCCGACGTCTTTGGCTCGTAAGTGCCCTTGCACCAACTCGAGGTCGCAGCGATCGCATGATCCTGATAAGACTCCGTTTCTTCCGCAGTGATATTTGCACTTGCCGGCCGTACCTCATCTACGGCATGATGGAAGCGATTCGGTGTGCCCAGCGTGGCGGAGTCGGTCTCGCCGTGTACTACCGCAAGGAGGGCCGTTCGCTTGGAGAAGTGACCAAGTACCTCGTCAGTCTCGCCCTCCGACCTTACGGACCCTTCTCGCAACCGAAAAGAACGAAGACTGACCCGCCCTCGTTTCGGACTGTCAGGTCTACAACGCTCGCAAGCGAGGTGGCGACAACGCGACGCAGTACTTTGCCCGAACGGAGAACATTGCCGGCGTCAAAGACATGCGACACCAGGAGCTGATGCCCGACGTCTTGCACTGGCTCGGTATCAAGAAGATTGACAACGTGAGTCGCTGCTGTCCGGCGAAGCTGTCTTGAACCGGGTGCTGACCTCGTTTGCCCCGCGGTCGCTTTTCCCTACCCAAAGATGATCTCCATGTCGGACATGAAGTACAACGCCATCGTCGGAAGCGGCATCACCATCAACCGCCGGTACGAGAGTAAGCATACCGCTCTTCTTGGATCACCTTGCCCCGAATCAACAGTAAACCTGACCTGCGGCATTTTGTGCCCCCTCTTCAACAGTCCCGGAAGACCTCATCCCGCCCGACAGTCGCGTCGAGATCGACGCCAAGATTGCCGCCGGTTACTTCTCCACGACCGAGGTCAAGGACCTGTCCAAGACGGCAGGTCGGCTCTGGGAAGACCTCGCGCATTAGCCGCCTCCTTTGTGGCCTCTTTTCTTGTCCCTCCGGTTGCCCGTCTTCTTGTTGTCTTTCTCTATCAGGATCTTTCGTACAAGAGTCAAGGTCGATGCAGTGCAAATCCGTATTTACAACTATCTCGCTTGGTACGAGGATCCTCTCCCTCGTGAAGGCGAGTCGGGTCGTGGGTCAAATTGCATTGCTATTCATGCACCGGATGGGTCGAATTGCATTGCTGTTCATGCACCGGATGGCTATGCTACTTTTGGGTTTTTCCACGTCGATATGCTACAGTTGTACAGGATCTCCCTGTCTCCGAAGTTACAGAAGCAGAGCGGGTCGGGATCGTTTAGCGGAAGTTGGAAGAGATCACTCGTCGAGGCGGCGGCTAAAGTTCATTTGGTGAAGAAGTGTAAAGACTGCCTGGCGAGTCGATGAGCGAAACTGGTGCGGGTCGGAGTCTGAAGGAGCGATTCCGAACACGGGCTCATGTCGGGCGAGTCTTCGTCCTCTTGGCGCGGAGGACGAGTCGGCGTTGTAGGGAAAGTTTGGGGAGAGGGAGGCAGGCGGACATGACAGAGGCGCTGCGAGATCCGACGCAAGAGACGCTGTTGGCGCTGCGGGGGCTGAGGGGCACGAACTTGTCGGTGCGGCGTCGTTGTCGTGGGCAAAGACTCGAAAGGGTCGATTGTGAGAGACTCTTGCGAGAAGTGTGAATGGAGGTCGAGGAACGATGGCGGTCCGTCGTGCGAGTATTGCGGCAGCGGGAAGAGGGAAGTTCGCAAAGAGGAGGGAGAGAGGGACGACATTTCGCTGTCCGAGTCGCTGTCGCTGCTGCTTCCAAACGTTTCACATCAATCAGTGAGCAATACTAAGAGTTCAGTGTCTTGCTCCGGGGGCCCCCACCTTTTGGTCGAGCCCGCGCGGCGGCGGATATGGGCCAGCTCATCGGAAAGCTCGGCCAGCGTGAGTGACAGCAGCGAGTCCCTCGTCGACTCCCCTCTTGGGGCGGCATCGACCGCATGGGCGTTATTCGCAAAGAAGCCGGTGTACTTCGGGGGCGAGATTTCGAGGTCCTCGGGCGTGTGCAGGCGCGAACGATCCGGGACGAGGAGAGGCGTCGGCGGTGGCGTCAAGAAACGATGAGGCTGCGTCGTCGTCTGCGAGCGTGGAAGGCTTCCCTGCCTCTCTGGAGTCGAGTACAGTAGCATGTTTGTAGTGGTGCTGTCTTTGCTGGTCCAAGCCAGCGTCGTCTGCGCGGATGCAGGCGCAAAGACTTTCGTAGTCGCGACCGCAGGACGAGGTTTGCAGTGGAATTCGGGCGGCGACGGCGCAGTCAGGATCTCGTCGCGGTGTTCTCCCATCCCGGACTGGGCATCAAAGCCGAGAGATGGGGAGAACGTCAGGTCGGTGGATCCGTCCCCGACGAGCACCGCGAATTGGGCGACGGAAGGCGCCTCGGCCGTCGCGGTCACCGTCATTGTCGACGGGAACTTGACCCAGACGGCGGAAGAGTCAGTCGCTGCTGTCGAGTAGATAATTTCGCGGTTCTCCCCCTTCCCAGCGAGATCGGCTTGCGAGGATGTTGGGGACTGAGCTGGCACTTGCGGTAGTGGAGTGCCGATGGTAGTCGTCGTCGTCCATTCCGGCATCACGAGCGATCCCGACTGCTCCGCGCACGGCCCACCCTGCAGAGACATAGGCAAGGGAGCCGAAAGTCCATGGGTGCGCGGCGTCGGCGCCTTCTGCGTCTCGTCCCTCGCGCCCCAGCTCTCGCGAACGACGACGCGGTCGGGTTGTTCGCGAGACGCGCGCGAGAGGAGCGGGTAGCTGATCCGGCGTTTGATGCCGTCGTCTTCGCGCTGCTTTCCCCTCCTCCCTCCTCCCGTTTTCTTCTTCTTCTCGCTGGTCAGACGAGGTCGTACGGAATTGAACGGTGAAAGAGGGGAAGCAGGGGAATGGGATGATTGTGGTGTTGCTGTACCGGATGCCGGTGTGGAAGGGGAAGGAGACGGGGGGAACAAGGCGGTAAAGGCGGAAGAGAACGACCTCGACTGGCGACGGATCTGCTTCAGGGGTCTGAAACCTGTCCCGAGCGAACGATTCGAAAGGGGGGAAGTAAAAGGGTCGTCGTCGTCATCGGCTGGGTCGGTCATGGTGGTCGGGCTGAGGAGCGAGTCCACTTTGCGACGCGACGTGAGACCGCCGAGACGCGACAGATGCGACGACATGGCTGGCTTCGGGCGCGCCTAACCTCGAAAGAAACGTATTCCGGGTCAGTACGGCGAGAATAACGCGTCCCTTGGGGTCAAAAGGAAAAAAAAAGGGGGGGACCGTACAGAGTTGGAGGCCGAGAGAGGAGACGGAGGAGGCGACGCAGGCGAGGTGAGAGCCCTCTTGCGCAAGTTGAGGAGACTCGAAACCATTTCCGCCTGACAATCGTCGGGTTTCGTATGTCCTTGTCGGGGTCAGGACCAGGTCATAAGGAGAAAGCGAAGTGAAGAAGCGAAAGTGTTCTTTTTCCCTCCTCCCTCGTCGCGATCACTTTTGCGCGTCGGTCAGTCGGTCGGTCGACCGACCGCCCGTGCTTACTTGCGAAGGAGTCAAAACAAACGACGACGTGGGGCGAACGACGCGCGCTTATTCGCGCGAAGGTTGCGGAGCGGACGCGACGCGCGAAAGAGACTCGTGAGGAGGTCAAAGCGCCATTGGGGTCATCACGAGGGAGTTCTTCTTCGCGAAGCTCGAAGAAGAAAGCGGAAAGGGAATATTTGTTGTTGCGCGTGTCGAGCGGTGCGAGCGGTCGTCGGGTTCCCCGCGGAGTCAGGAGCGAAGAAAGAAGGGGCGCGAGCGCAACGGCTGCGCGGAGCTGCGTGGAGAGAGCGAGCTTCGGGAAGAATCAAATCGCCGGGGGTGGCACAGCATAGCGCAAGAAGAAAGACCTTTGTTGTGAATGCAAAAGTGGTGTATGTGGCGAATCAGAGAAATCGGATGAAGATCCGAGCGTGAGCGTGAGCATGCGGCGAAGAGACGAGGAGGAGACAGACACGGCGACGACGGGGAGGCGGTAATATTGTCAACAAAGAGGGAGTGAGAAACACCAAGAAACCTGCGACGCTTCGATCAGCGTACAAAGAGAGGACCGCGCCGGGCCCTCTTCATACGGTGCCCGCCGCCGCCGCTGCCACCACCGCTCGAGCAGCTCTCCGTTCCTCCTTGGCCGCTCTGCGAATCGCCTTCCTCGCGTGCGCAAGTTCGTCGTCGACGTCGGTAGCTTCCGCTTCGGACGGCAGCGGGGTTGAAGTGGTGGAGCCCGCCGATGAAAGTGTTTCGGCGCCGGTGGTGGTCGTCTTTTGTTTCCGCTGTCGTCGCAAAGCCTTTTCGCGCAGGCTCGGTGCGACAGTAAGAGTCGAGGAGGAGGAGAGGTTCGAATCGACGCTGGTGGCGCGACTCGCACTGGCGCTCGCGTTCGCACTCGTGGACGACAAGTCGTCGCCAGTTGACGATTCGCCACCCACGGCGCTCTTGCCCTTCTTCTTCTTTGCCGCTCTCCGCGCCTCCTTGTCCAGTTTCCTCTGCGCCTTGGCTTCCTTCTTTGCCGCCCGAGCGGCTTTCCGTTCCGCCTTGCTCGACGCCACCGGACTGGCTTCCTCGTCCTCGTCCTCGTCCTCGTCCTCTTCGCGGCTACGTTTCTTGCCCTTTGAACTGGTCGCAGCCTCTTGATCCTCCTCTTCGTCTTTGGATCCGCTGATGACTGAGCCGCGCAAGAACCCGCTGTAGAGTTGGCGGCGCGCTTGTTCGAGCTTGACGGCGGCCATGGCGTCGAGGTTCAACCCGCTCGATTGAGTTTGAGGCGATTCGTCGTACGCGTTGGCTTTCGGTGGAGGTGGTCGGTGGGAGAGGATGCCAGTGGTGGTGCGGCGTTGTTCCGGCTGTGTGTGCAGGCGGGTTAGTCTGGCGCAAGAGAAGAGGCGATGAGAAGAGAGTGACGGACCTGAGTTGATCCGACCTTGTTGGCGACGCTGGAGAAGACGGCGTCCCACCAGGCAAAGCTGGTATCGCGGTCCCTGCCTATGCCTGCGAGGGTCTTTTTCTGTACGACGGTGACGGGTTTCGCCCTGCCGTTGGCCGAGTTGTTGAGCGAGGAGCCGGGGCCTTGCCAGCCGAGGCCGCGGAGGTAGGTGGCGGAATCGAACGATTTCGCGGCCATGGCGTGTGGGTCGTGCGTCGAGCCAGTCGAGGCGAGATGAGAGTTTGTAGGTTCGAGCTGGGATCTGATGGCGGAGGAGGGAGAGTTGGATCGGCGTCTTTTGCTCGCGAGGGATTTGGCGTACTCGCAGCAGTAGACTAAGCGCGTGTGCAGCGACTCTAGGCACGCTATGCACGGCAACGGGTGCGAGTCCGAGGTCGGGGAGCGAGACCTGCACCGCCTCGCTCTCTCTGAGGCTCATCGTCTGCTCTCTCCTCTTTGACCCACAACCGGGCACTCGAGCAGAGCAGATGAGCAGCGGAGACGCAGACGACCCGTGGGCGCCAACCCCAGTCTCGCAACCACCACAACCTGGAACCGACACCGACGAGGTCTCACCCGCCGACATTCAAGCAAAGGAGCAACTCGTGAAGTAACTGACGCTCGTCTGCAGGTCGGGTGTTGGACCGGAGAGCTCACACAGATTCCCCACAGGAGCATCACCAGCAAGCAGGAAGGACTCCGAGGTGAGCTACCCGTCCCCTCTTCCACGAGGCCCCACTCACTGCCCCCTCTCTGACTGCCGCTCTTGTTACAGCCCTCTTGCAACGAGTGAACCAGGTTCAGGGCGAAGCAAACAAACTCAAATCAGGGAACGAGACCCTCCAGACCTGTAAGCACCCCCGCCTCCTCCCTCGCCAGATTACAAGGGCTGACCCGTCCTCGGACATTCACCGCAGACATTGACAACCTCACCCGGAACAAGTGCGTGCCCTTCCTTCCCCTTTCACTCTCAGAAACGCAGGTAATTGACCTGGTCAACTCTGCTCGCAGCGCCATGGCAGCCGCCGCAGGTCGGTGACACCACCCAGCCACACCCCTTGTACATGTCCATACCCCTTGTGACGTCTGCGCAGTTCTGTTGTTTGCCTCCCCCCATGCTCGACGACTCGACGGTGTCGTAGAGACTCGAGCATGGACAGTCCTCACGATTCAAGACGAGCAGGCGTGCGTGCCGCTGGCTGTTCGCTGCTCGACGCGTCTGCCATTCGCTTCTCCAAGCTCTCGCGAAAAGGCGCTCGCTCACGCACAAATAGGGTGATCGCTTTCCAAATCTCGCTCTACTCTACACGTGCAGCACCGAGCGCCTCTCGACAACAACTGCTCGCCCCATGCTCGTTCGGACGTGGCACGATTACCGGGCGACGAACTTGACACGGGTGGGCGACTCTTCACCTACTATTCACATCTCACTTGACGCCATCTGTATGAATGTCTCGGTCCTTGACCGCCGGCAACGAGTTCCGTGCCGGTCTCGTTCGGTCTCGCTCGGGCATCGCTGCCCACAGAGTTGTACATAAGCTCTGGCCGTTTCTTCCGCTTTCTACGTACATACATATGCGAAATCAAATTTACCACCGGCGGACCGGCTGCATTCAGTACGTTACGGGTGCTGCGTGAAAGCCGCGAGGAGCTCGAAGCTCGCGTCGAGTCGTTATCCATCATCTCCCCTCGTCCCTGTCTTCGCTTCGTTCGCCATCACACACTCATGCGCGCAGCTGTGGGATCTGTCAAAGCTTCTCCCTCCTGGGACGATCAAAACGCTCCGCAGGCCGGCGGATGGCAGTCCACCCAGATTCGGACCGGGTTGAGCTGCAGCTGTGGGTGCCGGTGGAGCGCGCCCCTCAGCTTAGAAGTGCACGCGCTCGCGAGCCATATTTGCGCTTTCGAAGCGCCTTTCGTAACTTGAGCAGCTACATACCGTATGTACAAACCAGCGTCAGCAGCCAAAAGAGGTGTGTCCGCTGGCCAGGCTCCCGTCCAGTACCTCAGGAAGCGCAGCGCAAACGTTCGCCTATAATACAGCGCGGTCGCGAACTTATGTATGTATACCTAGAGCATCTGAGCGGGTGCACTCCGAACACGTATGTACATAAGCTTCATGAAACGAGTTGTAGAGTTTGCCAATATGTATACGGTTGCAGGAGAAGTGTTGCAGGAGCTCTCGGAGCGAACGTTCGCTGCGGAACGCGACGGTCCGGGTCGTCCTTATACTTTTCGGGCCCGTCCCCCGGCGATGCATAACGCACGACCGCGCGCGCGAGCTCGAGCGCCTGGAGCATGCATGCGTTCGCTCCAGCCTCCGAGGTCGAGAAAGAAGCTGGTATGGGCATGATGGGCTCTCGTTGCAACTGATCTGCCGCGAACGAATTGACGGAAGCTCTGTCGGTCGAAGAAGGCTGCAGGAACTCGAACAACTCGCCGTCTTGCCAGGAGTGGAAACTCTGACGTCTGCGAGCTCAGAGCTGATCAGCTGCAGATCAGAGGAGTGATCGAACATTCGGACGACGATGGATCAGTCAACCAACTTTGACGAGGGTCTGCAGCTCGCGAGGACAGGAGCATGCCGCGATGTGCCCCGGGTGCAAGACAGGATCGGTCGTGGATGTGCAATCTGAGTGAAGACGCGGCGTCGCAGGCGCGGAAAACCTGTCCGGGGTGTAAAGCTGTGACCGCGCGACACGGACTTCTCGTAAAGTCGCAGGCTCGCCTCACGCGGGCTGTGATTCTTGTACGAGTAGAGCCGGTATGTGTGTATGCCCGTCCGTAGAGCATTGCGATCGCTTTCTTTCGAACCTCAGGCCTTACCCTCTCCTTCCCTCCTTTTGCACTGCGCAATGAAGTACACCCTGAGCGGACCCGCGATTGAGCGGCTCGGACGCGGGCCAGAGTTTGTCAGCGGCCGACTCACGTACTACAGAACGGCTGTGCTTGCCTACTTTCCAGACTACGCCTTCGCCAAAGAGCACGGACCCCTGCCGAAGTATCGCCCTGAAACAACCTACCAGGGTGCCGCCGAGGAATCCGCCCACGTTCTCTCCGACTGCTCCTGGCGCCGGCTTTGCGCGAGCTGCGGCTGCTCTGGCCAGACCGGAGTAAGTTTCGCGAGTGCGTACGAAGCTGCTGCAATCTCCAGGGTTTGAAGAACCGGAGGAAGCGCTCGACTCGGCCATCGCTCCCCGCCGACGCGCAAAGCGGAATGCCAAGTTGTGGCGGGAACAAAAGAGAGCTCGCGGCCGGCGCGGGTGGAGCGGAGTACTGGCTAGCTTCCGGTGCCGGCTTAATCCGTACGTACGTAACTAGAGCTTAAAGCAGGGTGCCCACTTGCACCTTTCGGAGTGCTCAGCTCAAGCCGAACCGGGAAGCATCAGCTGGACGTCGAGCGGTCGGAGCGGAGTCGGCGAAGCTGGTTAAAAGCATGTCGCCGCACGCTGTCGGTTGCAGCGGCAGCCCCTAGGGGAGTCTCGCCGTCGGACGCCTGTTCGAACGAGGGCGCGACAAGCAATTGAGGGAGGAGAGTCGGCGGCGGGGCAAGCGGACGCTGCCGTCGGTGCCGTCGGGCTGGAGAAACAGCTGCGAAAAGGGCGGGAGTTGGCGGAAGTAATGACACGCCGGGCTTTTCGGTGCAAAGTGTAGTAACGCGCATGGTCTGATAAAGCGGAGGACGATAAGCTGAGGCGGCGAGGGATTTAAACCCTTCGAGGCACCACATTCCTGCTTCGATCTGATTAATTTCGAGAAGATGCAACATGCTGTGAAGCCCAGAAACGGAAAGGATCGCCTTGATGTTGAAACCGCGAGCAAGTGTGCAGCGTGCAAAAAGGTTGCCGGAAGAAAAACCTGTCCGGAGGTGTGAGGAAGAAACGTTCGCCCTTACTCTGCGGCGAATCGGACCAGATCAGCGGTTGCATAGGTGAGTTTCGAGCTGGACTAGCTTCGAAACGAGCCTGTCAGACTGAGAGCTGCACGGGAAATTGTACGACGAGCTGAGGGCGGAAGGGGAGCAGCAGCACGCTCGCCTTTTCGGCTTTCTTCTCCTCCCTCGGGTGCCGCGGTGACGGCTCGAGACTGTGTGGGAGACCTGCACAGCTCGTAGCATGAGCTTGGCCGACTATGGCTTCCCGCAGCCGCGCCTGCGCACCGTCTCTGCCCAGCTGAGGGGCTCGCTCGCCGACCAGCATGCCGCAGCCGCTCCGCCCGGCCACAGCTCGCCCGGCCTCGAGTCGCACGCCTGGACCGACTGGAGCGCCCAGGGGATCAGCCCCGATCGACCGACCGCCGCGCAGCAGCCATACAGCGACGCGTACGCCGACTTGATCCCCGGCGATGGCTTCGATCCGGCTCACGGCTCGTTCGCGCACCAGCGCACGGGCAGCTACCCGTATGGACCGCCGTACGAGCCGCACGTGTCTCTCATGAGCATAGACGATTCACCTCCACGCGCGGGAATGCCCCCGAACGGCGAGCAGCATCCGCACCAGGGCTTCCAACTTCACCGCGCGGATTTCGGTCCCGCTGCCGCCATGTCGCACGCCGCTCTCCTTGACGAGCAAGCCCTCGCACAGAGTCAGGTGAGTCGCTTTCCTTGACCCCCTTATGACTCGCCGAGCGCTTTCAGGCCGGCGGGTCCAGTATGAAAGGCCTGGAAGCTGACCCAGGCACCGCGCTCATTTCCGCAAAAAACCTATTTCTGGCCCGGTCTGCAGCTCGCTCAGTCGTACCCCACCTCGCTCTCTGCTTCGCCCGTGCGATCACGCGCCTCGTCGTTACAATCGATCGCGCCGGCCACGCTCGAGATGTCGGCGATGCCGTCTCCGACCTCGCCGACGTTCGGGTCCGGATCTTCCGGCCTCACCTCGCCGTTCCGGACCACCGACTTGTACTCGTCCGTCTCGTCGACGATTCACCCGTCGCAGGCCCTCCGCGGCTCGAGTCCGAGCGACACGTCGTCCGTGTCCGGCTTGAATCTGTCCCGGCTCGACACGGCTTCGTCGTCGGCGACGAGCTCCGTCTTTGGCGGCGGCGACAGCACCGGTCCCTCGACGCCGTACCGTTCCGCCTCGGTGTCGCGCTCCAACAGTCAGCGCGATCCGAGCCAGAAGCACAACCGGCGCAGGTCGTCTCCGATCAAGGTCACGGGCAGGCACCAGCGCAAGTTGTCGAACGCCGAACGCAAGGCGATCTGCGTCTTCCACCTCACGCATCCGGGATGGAAGCAGGACGACATCGGTGCTCACTTTGGCTACGAGCGCAGTACCATCTCCAAGACGCTCAAGTTCAAGGAGAAATACTTGGCCATGAACTCGGACGACGACGAGGACCCGCTCGACGACGGCTCGCAGTCGGGCAGCCAGTCGCAGCAAGCATCGGGCCGGAACGCGCTGTACGCAAGCTCGCCTTCGCCGTTCGACTTTACGGTTGAGCAGGACCACCTCACGCCGCAACCTTCTCCCGGGTTTGCGCCCTCCTCCTCGGTCACGTCGCTCGTCTCGCTCAGCTCGTCCGTCTCGGCAGAACACCCTCCGCAGCAGCAGCAGCAACAAGCGGGCAAGCCGGCCGGACGTTACCCCCATATCGATAGCGCGCTCCTGTCCTGGGCGCGCGAGCAGGCCGGGCGCGGGACAACCCTGACCGACAGCAGCTTGCAACGCCAAGCGCGCGCGATTGCCCGCGGCACCGGCGACGACAAGTTCAAGGCGAGCACGACCTGGCTCGACGGCTTCAAGACACGGGCCGGCATCTCGGGCGGTCACTCTAACGAGAGTTCTTCGCACGTGGTCCAGTTTTCCCCGCCGACGGGGTCCTCGACGCACCTGCCGCGGGCGCTCTCGCCTCCTGTCGAGGAGGAGAACGAAGAGGACGACGCCGGTCAGACTACCATGCGTGCCGATCAGCCGCCGGAGCAACAACCCGAGGAGGTGCAGCAGCAAGTCGCGACTCGTCGCAGCAAGCGCAACATTGGCAGCAAGACGGTCCGGTGCCTCGCGAGTGCCAAATCGACTCTGGGCGCATTCGCCGACGGCTTGATCCGCTCGTCGTCGCCGGCTGTACCGCCCGCACAGACGCAGGCCTGCGAGTTGAACGCGTCGGTCTCCTCGACCATCGGCGGCACTTTTGGTGATCTCTCGATGGACTCCGAATCGACGCCGACGCACTCGACCATCCATTCGCGCGACACGACTCGTGCCGACGGTCTCGCGCAGCCGTACTCGTACAGTCCGACGGGTCCCGCTACGGGGACTTCGACCCCCTCTCGGTCCGGCTCGCGCTCAGAGGTGCAGTACCTGCCGTCGGCGGGCGAGTACTCGCCGACCGATGCGGGAGGGCAGTACCTGAACGCCTTTGACGCGTACGGCGTACATGGTCGCATGCAGCCGCCGCACGAGCACGCCGCCAATTTCGCCGGCAGACTGTCCGCATCGAGTTCCAGCACCTCGTTCAGCGGTTTCGACCACCACGGACTCGGCATGACGGCGCTGCAGGGCATGTCGACGGCGCCATCGGTGGCTCACCATCGCCGATCGGGTTCGACGGCTTCGACTAACTCGGTCTACTCGGGTTTGACGGCGTTCTCGTCGCTGAACGGCCCCGGGACGCCTCTGACCGGATCCTTGAGCGGCTCGTACCGCGACGGTCAGAGCAACAGCTGCTCGCTCCCCGGCACGCCCGCGAACGCTCACAGCAGTTACTTCGCCTCGGAGCAAGCCCAGCTCCAATCCTCCCTTCTTTCGACGGGTCGCATCGTCCAGACGACGCCTTCTTCCGCATATTCATCGTCATCTTCGTCATCCTCTCAGCATCAGCATTCCACCCATCAACAACGATACCCCCAGCATTCATACCCCACTCCGAACGACTCGCAAAGTTCGCAGTCGTTGCAGTCGCAGTCGCAGCAGCTGCGTCGCTCGACGATCTCCGGAGGCCTCCCCTTCAACGCCGTCGCGACGGCTCTGCGCGCGAGCACCAGCAGTGCCTCGAGTGCGGCGATGACTCCGTCGTTGTCGCTGTCGAGCAGCTCGCTCCGGTCGCCAGGTCAGCCCGTCACCCTCGAGCAGGCTTTCTCGTCCCTCGAAATCGCCCTCGAGTACCTGTCGACTCGCGCCGGCCAGGACTACGTCTCGCCGAAAGATCTCGTCGTCCTCGCCGACTTGAAGGGGAAGATGGAGCGTGCCCGCGGATCGCGCGCGCCTTCACTGGAAGCCGTCGCCTCGGCTCCCGCTACGCCTTCGGGACTCGGCTCGATGCCGTCCAACTCGATGCAGCTTCAGCAGCAGCTCAACTCGCCCTTTGTGTCGCTTCCCGGGTCCGGTAACGTTGCGTCGCTCGACCGAGTCGCCAAGCAGCAGCGGGTTCGGCTCTCGCGCACGCAGAGTGCCGGCAGCGTCATGACTCTCGGCAACACGAGCGCACCTCCGGGCTCGAGCGGCGGCATGGCGACCCGCAGGTCTGGCGGCGTACGACCGAGCTTTGATCAGGAGAAGCGTTGAGGCGCATCTTTTCTTTTCCCCGTGTGTGTGTCCATATCCCGGTAACCCCGGTGTCATACTTTTCTCGCTTTCCCTCTTGGTTCTCCTCACTCTTCCTTTGACGTGTTCATGTGATCATCTGTGTCCCGGTTCATCAGCGAAAAGCCTCCCAACAGCGTGGCATTCATTCATCAGAGACATATTCAGCGCTTTGTTGCATTGACATCCATTCTCTCTCTTTTCTCCTGCACATCGAGAGAGGGTGCTCGTGCTAACCGGAGAGGAGCTGGTCCAGGCTCGCTTACGGCAGGATGAGAGATTTGTCGAACGAAAAGAAGGCTGAACTGCACTTTCCGTCGGGCAAAATTAAGAGTACTGAGACAGACTACAGCAGACAGATAGATCACGAAAAGGAGATGTACCGCAAAGAGAGAGGGGCGGTGAACTAGCCAGTCTTGTAGGTCTGGTCCTCCCAGTGGTACAAAGGTTCACGGCGCGGCAACTTCTGGCGCAGGATGTACTTGCGGAAGTTGTACCTGCGGGGCTCAACTGGCATCAGCACGCCTGGCGGGAGATAAGGAGAGTGAAAAGGTACTCACCCGACGCCCTTGAGGTGGTAAGTGGCGTGCTTGCGCGTGGGGACCGAGAAGACCTGGTCGAGCTCTTCGAGCGACAAACCCTTCGTTTCCGGAACTGTAGCGTCGATCGACGTCAGTATGAGCAAGGTAGTCTAGGTCTAGAAGTGGACGTACCGAAGAGGAGGACCAAGACAGTTCCGATGGCATTCCCTGGGCAACAGCAGCAAAATCAGAACCAATTTCGCTCCTGCGGCGAATCACGTTACTCACAGGCCGCATACCAGCCAAAGGCTCCTTGCGGCTTGAAGGCCGTGAGCAGGCGCGGGAAGGTGAGGGCGACGATGAAGTCTTCGAGAGAGAGCGGCGTCAGCGGTGGCGATTGCTCGAAACCGGTCGGGACTCAAAACTTACTGAAGAGCCAAGTGACGGCCGTGGCATATGACATGCCCACGTCTCGCACGTACAGTGGGAAAGCTGAAGAGGGAAGGGGGGACCGTTGTCAGCGAATGGCACCACTCCTGTCAAAAAAGGGAGGAAGAAAAAAAGGACGACGCACCCTCCGCGGAGTACGTGAACGGGACAGGTCCTGTCAGGGGGTGAGGAAAAGAGGACAGGCGACTCCTATTAGCCCTTTGTTATATCACTCAGCGTAAGCGGAAGGCATGGCGACTCACCCTCGCCGGGCGAGTAGGCGCAGCAATGCAAGTAAATTCCGAGTGCGATGATTCCGATATGCGCCTTGCTGCTCTCCGGGATCCAGAAGGCGAAGCCCGTCATGAGAAGGAAAAGCGACATGAGCGGGAAAGTCGTGAGGAGCAGGGCGCGACGACTGTGGTTACGGAATCATGCGCGGTCAGTCCGGTGAGTTTTCTTTGCGTCTTGCCGTCTTCGTCGCCTTGAGAATGGGCGAACGCACCCGAATGTATCGATCGTCCAGACGGCCGGTGCAGCCATAATCCAGCTGTAGAGAGGTATGTCAGTACGTGCTAGATACTTTCTCAAAAAAGAGCATGGTCAAAACGTACTTGAGAGCACCGAAACCGAGAGTGGCGCCGAGAGCCGTGATTTCGTCGAACCCGGCTTGCCGGAAGATCGTCGAACTGTAGTACGCGATGACGTTGATGCCGCAGAACTGCTGCATGAACATCACGATGCCGGAGGCGAGCACGGCGCGACGGTTGCGGCCAACGCTGAAAAGTTCGATGACTGCGGCCTTGCCAGTGGGCATATTCGCTTCTTCCTCGAGGAGTGCGTTGATCATGAAAAGATCCCGAGCTGCTTGCAGCTTGGTGTATCGGAGCCGGCAGAGCGAGTCGTACGCTTCGCGGTAGCGTCCGCGGCCAATGAGCCAACGAGGCGATTCCGGGCAGAAGAAAACCTGCGCCATGACGAAAAAGGCCGGCAAGCAAGCGCTACATACGAAAAGAAGTATCAGTGCTGTTGCATACCCAGAAAAAGTCAGGCAGACACTCACGATCCGAGCATGAGACGCCAGTTCAGACCGGTGATGTTGGCGGTGTCGCCGACGTGGTAGAAGGCGAGCGACGCAACGGTGCCGAGCATGATACCGAAGGCGGTCCAAACTTGCCATCTGCGCGAGAGCGTCTGGATTAGCGCGAGAGCGTCTGGATTAGGATACGAATACGGCGGATCCGATACCGCCGAGGAGAGACCCACTGCATTACAAGGGCTCCGCGTATCAAGGGGGGCGCAGTCTCGGCCGCAAAGACGGGAACGGTAGCCGACTTGGGACCTGTAAAAATGCGAGCCACTCCGTCAGATGTCGAACATGCAAGTCCATCGACAAGAGACTAGGAACGTACCGATTCCGAGACCCAAAACGAAACGAGCGGCGAAGAGATTCCATCGGCTGTTCGTGCAGCCGGCCCAGATGCACGCGAGAGCCGACACCGTAGCGGTGACGAAAATAGTGCCTCGACGACCGAGGAGGTTGTTGAGGGGCGCCGTGAGCCAGCATCCTATTGAGAAGGCGTAAGCGACGTCGCTCTGTTGAGCACCGAGATTGACAGTTACTCACCGAGAACCGCGCAGCAAAGGTATGGCGCGCCGTTGACCAAACCGAGGATCCACTCGTTGTATTCCCTGTTGGCATCGCCTTGCCCGGTCCGCAGACCAAACCTGAAGACAGGGAAGTCGGAGTCAGCAATCGAGAATAATCCGACGAGCTTAGGACGAACGACTCACTGGGGAGCCCAGAAAAGGTTGGCACCGTTCGTGACAGACTCGTCCATTCCTTGGACAGCCGCGGCCATACTGCAGCAGACGACTACGGCGTAGAGCTGCGAGGGAAAAGGAAAATAGCTGAGTTTGGGCGCACAAGCGATTTCAATTAGAAAAGGAACGAACCGTGAAGGGCTGGCGCCATTTATGCAGGACCTCGTCGCGCATAATCTGTCGGTCCTCCTCGTTCAGGAGAGGGAGCGACTCGTACGCGAGCGGGTTTTGGGCGATCTGAGCGCCTTTGGCGAATTCCTCCTCGAATTCGGAAAGCCCTTTCTCGCGAGCGAACGCGCGTCCCATAGCTGACGGAAACAAGGACTGTAGTCAGTGCTCGTGCACTCACGAGAGGATCTCTGCTCGTGTGACCCGCCGGCGAGCCCTCAGCACGTGAAAATGTCGTCGCAGTCGGCCGACGTAACTAACCTTCAAGACGCTCGTGCGAAATTCCCTGGTGGTTAAGAAGACAAATCGTCAGCTCAGTGACCTGTATACAGCCCTGGAGCAGCACCGAGAGTGTTTCCGGCCAGCGACTGCCGCGGTCCGCGGAACCGAGGACTCGAAGAAAAACGGAAGTTCAAGGGATCCGACATACCTGCAGCGGGTTCTCGAGCACGGCGTTGGGGTTTTCATGGACATTGTCGAGGTGCTTGGCTTCAAAGACGTCGTCGCCGGCGAGTTCGCGCTTCTCCGTGGTGGCGAGCGCCTTTTGTTTCGCCGCTTCTTCCGTCATACGAGCGATCGTCGGCTCGACCGGGTGGGTGGAGTCGACCGGGCGTGACATGTTGAGTACCGGTACGCTCTGACTGGAAAGCAGAGTCCTCTCGATACGAAGCAAGTCGAGGAGAAAAGAGATCAGCGAGAGGCCGACGCAAGTCGCGGAGCCAATCGTGGGTGTCCGCAGGTGGCCCACCAACCAGAACGCGGAGGTCAACTAGTTCCAATTCAGGGTGTTTACATGATCGCGTGGGGGCGAATCTGTCGGCCAAGAACTTGGTCAGAGAGCGAGAAACGCGGTCAGGAAAAGGTCGATGACGCACCTACGAAAGCGTAAGCTGAACCTTCTCACCGTTGAAGCGTCAAGTCAGTCGCTGGAGTAGCAGCTTGCGCCGCCCGGCGGTATACTAGGTATGCGTGCGAGGGGTTCACCTATCGAGACCACATATACAGACCCCACGCATCAATCGATGGAGCCACGCCGTTGACGAGGCGTGGTTTGGAGGGGCCTCCACACCATGTGTCCCTTCGTCGGCTCGTTAGCGTTAAATTCGGACGAGTCGGTCGGTTCGGCCCGACATTGACCGCGCGCAGCTCGAGAGCTGATCTCGAGGCCTGAGCTGCTGGTGCGCGCACATGTAAGAGCGTCTACTGGATGTATATGCATGCGTGCGAAGATACGCAGAGACCGCCGGTCCAAGGAGCATTGTCGATCGGTCAACGGAACTGCCGAAGCCTTTCGAGAGCTTGAGAACTTTCAGACGAGACGAGAAGTCGCATCGGAGGGTCCGGAATCTGGCACAGTTGCAGAAGGTACCGTCTGGAGCCAGCCAGGCAGGAAGACCTGGAATCCTGGACCGGTCCGAAGCAGGATGAGAAGAGCGAGCCTGCCGACTCATGTTTCCATTTCTCTGCGCTACGCAGACCCGGTCAACAAATTACTCGATGAAAGTCAGTCGAGGGAGGAGCGCTTAGGCTGTGAAACTAAACGTGCGCGGACGTCAAGGGAGCAGTGTGGTCAATTCGCCGTGCGCATCGAGGCGCGCCTAAGTTTTAGTCGGCGGTTCCTGCAGCAGAGTTGCCGTCTGACCGCCCGATCCCGCCTAAGAGGTGTGCGGAGCAGGCGAAGCTTCTGTTAACAGCAAGCGCGTCCTTTGAGCAAACAGCAGGATTAGCGGAGGTCGATTCTGAAGGCGGGTTTGAAGCCGGCGAGGGGAGCGAACAAGGCTGGTCGGCATCACGACGAGACGCCGGAACGGTCTCGGAACGCTCCGGTTCGAATTTAGCAGAGGCAAGGAGGTTTCTGCGTGCCGAGCTAGAGCTCTGGCGGGGGTAGGTATGATGTCGGAGTTGACTTGACGAGGAGTGAATTGTCGGCGGACCTGAACGACAGCACTTGGGGTTTCGAGCAGCAGGTTGCAAGCGAGCAAGAGGAGCGCGTGAGCTCCAAAGCAGGCCATACTGGTGTACACGATGTGACTATGCGAATTGTCGGAGGACAAGAGAGCTGCACCGCCTCGTCGTCTCGGTTCGTCAGCGACGGTGCACCTCAACCCACGAAACAGAGCTACAGTGATGGGCGGTGGACTGTGAGTACTCCAGAACCAATCTACAGCTGGCCTCACGCTGACGGTCTCGTGTGGAGAGCAGCATCTTTCTCGTCCTCATCGTCGCCGTCGGCATCGCAGCTGGAGGCTGGTACGCCATCCCCAAGGGAGAGAACCAGGTGTGAGTGCCGATTTACGGTCGCTACTATTCTGCACACGCTTGCTTGCACGCGTGCTGACCTCGGAATGCGCTCTCCTTGACATCTCGCCCTCGCAGCGTCATCCGGACGAGCATCCTCCTCGCCGTGACATGTTGCTGGCTCATGTGCGTGGACAGCCACGGCAGTCCTCTTTCTTGCCGTTTGCCGCTAACGGTGCCGTCCGTGCAGGTGGGCCATCACGTACCTCGCTCAGCTGCATCCCCTCATCAGTGCGTGTCCTCTGCCCGTGAGGCTGTCTCCCCATCATTCTGCCAGGCTGACTCGACTTGAATACAACAGAGCCGCATCGAGCCAATCTGCGACCTATGAAAGACAGTCTCTATCGGCGCTGATCGGCGCAGGTCGTTGTTCATCCGCCCGTCACGTCGCTGCATCCTGTACACCGTCACGCAGCTCCTGTAACACAACCCCGATTTCTTTCCATCAATTTTCCCGTACGAGCAAGGGTCTCGAGCTTGATCCGGCGAGCGGCTCTCGAAGAGAACACCGGAAACCGCAGTCTGGGCAAAACACGCCAGAATTGGCCGGAATTTGAGAACGGGCGACACCGAGTTCCTAGCTTGTCTCTTGCCAATTGTTTTCAGCATCGTGTACTGCCGAATACTATTGCAAGGCGTATCGATAGAGGTTGAAACTCCGTCTGCGCGATTGCTCGAGCGGCTGCCGCGATCAAGTTGACATTGGCCAAGTCGTGCGTCTGGACGCTTGCCAGTGCTCGCGAGCAGAGCACGCTGATTCTGCTGCGTAGTTCTGTTGCTGGCCTGCCCTGCCCTGTCTGCTCTGCCTCACGTGCGAGACGAGCGGTGCCGACTCGCTCGCTGCTTGTCATCATCGAACTCCTGCGACCTCGACGCAACGTCGAAGCACAGAAGCGCCTCGAGATCAAGGACTTTCTAGCTTGACTATACTTCGCAGACCGAGTCGGCACCATGTCGTCCCTTGACAAGCTCGCAATCCGCGGCATGTGCGTTGTCAACAGTCTACTCGCCCTGTCTTTCACATACCGAAAGCTGACGTTGCCGTTCGCGCTGCAGCCGGTCGTTTGATGCGCAGGAATATGCAGTCATGCAGTTCTACTCGCCCTTGACCGTCATCGTCGGCCACAACGGCAGCGGAAAGACGGCAAGTTGCTTCTTCCTGCCCTCCTGCCCTCCTTGCCGACACAGACAGCTATGGACTGACACCGTCAGTGCTGCTCGCTCGTCTACAGACCATCATTGAATGTCTGAAGTATGCCGCTACGGGAGATCTCCCTCCAGGAGCCAAAGGCGGAGCCTTCATCCACGATCCGACGGTTCGTCCTTTTCAATCCAGTCGCCGATCCACAACACGACTCAGCGCACCAAAGGCTGACGCATACTTGACGAACCAACGCAATGCCAGATCTCCGGCGTGAGCACCGTCATGGCTCAGGTCAAACTCCGGTTCAACAACGTCAGGAAGGAACGCATGATTGTCGAACGGCGCTTGCAAGTCAGCAAGAAAAAGACCGTCTCGGGTCTCTCGATGAAGACGCTCGAAGGTGTCATTTCCTACGTCGACAGCGACCAAGTTGACAAGAAGGTAAGCACGGTCTCGCCGCCGCCGCGCACGACTTGCTAACGCCCCTCGCCCACGCCCGCCTCTGTTACCAGAAACGGCAAACGCTCTCGACCAAGTGCGCCAACCTCGACGAAGAGGTCCCCGCGCAACTCGGCGTCTCGCGCGCGATCCTCCAGAACGTCATCTTCTGCCACCAGGAGGAATCCAACTGGCCGCTCAGTGAACCCGCTGCGCTCAAAAAAAAGTTTGACGACATCTTTGAGGCGAGCGAGTGAGTGACGTCCCCATTCGATCTCCCCGAACTATGACTGACTCGGAACGGGCTCAGCTACACGAAAGTGCTCGACGAGATCAAGCGCATCCGGAAGGAGCAGACAGTCGACATCAAGGTCGACAAGGAGAAGCTCTCTGCGCTCAAGACAGACCGCGATCGCGCTTACAAGGTCGGTGCACCGGGTCCTGCCAAGTCTATTTGGGAGGTCTGACTGACAGAGAGCCCGCTTCCACTCCCAGCTTCGCGAGAACCTCAAGAAAGTCTCGTCCCAAATCTCCATCAAACAGAGCAACTATGAGGAGCTCGAAGGGCGGATCGCCAAGCTCGTCGCAGACAACAAGAACTTTTTCAACCAGGCGTCAAAGTATCAAGACATCATCAGCAAGGTCGAGACGCTTCGAGACCGTCGCAAGATGCACGAGGACAACTTGAACGACTTGTTGACCGGTCTCCGCGAACTTCCGGGTGCGTCGAAAGTCCTGACTGCCTGCGCCGTCCGTGACTGAAAGTTATCTATCGTGCGCTGATGCGAATCTGCGGCGGCCACCACCACTACCTCTCACAGACTCGGAGCAGGAACTCAAGGCCAAGATTGACAACCACGAGGCCGACGTCGAGAAGATGCGCGGCGAGCGCGAAAGCACGAAGAACAAGCTCACGGACGAGCAAGACGCCCTTGCCGTGTACGAGCGGAAGCGCAGCGCGGCGCAGACCAGTCACGGGCGTCTCCTCGCTCTCAAACAGGTGCGTGCGCTGCACCGCTCTTTGACAAGATCTTGAACCGACAAACTCGTCTCGGCTATGCAGCGACACCAAGACATGCTCGAAGCGCGCAAGACGCTCATCCGCGAGTTGTCCGAGAAGCACGACATTCCGGGATACGACCACGACTTGAGCGACCACGAGATGCAAGTCTTTGAAGAAAAGCTCGAAGACACGATCCATGCGCAGCAGAAGAAGCTCGACAAGGTTAAGGTGAGTCAAAGCCTGGTGCAGAGGGAACTTGAGGTTGGCTGCTGATTGTTGGGGGGATCGGTGCAGAACGATGCGCGTGCCGCCGAGAGCAAGCTTCAAGATCGCATTCAGGAGCTTCGGAGCAAGCGTGCGGCCGACGAGCAGGCAAAGGCCAACATTGCCGCCCAGATCGTATGTCCCTACCGTGTTTGAGTTGTTCGTGCTCCACGAGCTAACACAGATGCACCTTCGTCTGCAGCGGGCTGCCAACGCTCGAATTGCCAACATCTCGCGTCAGCTTGAGATGACGATGACCACGGTCGGCGACATCACGTATCACGAGTCGCTTCTGACCGAGGAGCGCGAGCGCCGGGCCAAGCTCGAAGACCAGGTCAAGACCGCCAACTACACGCAGCAGTTGCGGGACAAGGCTCGCGAGGCGAAAGAGCTCGAAGAGCAGAGGGAGGCCCTGCACGCCGAGCTCGCGGGCTTGAACAGCCAGGCGAACACGAGGGCCAAGTTGCAGCTCCGGCGGAACGAGAAGAGGCGCAAGGAGGAGGCGATGATGAGCCTGATTGACAAGAATGCGGCGACGTTCCGTCGGCACTTGAAGAGCGAACCGAAGCCGGAGACGATGGAGGCCGAGGTGTCGGCCCTGCTCGAGTGAGCTAAACCTTCCGCCCGACTGTGATCCGTGTCTTGAGCTTCGGCGGCGACGACTGACGCATCTCGGTCTCGGTTTCTGTCGACAGGACACACGGCCGCGAAGTCGAGATTGCCGAGCGTGCCTCCAGGGACGCTTCTCGCGAGATACAGACTGTCGAGACGAGCGTCGACTACAGCAAGCAGCGCGTGAGGGATCTCTCGCAAAAGACCGAAGGTGCGTCGTTGCTCAAGAAGGCTCGGACAGATGAATGACTTGCTGACCTACACGGTAACTAAACAGACGCCAAGTCTAAGCTCACTCGAGCCTTAAGCTCTCTCGAGACGGACAAGGAGTCGGTTCCCGAGGCGATCGAGGAGGCAGAAACCGAAATCTCTTTCATCGCCAGGTCCGACCCGTTCTTCGTCTGGCGCCGTCTTTCCTGCACTGACGAGATATCGGCACCACTCACACAGCGAAATTGCGGGCACCGAGTCGATCCAGCAGTTCTACGATCAGGTGCTCGCCAAGGCGCAAAAGAACCACCTCTGCATCGGCTGCGACCGAGCTGTCTCGCCAGGAGAGCTTCCCGACCTGGAGCGATATGTATGTAGCTTCACAATTTCTTTTATCGGGGATCGCCGCTGACCTGCCCGTGAGTGTAGGTCAAGCGGAAGAAGGAGCAGGCGCCGGCGCAGCTCGCGACACTCCAAAAGGAGCATGCGGGCTGGATCGAGCAGCTCGACGAGCTCAAAAAGCTTGTGCCGACTGACGCTCTCTATCAGCGTCTCGTCAAGGAGGATTTGCCTGCCGCCAAACAGGCCGCCGCAGCGCAGGAGGAAAAGCTCGCTCCGGCTCGGGAGAAGGCGAAGGAGCAGACGGACCGGTTGGCCGACCTGAAGGACACCAACCGCGACCTGCAGGCTCTGAAACGCGCCGCGACCGATGTCATGCGCCTTCACCGCGAGTGCGAAGACGTCGATCGCGAGGTTAGCAAGCTCGAGACAGAGCTTTCTGCGACGGGCTCGACGGCGACAACGGAGGAGATTCAAGAGAAGCTGTCGATTCTCGCAGACCAACTGTAGGTTTCAGGGCTTCTGCTCGCGAGTTACGGCGGCGGTACCCGAACTCACCGAGCTAAACTTGCAGTCGGGCCGTGAAGGCTTCCATGGAGAAGATCCGCGCCGAGCAGCAAACGTGCTCGACGACTTTGCAAACTCTCTCCAACTCGATCCACTCTCGCGAAATGGACCTCGCGAAGAAGAAGCAGGAGCTGAAGGACAAGGACGCGCTTGAGCAAACCCAGAAGGACGCGAGAGAAGAGATCATCGAGCTTGAAACGCAGACCAAGGTGCGCACGAGTCCGCCTGCTTCCGCTCAGCCGCCTGCTGACACGCAGCCTCCTCCGAGCAGGACCTCGACAAGAAACTCAGCGACGCTATTGCGCCCATTCGTTCTGCCGAAAGCGAGTTGTCGACCATGAGGGCCGAATTCACGCGCGACGAGACTGCGGCCAGCCGTCAGCTGCAGGCCTACAACAAGAGTGTCGAGCAGCTCGATCTCAACAAGCGCGAGATCCGCAGGCAAGTCCCCGAGATTCTCTGATTGGCGTTTGGTTCCGCCGGCGGACTGACCTCTGTCGCGGTTTATTAGCTACGAAAGCCGTGGTGGCGACGCCGAGCTGCACAAATGCGAACGCGAACTCGAGCAGCACGATTCGGTCATCTCCGAAGCCAAGAAGCGTGTCTCGCAGCTGCAGGCCCAGATCGCCAAGCTCGACCAGAGTCAGGCCGACTCGAAGGCGATCCTCCGCAACTTCCAGGACAACCTGCGCCTCCGAATGGAAAGGCGCGCTCTCAAAGAGATCGAGAACGAGATCGAGACCCTCGACGAGCACGGGGCGCGGAACGCCTACGTCAAGTTCGAGACGCAGTACACGGAGCAGCGCAAGCGTCAAGCGGACCTCCAAGCCGAGGTGAGTTTCTTCCGCTCGCAACGGCCTCGATGCCGCGCTGATCAGTGATCTTTCTTGGACTCCGCAGCAAGCACGTCTGGGAGGCGAGGTGCAAACGCTCATGAACGATGAGAAGGAGAAGAAAGAAGAGCTCGAGACCGAGTACAAGGACATCGAGGAGAAGTACCGCCGCGAGTTGATCACCCTCAAGGTGGGTACTCAGACGTATAACTGCTCACGAGAAGCTCGGCGCTGACGGCACTCGCGGTGTGCAGACGGCCGAGATGGCGAACCAGGATCTCGAAAAGCTGCAAAAGGCTCTGGACGGGTACGCTTTTCCGCCGCGCACGAGTCTCGCCTGCATTTGTCTGACACTTCATGGCGCCTGATTAGAGCCATCATGCGCTTCCACGGCCTCAAGATGAAGGAGATCAATGACACGATTGCCGACCTGTGGACCAAGACCTACCAAGGCACAGGTCAGTGACTGTCTGTGTGTGTGTTGTGGGGTCTGTCGTCGGAGGCTGATCGTGTCGCACTGCGCATAGATATCGACAAGATCATGATCAAGTCCGATTCGGAGGGCAAGACGACCGGTGCAGCGCGATCATACAACTACCGCGTGCGTGATCTCGACTGGCTTCCGCTCTCCCTCCATGACGAGGCTGACTTTCTCTGCCCGCCATCCCACAGGTGGTCATGTTCAAGGACCAGACCGAAATGGACATGCGCGGTCGCTGCAGCGCCGGACAGAAAGTGCTCGCGTCAATCATTATCCGCCTCGCGCTGGCCGAATCGTTCAGCATCAACTGCGGGATCATGGCGCTCGACGAACCGACGACCAACCTCGATCACGACAATATCCAGGCTCTGGCTTCTGCGTTGAATGAGTACGTCTGGCGGAGAACGGTCCCTCTATTTGTGGGCGCAAAACTGACGGACCCTGCGAAATCAGGATCATCAAGGAGCGTCGCCAACAAGCGAACGTGAGTGTTGAAGACACGCATGACACGAGCTTAGACGAACAGGCTCGCTGAAAATAGGACGTTGCGCCCTGCAGTTCCAGCTCATCATCATCACGCACGACGAAGGTTTCCTCGAGACGCTCGGCGGTTCCGGGGCTGTCGACAGGTGCGTCAACGTCTCTCTCCAAGCTTCGCCATTCTGGCGACCCTGAATGCTGATCGCGAGCTTTCATTTTTGCGCACTCTTTCTTTGCGTACAGGTACTGGCGCGTTTCGCGAGGTGACGGCGGCCAAGTCTCGACCATTGAGAGGCAGCGTCTCACGTAGTTCCTTCTTCTCCCCTCCTCTCGAGCGCCCATTCGCTCGCTCGCTTGACATCATTCTTCCGTTCTCTTTCTCTTGACGTTTGCCCCTCCTCCTTCGCGAGGGAAGACAGATTGGAGAAGGAACCGGTGAGTTGCATGTTGGTAACAAAGGAACACAGGAGGAGGAGAGAGAAGAAGAAGACGCGGTCAACGAAGGCGGCCGAGTCTAGCTGCTCAGGCTCTCCGAATCGGACCATCTTCGTCACTCGGGGCATCAGTAGAAGAAGAGGACTCGTAAGCGCCCTCAGTATCAGCACTCGTCTCTTCTGACCAGCCCCCCGTCGCGCGCCTCCGATGACGAGCCTCTGCTTGTTCTTGTTCTCGAGCGAGGAGGGTCGCTTCGGCTTCGGCGTAGACAGCTTCGATCGCGAGGCGGAGGTGGTCGATGTTTGCTGAATTGACGGGGAACGAGTGGCCGTCTCCAGGGCTACATACATACAATGTCCGTCCGAACGCAACGCAAACGATGGTCAATCAAAAGCCCACACGCTGGCAAATAAAACTCTTTCCACCCGCCCCCCAACCCGAAAAAAGAGAGGGGGGGGGGGGGGGGGGGGGGGGGCGGGAGAGAGAGAAAGGGGTGCAAAGAGAATGAAAACACGCACGGCCAACCCCACGGCATGAGCCATTCAGACCATTTCCCCTTCCCTCCAAACACCTGTTCGAGGTTCCGAGCGCACGAACCGAGGTCATAGATATTGTAGCGCCTCGCGGCGGACGCGAGCCGTTGACGTTGCTTGTAGGTGAGGTCGTTCGGTTGCAGGCGGCGCTGGCGCTGAAGGGGACGTTGGGAGTGGGGGTGGCTCTGGCTGTGGTGAGCATCGCGAGCGGGAGGTGCGGGACCGGACGAGGGGGAGGAAGAGGAGGAAGGGGAGGATGAGAGGAGAGCGGAAGAATGAGAAGGAGGAGGAGGAGGAGGTGGTGGTGGAGGCGGTGCGACGGCGGTCGGGTGTTCCATCGCTTCAATGGTCGTGCTAGCGTCATAACACATGACAAACAAGAGGGGGTCTCAGCGCCTTGTCTCTCGAGGGAGGGGGGGTTGGAAGGCAGAAGGAGAAGCAGGAGAGTAGAACCCTCGACTCACCGATTCTTGCACGCGAGGTAAAAGTGATATAAGCCGAACGAGCCGACCGAGATCCCGAAGATGCAACCGAGGAGGCCGACGATGGCCCACAAGATGGGCGCCGATTGGAACTCCTTCACGAAAGAGTGGGTGTCAGTGCCCCCCCCCCAACGCATGTCGGTTCCCAAAGAGAGAGAGGGAGTCGGAGCGTACGTCGTCAATGTCCGAGACATGGTTGGCCAATTCGTGAAACATGATGCCGGCTGTAAAGATTCCGAGCGCGCCCGTGTAGAGCAACGCGAGGAGAAAGAATTTGTAGTTGGCCCAGCCCTGCGTGCATGTGTTGCGTTTGCGTTTCGTTTCGCAGGGTACAAGGGCACTAGGTTCAGTCTCCCGAGGGGCTTTTTTTATTTGATTCGGAGTGCAAGCAAGAGCAAGAGAGAGACTGACGACGCAACCTCCTCCGAGCCAGGGACAGTGGTGATCCATCTTGAGGACGCAGCGCCGACAGGCCGAGCAGTGGTGAGCTCGATCCGGTTTCGGGACGTTGCACTGTCCAAAGGGATCGGGTCAGTTTCTCGCTCGCTCGCTCGAAAGGAAGAGAAAGGAGAAGCAGGCGTGCTCTCACCTTGCGACAGAACCGGGCCGACCCGTCACTCTTGACTTGATGGACTAGTCGTCGCCTAGTATTCGATCCTCGTTTGTGTTTGGTTTCAGGCCCGGTGGGTGCACCGCCGGACAAGAGTGCTGTCTGTTCCTGCTGTTCGAGGCTCTCGTCGTGCGCGGCTGCTAGGTCTTCCTCGTCGTGTCGGTCCAGCGTTGGGCGTGCGAATTTCGCGAGTTGACTGGACGCGCTCCTCAAGCCCAAGGTGGCCTCTTCGTCGTCGCCGTCGTCGTCCTCCGGTACGAGTTGACCATCGGGCAAGGGGACAAAGCTGGCAGTCCCTCTGGCATAGCTCATCCAGAAGTTCCCGGTACAGCCAAAGTCGAGTGCGGTGAATGCGAGTCCGTAGAGTGCGGCTGTGAGTGTGCGGTGGCGAGCTTGCCAGAGGTAGGCCTGTGCGGTGCGGTGCGGTGCGCCACTCATCAGCTTGCTTGACTTGACCGCAAGCAACAGGAGTGAGACGTACGTAGCAGAGGGTGTAGAGGAAAGTGTAAGATGCGAATGCGAGCAATGCAAAGACAAACACGAGCGGGAGCAAGTACACCACCGTCACCCGCCTCGGCCGACGACGAGGAAGAGGTGCGGGCTGTCGAGTGCCGAGGTGGGTGAGGTGCGGGCGAGGAGCGTCCTGCGCTGTGAACGAGAGCAACGGTCGAGCAGCAGCCGCTCCCCTCGCCCGAGTCTGTCCGTGCATCTCCTGGTCTCTGTAGAACCAGGCAGACTGCATCTCTCGCCAAGTCCGTCCCTCGCCGCGTCTGACTGTGCGCCTCCCCTCGTGTCCTCGCACGCGTCAATCTGCGCGTGTATTTGCGTCACGCGTTGACCCAGCAGAACCACCTCTTCCACTCCGTCGAGTAGCCCGAGAGAGCTCGCCAGAGATGGGTATCAAAGGCAAGTCAGCCTCACCTCCCACCCGACCGCAGCTGCGCCTGCACTGACTCGCGCCCGCTGGCTGCGCGCAGGGTTGACGGCGTTGATCAACGACAATGCGCCAAAGGCCATCAAGCAGGCAGAGATGAAGACCCTCTTTGGTCGCAAAGTCGCAATCGACGCGTGCGCCCTCCGCTCGGTCCGCCGTCATGCGGCGAGGGCTGACTTGGACTCGAGCCGCGCTCGTCTCGTGCAGGTCCATGTCGATCTACCAGTTCTTGATCGCAGTCAGGCAGCAGGACGGTCAGCAACTCATGAACGACGCGGGTGAAACTACGTCCCACTTGATGGGACTCTTTTACCGGTCCGTTGCCCCTTCCTCCTCACCCGGTTTGCAGGGACAACTCGGCTCATCATTAGCTCCTGTGCCCCTTGTCTGCAACAGCACGATCCGCATGGTCGAGAATGACCTCAAACCGTGCTACGTCTTTGATGGGAAACCGCCCCAACTCAAGTCCAACGTTGTCCGTCTCCCTCTCTCTCTCTTTCCGCCTTCATCGCCCTCGCCTGCGGGAGAGATCTCCATTGACCCTTTCGCATTCAAAATACGGCACTGCAGCTCAAGAAGCGTTTCGCGGGTCGTCAGGAAGCCAAGGAGGACGAAGTCGAAGCGAAAGAGACGGGTCCGTTCGCTCCCCCGCACCCGCCCGCCGTGGTGCTGATCTCGCTCGACCGACGCGCGCAGGCACGACCGAGGATGTCGACCGCATGAGTCGTCGGCAGGTCAAGGTCACCAAGGAGCACAACGAGGAATGCCGCAGGTTGCTCACGCTGATGGGAATCCCTTGGGTCGAGGTGCGCGCCCCCGCCCGACATTAGAGCCCGTGTTTCCCTCTGGGAGACTTCATCGCTCCGGACCAGGGAAGAGGAGCTTATCCATGTCTGAGCCACTGCCGCGCACAGGCTCCCTCGGAGGCGGAAGCGCAGTGCGCCGAGTTGTGCCGCGGCGGACTGGTGCGCTTCTCTCTCCTGCTGCTCTCTCGCTTTTCTCGTCCTCGTGAATTGACGGACAGAGCCCCCGCCTCCCACGCGCGCGCGCAGGTCTACGGCGCGGGCAGCGAAGACATGGACACGCTCACGTTCAACTCGCCGATCGTGCTCCGTCACTTGACCTTTTCGGAAGCGCGCAAGATGCCGATCGACGTCATTAGCTTGGACGAGGTCCTCGCTGGACTCGACTTGACCATGGACAAGGTGCGTGTGCCTGGCGTGGCGTGGGCGTGGGCGTTCCTTTGCCTTGGCTGGCTAGCCTTATGGTGACTGATCAAATGTGCGAGTTTCTTCGGAACGGGACAGTTCATCGACATGTGCATGCTGTGCGGGTGCGACTACCTCGAACCGCTCAAGGGGATCGGGGCCAAGACGGCGCTGAAATTGGTCCGCGAGCACGACGACATGGAGAGCATCCTCGACCACTTGCGGAAGGGCAAGAACCCGCCGCCGGAAGAGTGGCCGTACGAGGAGGCGAGGGAGTTGTTCAAGCACCCGGACGTGAAAAAGTCGAGCGAGATCGAGGTCAGTCCGTCGCGCCGCGGGGCTTACACAAGTAAAGGCTGGAGAAACTGGACTGACCCGAGGGAGGAGGGTGCGGGTGCGGATACAGCTCAAGTGGGAAGCGCCTGATACGGAAGGCCTCGTCGACTTTCTCGTCCGCGAAAAGGGTTTCTCGTGCGTCCCCCCTCTCTCTCTCGCGCGCAGGCGGGCGGGCGGGCGGCATCTCGGATATTGACGCCCCCCCCGGCGCGCGCAGTGAGGAACGCGTCCGCAAAGGTGCCGACAAACTCAAAGCGCGCATGAGCGCGAAACAGCAAGGGCGTCTGGACGGGTTCTTTACCGTCAAGCCCAAGGAGGGAGGAGGAGGAGGGAGCTCGCCTGCTTCGGGGAGCAGCAAGAAACGCAAGGTGCGTTGCATTGGTCGTCCCTTTTCTATTTTTTTTTATGTCACGACAGCTATTCCAAAGCCTGCAGCGCTGACGTATACGCATCGGCGGTGTTTCTTGACGTACAGGGCGACGACAAGAAGGACGCAGGGGGCACGGGAGGCAAAAAGGCCAAGACGGCGACCAAGAAGAAGTAAAGGCCGCCACTCTCACTCTGCGTTGAGCGTTTCGCTTGAAGAGGAGGACGCAGCGGCGGCGGCGCTTGGGTCGTCTAGGCGGCGTGGTCATCGGTGGACCAAAAAAGTCAAAGGGGTTTTCTCGCTTTTCTTTTCACTCCCTTGCATGTGCGCGCTTGAACGGTCTTTTTCTCCGTAGTAGTGTTGTAAATCGTACTTGCCATCACTATACGAAAGCGTGCAGGGCCTGACTTTGAATGACATCGCCTCGGTTCACTGCAGAGCCGGAGGGGCGCCGCTCGCCGACGTCGCATCTGGCTTCAACTCCTCGAGGCGCGTCGCTGCAGGCTCCGACTGCGTCGGGGCAGGATGGATCCAGCGCAAGGTCCGCCCGTTGAAGCTCCTGCAGCTGCAGGCGCCGTCAAAGCTGCTGCTGCGAGTGCGATTGGATCAACGTCCACCAACTCGACACCGACAGCTGCAGCCGCGGGCGGAACTGGAGACTGGCAGGGCAGGAAGAAGCGCGCGAGGGAATCGAGATCCAACGTGCGTCCCCGTCTTCCATGCCTCTGGCCCCCGCGTTGGTTGTTGACATGCCTCTTTTTCGCGCGGGTTGGCAGGCTTCTCCTGCCGCTGCGGTCTCCTCGGCGCCTCCTTCCACCGCAGCCGGTGCAGCTGCAAGCCATGCGCCTCACGTCGATGCCTTGGCGCACATCGATCTCGTCGTTTACGCCGGGTACGAAATCCGAGCCCAGTACCCGTCGCCGTATCCGCTCGAGGAACTGCCAGGCGCCACTCCAACTCCCGCTCCCGCTCCCGCCTCGACTTTGACGGGCGGTGCCGCTACGCCAACGCGCGAGAACGGGGGCAGGTTTGGTGGGGAAAAGGTCGCCCCGACCGTCCCGATCACCAACAACAACGACAACACCAGCGACGGCAAAGAACCCAACGGATCGAAGGCTCCTACTCGTCCACCTCGGGGCTCTACCGGGACTGAGGCAGCAGCGGGACGAGAAATCAGTCCTGTATCGGCGGCGCCGGCGATGGCGCCCGTCCCGACGCCGATGCAAATCGACCCTGCCTCGACAGCCTTGGACGGTGGAGAGTCTGCGGCGGCATCTGTGGCACCACAACGCGTTGCGGCACCGGAGAGTGTGGCAGTCGCTGAAACTCCGACACCTTCGCCGCTCGAGACGATTCCTCCTGCGCCACTTCCGCCGCCGCCTCCTCCTCCTTTTTCCGCCGACGCCACAACTGGTTGTTCAAACGCGCCGTCAATCGCCTCTACTTCCGCCCTCGCATACTCCACTCAGCCGACACCACCCGTCGCGACCAGTCGCGGCAGTCGAGGCCGGTTCCTCCCGAAACCTCCCGGCGAGACCGTCAAAGCGAAACGAGCAGCCGAGCGAGCCGCGCGTCTCGCAGCCGGCAAGGACGCGTCATCCCCCAACGGAGAAGGGTACTTGACGCAACGGCAGCAGAGGGAACTGGCGAGGAAGGCGAGGGAGGAACGCGAGCGCGAGCTGCGCGAGAAGCAGAAACTGCTCCCGCCAACAGAGGTCAAACTGTTTGTGTGCGATCGGTGCTTCAAATACATGGCCTTGCCCGCCGCCTACTTGGCGCATCAGGTGCGTTCTCTCCCTGGTGCCTTTGAACAAAGTCTCTCGGGGTTCTCTCCCTTGACAAACTCCCCCACCCTATGCAGAAGGAATGTCAGATTACCAAGCCCCCGGGCCGGCGAGTGTATCAGAGGGGTGCGACGAGCATCTGGGAGATTGACGGCGCTCAAGCCAAGGTGTGTTTTCCGTAATCCTGACCATCTCTCCTCCCGAGGATGCGCGTTGATATCCTCTTCACCAGCTCTACTGCCAGAACCTGTGCTTATTCGCCAAGCTCTTCATCGAGCACAAGTACATGTTCTTCGACGTGAGTGCACTGAATCGGATTGCGCGCCCAAGCAAGGCCCGCCAGAGCTGAAGTTTCGGTACCCGGGTCGCGCAGGTCGAGAGCTTTACGTTTTACCTCCTCACCGAGGCGATGGGGAAGCAAGAGTGGGTGCTCGGATACTTCTCCAAGGTGCGCTTTCTTTTCAAAGGCAAAGCGAGTGTCCAGTGCAGATTGTGAAGCGAGCCAAGACCTGCGCCAAATCCTCCTGCAGGAAAAGATCTCGTACGACGATTACAACCTCGCTTGCATTGTCGTGTTTCCGCCGTTCCGGCAGCGGGGATGGGCCACTCTTCTGATCGAGTTCAGTGAGTCTTGCAATTACCCTGACCTCGTCGGCTTTAAATTCATTCCGCCGCTCAAACCCCGTTGTCTGCCCGTGCCCAGGCTACGAACTCTCGCGCCGCTACTCGGCGACTCCCGGCACGCCTGAGCGACCTTTATCCGAGCTCGGCCAACGCGGCTACCTCGCGTACTGGATCTCGCTCCTGGTCCGATACTTTCGTGCCGTGTTCGCCCTCCGAGATCGACCTCCCCTCATTGACGATGTCATCTCGGCCCCTGCTGGGCGCGTGTCCGTGTCGCCGGCGAAGAACTCGCAAGCTGAAGACCGCGCCAACGACGGCGACGACGACGACGAGGAGGAGGCTGAGCGCGTGGAGAGGGAGCGCAAGAAACGATTGCGGCGGTCGAAAGGCTGGGATGGCGAGTTGCCCTCGGGTGGGAACTTGCTTGCGAAATCGCCCGCCAAGGCGTTTACGCTTCGACCGCTGCTGTCGTCTGTCGTCGAAGCTCACGCTGCGAGTCCGAATGGCGGCGGCGGCGGCGGCGAGGGCTCCTCGTCGGTCGAGGTCGTCAACGGTGAAGAGGTCTTTTCGTTCGCGACGGGGTTGGACGATTTGGCGCACGCGGTCAATATGCGACCGGACGATGTTGCCTACGCCCTCGTCGAATCGGGGCTCGCGCGGTGGCGTTCGGGTGGGATGGCAGCAGCAGATCAGCTGCAGGCGGAGAACGAACTCGAGGTGAATGGTGTCGCCGTCGTCGACGATGGGGATATCAAGATGGAGGTGGACGGCGCCGCAGCGAAAACTCGAGCTAGGACGGTTTCCTCGACTGCCACTTCTACACCGCCGCCGCCGCCGTCGGTAGCTGGGAGACCACAATTGCAGGAGGCCGCCACGGAAGAGGAGCTCGAGCTGATCATTACGCCGGAACTGGTCGAGGAGGTGGCGCGCCAAAAGGGGGTCAAACCGATGCCGATGTTGGATGTAGCTTATGTCTGCGGGCTATGAAAGCAAACTCTCCTTTCTCTAAACGGTCGCCCGCGGAGATTAGATGAGCGGCACCCGAAGCGAGACGCGTCGATCGCTTTGTTTGTCGAACGCCCCTGTCAGTCTCACAGCCTGCGTACGGCAACGGGCAGCGCGTCTGTGCTTACTCAGTGACATCAAAACAGGTTAGGCAGTGCGATCAACGGGTATCGGTCCCGTCTCGAGCCTGCTGCAGCTGCCGCCCGCTTCGCTCGCATCTCGACACGCTCTCTACGTCAAAGCAACAGGGCGAGAGCGAAGGACGACGAGTGTGCAGAAGTCGACTCTCTACGCAGGCACGTCGCAATCACCGCCTTGGAGTGAACGCTTCGTAGCACCACCCGCGACGACGATCAATAGTCAGCCAACAATGCCATCGATGGCGGCGACGACAGCCGCTGGGGACAAGGGAGGCATCTCCAAGATTGCAAGGCCCGTGCGTAAACTGACTGGCCCAGTACTGGCGACGGAACAACGCTGAGTCTTGACGTCTGTGCAGGCCTCTCGCCAGGCCGGCGATGCACCGTTCAAGCCTGTCCCGCCGGTCGGCGGTCCAGCTACGCGCAGTCGTATAGGCGTCCAGACGCAAGCGACTGCAGCTTCGGCCATTCCGAGGACCAATCGCCCGTCGTCAGTGCTTGGCATGCGGCCGCCGTCGAGCCTTTCATCCACTGCTGCTGCCGCCACCGCCGGCAAGTCTGCCCTCCCGACCGCGCCTACCCGTCGCCCCTCAGTAGCCGCCCAGCCTACCTCTTCAAGCTCTCCACCGGTTCGCGCACAAGAGGGTCGCGTCAGAGAACTCGAAGCCGAACTCGCGACCGCGAACGACACCATTTCGTCGCTGCAGAACGCGCTCGCCGAGGCCGAGATCAATGCCTCCTCCCTGAGCGCTTCCCTCCGCTCGACGCAAAGCGAGCTCGAGCACACCTCGGATGAACTCGCACAAGCTCGCACCGACGCGGAAGTGGCTCGCGAGGAATTGATCGACGTCAAGGACGAGCACGCCGCCGAGGTCGCAGCGCTCAAGCAGCAAGCCGAGGAAGAACGCTCCTCGTCCGTGGCTCGCACGCAAGAACTCGAGCGTCGCTGCGCAGCCGTCGAGAGCGAGCGCGACGAACTCGCCGGTTCGCGCGAGGATCTCGAACGCCTCCTCGAAGAAGCCAAACTCGAAGCGGAGGACTATGCCACTCTCGAAGCGGAGCGGGACGAACTCGAGACGGAGCTCGCTTGGCACGAGGAGGAGTTGCAGAAAGTCGAGGATGCGCGGGAGGTCGACCGGGAGACGATCGAAACTTTGCGCGCCGAGCTCGAGGACGCCGACAACGTGATCGGCGAGCTCGAGAAGGAGAATCAGCGCTTCGCTTCCCAAGTCGACGCGCTTACGGGCAAGGTCTCGGAGTTGGAGACGGCAGCCACGGCGGAGAAGAGCCGCGCAGGCTCCGAGGAAGATGTCGTGGCGGCAGCAGCGTCGGCGACGAAGGCAGCAGCCGACGCCGAAGAGCGCGTCTCTGCTCTCCGTACAGAGCTCAACACTCGGATTTCCGAGGTCGAGCAAGAGTACGTATCGTCTGCAAAACCGGAGACTTCGCCAACCAGCGCTGACATTCTCCCCCACAGGCGCGATGGCCTCATCGCGGCTCTTGCCGCTGCGTCGAAAGCCCATCAAGATGCGGAGCAACGATTCGAACAAGCTCGACGTGATCATGCAGAAGCTGCCGAGATGGCGAAGGCGAAGGAGTCGCAAACGGAGGCCACTCGTGAAGAGCTGTCAGCTCTGCGGTGAGGCGATTCAATTGCTGACGCACCGTCTCATGGATTGGGTACTCACGTACTTCTATGACCTACCAGCTTGGAGCACGACGACGTCAAAGAACAGCTTGTCGCCGCCGTCGCCGAAAAGGAGGCGCTCGCATCCGCGACGAGTCCGAACGCCGAGTCGACATTGGCGGAATTGCCTACGCTCCACGCACCAGACGTCGAGTTGAACGATCTGCGGGCCCGCGTCGTCGACCTCGAACAGCAGCTGGCCAGCAGCGAGTCGACCGTCGACCAATTGGAGGCGCAGCTCGACGAGATCTCACCCCCGTCTGACGCAGTCGCGAGTCTGCTCGAGACGACAACGCAGCGCGAACTTGAAGATGCGCTGTTCGATCGCGACGAAGCGGAGCGAGAGCTCAAGCTTGCGGAAGATCGGATCGAGGAACTCGAGGCCGAACTCGAGGCGGTACGCCCAGCGGGCGGGCACGAGGGAGTCGACGAGGCGCTCCAGCAACGTGCGCACGACGCGGAAGCGCGATGCGAAGCTTTGCAGAGCGAAATCGAGGAGCTTCAGCACCAGCATCAGACGCTTGCGACGCGAGCTGTCAACTCGGAGGACTCGGAACAACTGGCGGCTCTTCGCGCCGACCTCGAGACGGAGCGGACCCTGACCGCCGACTCCAAGCGCGAGTCGGCAGCGATCGAAGAAGCCCTGATGGACGCCAAGAGTCAACTCTTCCAGCTCGAGACCAAGCTCGCGTCGTGCGAGGCACGCATCCGGGACCTCGTCGGGCAGCACGAGCAAGATCAGTCCCGACTCGCGCAGGTCGACGAGCTCGAAAACGCGCTTCGGCTCGCGGAGGAACAGCTCGAAGCCGTCACTTACGAGTTGGACGACCTGCGAGCTCATCACGAGGATCTCGCCCAGAGCGCGTTGCAAGATGCGGCCGAGCGGCAGGCGCAGTCTGACGAGCACGACGAGCTCCTCGAGCTGTACAACCGCCGGGCGCTCGAAAACGATTCGCTTCGTAAGATCCTAGCCGAGACGGAGGCGCACGCCGACTCGCTGGCGTGGCAGCTGCGTGAGAAAGAGTCGCAGGCGTCCGACGTCGAGAAGGCGCACCTGGAGGAGCGCGACAGCCTCCTCGCTCGAATTGCGCACGCCGAAGACGAGCAAGATCGCCTGCGGACAGAACTCGACGACGCCAAACACCGTCTCTCCGATGCCCAAGACGCGCTTCAGCAGCAGCTCGCCGCCGATTCGTCGTCGACTTCAGTCTCCCTCGAGGAGACTCCGCTGCCGCGCGCCACTCCCGCCACGCCGTCCCCTCTCAGTCCCGGCAGCATGTCTTTCTCTCTCTCCCCGTCCGCCGACCCGGTCGCTCTTTTGCTGCGACTTCGTGAGGAGCGCGACGAGCTCCGCGAGCGGCTCGACTTTGCTCGGAACGAGGCGAAGCACCGCACCGACGATCTTCAGGACCGACTGCGCCGTCTCGGAGAAACCAACGCGCAAGATGTCAGCCTCCTTCAGCTCGACCTGATGGACAAGCAGGCGCTGTACGAGACCGAGCGCGAGATGAACGTCAAGCTCGAGCAAGCCGTCCGGGATGCGAAGCAGCAGCGTGAGGAGCTGTCCGAGGCGGCTGAGAACGCTAGCCGCCGGCTCCGCGAAGCCGAGATCCGCATTCAGGACCTCACGTTCGAACTCGCTGAGGGCCAGAAACAGCTTGGAGCAGCCCGGCGCGATGAGGAGGAGCTGGAGCAGCTCCGAGCAACCCTGGCGACTGCCCAACAAGCCATGGAAACGGTGCGGCGACGCGTACCTTGGTTCTGCAGATTGCGCGTGGGAATACTGACTTTTTTGGACGCTGCAGGCTCAAGCCGAGGCTGCAGTGGCAAACTCGCAGTTGGAGCAGGTCCGAACGCTCCTCGACTCGGCAGAGGAGGAGCGGGACAGCGCGCTTCGCCTCGCCGCGCAACGCGAAGAAGCGATCAACACCCTCGAGTCCCGTCTCGCCGAGCTCGAAGCACAGGAGGCGACACTGGCCGCACGGGATCCCCTTGTCGAGTTGGCGACCTTGTGCGACGTTCTGCCGTCAGATGGCGCGAGCCTACACAACCGGTAAGTACTCCTTCGATCCTGAGCCCGCGTCGGCATGCCCTGATGCCTCTCTCACAGCATCGCCGAGCTCGAGTCGACACTCCGGCAGTACGAGTCGAGAATCGCTCTGCTGCAGCTCAACCTCGCGATGCGCGTTGCGATCGAGGACGAGGATGAGGAGCAAGGCGACGCTTCGATCGAGCGAGACGCCGATGCTACATTCGTCGCCGAGGCTTCCGACGAGATCTTTTCCATTCGCCAACAACTCGCTGCGACGACTCTCGACCGGGATACGCTGTTTACGCGGTTGCAGGTGACGCTGGACGAACTGGATGCCGCCGTGCGACAGCGCGAACAGGTCGACGCGCAGAAGCTCTCCCTCGAGCAGGAACTCGGCGAGGTTCGAGCGGACGCCAAAGCCGCAAACGACGAGCTTGCTGTCGCACGAGCCGATGTCAAAGAGCTCGCACAGCGGACGACCACATACGCGAATGAAGTCGAGGCAGTCCGCACTCGAGCTGCGCAGATCGACCGCATCGCGGTTGCAGCTGGAGACCGGATTGAGGTTCTTGAGCGCGAGCTGGCCGATGTCGTGCAGCTCAGGGTCGACTATGAAGTGAGGGGTGAAGAGCTCACACAAGCGCGGGCACAGGTCCGTCGTTCCGCCGAAGATAAGCACCCGCGCAAACATACTGATGTGTCTCCGTTCCGTAGGCTGAGGAGGCCAAGTCGGCTTTGTCCAGTGGCGAGCAAGAACTGCAACGCCTGGTGGACGACCTCGCCGCAGCCGGGCAAGCCCTGGAGGACGCTCGTAACGAACTCGCTGCGTCCCACGCATCTCAAGCGGACGTCGAGGCCCGTCTCGCCGCGCTCAACCAGGAGGCGATGGAGCATGCGGAACAGCTGACGAGCGAGATCGATCAAGCTCGACGGAACAGCGCCGAGCGCGAGCTCTACCTCGAGCAGATCCAGCAAAGAGTCAACGATCTCGAGCGAGAGCTGTCTCACGCCGCGGCGCAGCTGGAATCGGCGAATCAGCAAAGCAGCGGCGCGGAGCAACGCATCGCTAAACTCGACAACGAGCTCGAGCTGTCGGCGCGGGAGAATCAGACCCTGCGCCGATTGGGTCAAAGCTCCGTCGCCGAGGCTGAGGCTCTTGCTGCCGAAGTCGCTGGGCTCAAGCACGGTGAGTCCCTTTTCTCGCAAAGCTTGTCCCTCCAGTCGCTTATCGCAGTCGTTACCCTCCGCGCAGAGCTCCAGCAAGCGCACGCCGCCAAGCAGGCTGAGCTCAAAGCGGCCCACGAAGAGGCGACTCGCAACCTCACCGAAGTCATCACCGAGCTGGAGAAGCGAGAGCGCGGCCAACTCGCGGCGGAAGATCACGCCCGCCAGCTCGAGACCGAACTCGAGCACGCCCGCGCCGCGTCGCACGGCCCTTCGCCGCAGGATCAGGCTCGCATGGCAGAGCTCGAAAGACTGCTTGACGCGCGCATGCTGGACGTGGAGGAAGCCGATGAAAAGCTCATCGAGGTGAGTCTGGTGTCGCATGCCGTGTGCGCGGGTTTATTGACTCTGTGTTGGTCTTTACAGGCGCTCAAGGTGCAGAAGAAGTCGGCGGCCATGGTGGAACGCTTGAAGGCAAAGATCGCGTCGCTCCAGCGCGACTTGGCGGCCGCAAAGTCGACGCCCGCTCCAGTGGTCGTCGCTGCCGCTCCAGTGGTCGTCGCTGCCGCGCCGCTGCCCGACGCCGCCGCGACTACGCCGTCAGCCGGGAAGAAACGACCGGCTCCGACCGAATTCGACGGCAAGACAGTCTCTCAGCCACGCGCAATCTCCCAAGCTCCGCCACTTGCCCTTGACAAGGAAAATGTCAACGCGGGTTCGGGTCGCAAAGTGCAGCGACCGCTCTCGGCGATCAAGCCCGCTGAGGTCAACAAGAGCGCCACGTCGTTGTCCAGTCAGGGACCTCGCCGCGATGCTCTTTCGCACATCGATGAGAACGCAGGCGCAATCGCAGCCCGGTCTGCAGAGGCCTCGACAGACAAGATCGCCGCCCTCAATGCCCGCCTTCAGCATTTCCGCCGACCCAAGAGTACCGAGATTAATCTGAGCTAGACTTTTCCCCATTCGCTATACCCATCACCTTCGCTTTTCATGTCTCTTCTCCCCTTTCCAACTCACTTACCAAACTGTTCCCATCTGCATATCTGACGTATTAATTGCATCCACCTTTAACGCTCCTAGTACGCTGTTCACTCCTCCCTGCTCTTACCGACCCGGCACGCTATACCGAGCTCGGCAGCAGCGTCCTCAATGCGGGCAATGTGGCGCTCGCGGTGCCACGGCTCGCGTCCGCGTTCGTCTCCTTGCCGGTTGCCCACTCGATCTCGAGCTCTGCGAGCGAAGGAACCTTCTCCGGCTCTTCAAGCATGGCGAGCACTTTGCTCGTCGATAGGGAGACGAGCGAGTGGGCTTGAAGTCGTCGAAGATTCGTCGGGAGGTGCTCGAGGAAACGGGGGGAAGCGAGCGGAATCCGCGCCGCCGATGTCGAGTGCTCTGACCATTCGATGGACTCGAGCTGCGGCAGTTCGGCAACGATCTCGTCGAGGAATCCGGCGAGGTCACCTCCCGAGACCTGAGATGGCGCGTGCAGTGTGAGCTGCCGGAGTCCCTGGCCGGCCGATCGGAAAGCCGCCACGATGGATGCGCGCGGCGTTTCCTCGTCGATGGACTGGAAACCGAGGTCGAGCTCGCCGAGTGAGCCCTCTCTCCCTCCGGTCGCCGTCAGGAGAACCAAAAGTGTATCTTCGTGCAGGACTTGCGCCACCTCGAGTCGCTTGAGTTTCTTTGCCGGGCTTGCGAGCATCATGGAGTTGGTGGCGGCCCATTCGCGATCGACGACGGCTCCTCCGATGACGACGGATTCGAGTTCGCGCTGGTCGGTGAGGAGTGCATGGAGCGCCGAGATCTCCCACCACGCGGAGGCAGATTTGAAGGCCTTGAGACGGCAGCGCGATGTCGGCGACAAGATGTAGTCGTTCTCCTTGTAGTCGACGATATCCCAGTCGGGGATTGAGAGATCCTCGTCGAGCGACTCGAGACTGTGAAGCGGCGCGAGGAGCCTCCGAACCTGGTCCAGGAATTCCAAGCGGGACCGCCTGCCCGGACCGACCCTGCGCAGGCTCAGGGCTTTGACGGCCGAAGCGAGGGTCGCGTTGTTCTCGAGAATGGGTACAAGGAGGTCGAGTTGGCGGGACTTGGTGAGGCGGACGTCGCGGAAGAGCTCGGCTTGCGCCATTTGGCGATACTCTTGCGAGACGAGCGCGAGCGATCTTAGCAGGTCGAGCCGGACGGGCGCAGAAAGCGACGAGGCGGCGGCAACGATCGCAGCGGTAACGCGTTCTCCCCTCAGAGAGGCCGGCGCACGGTGGAGGGTCGCGAGTTCCGTATGCTCGACGTCTTCCTCTTCGTCGTCGGACTGCGGCGGAGCGGATGCCAGATCGAACGCTGGCCGCGTGGGAGGGGCTGCCGGTTCTCTTGTCCAGAGCCGTTGCGACGGCACAACCTGCGAGAGGTCGCACTGGGACTCGTCCGGAGCTTTCCTTCTCAAAGACGTGCTGCGAGTGCGCGACTTTGGATCAGGCGGTATTTCGTCCTCGCCAGAAAGTGACGTCTCGGACGACGGGCTAGAGTGTCGTACTCGGCTCGAGGAGCGAGGACGGTCTCTTTCGCTATCCTTTGGCGGTGTGCGGTGGGGGCGGGCCATGCTGCCGCGGCTGTTGCGAGCAGTCTGCAGCTCCTCGTCGGCTGCCGGCTCGGACCGCACACTCTGTGAGCGAGCGCTGGGAGCACGATCCTTCAGGTCGGCATCGATCGGTTGCGGCGAAAGAGTCTTTGTGATCCCGAGGAAAGGGAGGCTGGCGGGTCTGGCGGCCGTGTCGAACGGTCGGGTTGAGAAGGCGAACGGAGAGGCATCGCGACGAGAGCGGGCAGGGCCGGTCGAGGCAGCTGAGGAGGGTCGGCCGACTGCCTGTGCGGATATGGTCTCGCTCTGACGATCGGGAGAGACCGAGTCGGCGATGGACCGGTCTCCCGGTCGGCGTGCAGGGGCGCCGAGCCCACCGGTGGAAGACGAATTCTCGTCCTTTCGAGCAGCGCGATCCCGCAGGAAGTACTCGGTTCGGACAGGAGGGTGTGCTTCGTTGACAGAGGACGCATCGTTCTGCGGCGCCTTGCTGTCGAACTGCGGGTCGGCCTGGTCCTGGTGTGACTTGCGCAGATGGTGCGGTGCGGGCGACGACCGCTCACTCCGCTTGGCGTCGTCGAGAGAGCGCCGCACCATATAGCGCGTTTCGTCGAGTTTGCTGATCGCTTGCTGGAACAACGAGAGCGCCAGGGCCGCATGGGCAGAGCCGTCGGTGCAGCATTCCGCGAGGGCGACTTTGGCCTTGTCAAGCGAAATCGAAAGCTGCTCGACCAGGTGTGCTGCTCCGCGCTTGTGATCCGACCTGCTGTGCCATGTTTCTCCTCTGCAAGTGTCATTCAAAGGGGTCAGTCAGTACGGAGAGGCGGAGCTGGTCCTGTCCTTCGCTCGGAGTCTCTTACGGAGGCGGCATCGAATCTCCCGGCGCGAGGAGTCTCTGTGCGAAGGAGAGGGGTGACAAATCTGAGCCACAGGAAGCCTTCTCAGAGCAGCTCTCGACGTGTGTATGGTAGATAAGGGAGGGAGGGGAGAAACCTCCGCGGCAGGTCCGCTTTCGACCGAGACGAGGCTCGAGCGCCACCGCAGGGACCTCGGATCAGGCTAGAGCGTACAGCAAGCCGCTATACAAGCTTACATCGTGCTTATGGCTCACCTCCGGATGGCTATACTTCGTCGGATCCACGGCGAGTCCCGCCTTCCTTTCGACTGCGGTGCATGCTGCAGCTTGAGCTCGCGGCACTCGAAACTCTGCGGGTACGGCTCCGACCTCAGTCCTTCCCTCGACTCTTAACACTCCGCGAGGTACTGATGCGAAGTAGACAGGTGCAAGGGCCAACTCCGCAACTTACTCGGGGAAACACGGCGTGCTGATTGGCTGATGACACGGACAGGAGGCGAGCAGCTCTGCTCTCTCCTCTCATTCTGAACGCTCGCTCGTATCGATCCTGCGCGGGCACGCTTCGGACCGCTCAGTCGACGGAACGTTCGCCACTCGCCCACAGTCTGCTCTCCGTGTCAGGACCAACTCGATGCGGACGTGGGGAGCATCCGGCGACGAGGACAATGGGCATATCACGAGTCACTTCAAACACGGGCCGAGCCTCGGCAGCTTTACGGGTACCGTGCACGGCCCATGTCATCGCTTTCAGTCATCGCGTGGGTCTTGTCGCTCAGGCCGGGCTACAGGGTCGTGCACGACAAGTCCTTGCTAGGTCTGCCTCTGCAGAGCGTTTCATTGCTTCTTCGAACTTGTAACACCAGCACAATGTTGCTCAACAATGACGCTGCTGTAACTACCAAGCCGCCGAGCTATCAACCGGCTTGGTGGAAAGACGGCATCACCATCTACGAGGTGCGGTCCACATCGCGCGCGTTTTTTTGGTCGAGCCTCGACCAAGCGAGAAACTAGGGACTTAGCTGAACCTCTTGAGCGCAGGTGTACCCCGCGTCGTTCAAGGACGATAACGGCGACGGCATCGGAGACCTCCGTGGCTTGATTCAGAAACTGCCATACCTCAAGTCGCTCGGCGTCGACGCGATCTGGCTCGCACCGCACTATAAGAGCCCTCGCTTGGACGAAGGATACGATATCTCTGGTGCGTTCTGATTCCAGGTTGCTTCGACCTCTTTTGCGCGAGAAGGGATCCGTGACCAACTCTTTACTTTCCTTTCGCAGACTATCGCGACGTCCACGAACCTTTCGGCACCTTACAAGACTGGTGAGCTGAGTGTGGGATGACTTTTTCTTGCGGCCATGTAGCTTACACTGTTGTCCCGGTAGTCAGGAGCTCATCGAGTCCGCGCATTCGCACGGCCTCAAGATTCTGTTCGACTTGGTGATCAACCACTGCTCGGACAAGCACGCGTGGTTTCAAGAGAGTCGTAAGGACAAGATGAACCCGAAGCGGGATTGGTTCTACTGGAAGGCGCCCAGGTACGATGAGGACGGGGGTGAGTGGGAAGTTTCTTCTTCGCGATGCGCACCATGGCTTCATCTCGGAGGCATTTCTCTTCAAGAGTACCACGAAATGCCCGCTGAAAACACTTCACGCAACCTCCAGTCCGCCATCCACCCAACAACTGGCGCTCGTGCTTCGGTGGCAGCGTTTGGGAATGGGACAAGACGACCGAGGAATACTGTCCGCGCCTCTCTCTCAAACCACAACAAGGCACGTGTGAAGGTCGCACCGCTAATGCGAGAACTATGCCGCAGATTTGCACAGCTTCCTGCCGGAACAACCGGATCTGAAGTGGGAAAACCCAGAGGTTCGGCAGGCGATCTACCGCGACGCCGTTCGCTTTTGGCTCGACCGTGGCGTGGACGGGTTCCGTATCGACTGCTCCAACATGCTCTCCAGTAAGGCTGAGTCCTCCGCAACAAGCGAGGAGGCGAACCGCGGATTGATGCTCAGCTTTTTCTGCGATTGACAGAACGACTCGACTTTCCGGACGCACCGGTCGTCGCGCCCAGGACACCTTGGCAACCAGCCGGCGACTTTCTCAGCAACGGACCCCGGCTCAAAGAATTTCTGCGCGAACTGCGGAAGGAGAACTTTGATCACTATGAGTAAGCGATTGCAGCTCCTGATATGAGTGTGGAGCTGACTTTTTTGGCACGCTCCCCCTCGTAGCTGCTTCTCGATCGGCGAGCTCCCGAACACGCCAGAACTTGACACAGTCCTGTCGTACATCGCGACTGAAGCCGAGGCTCTCGACGCCGTTATCCAGTTTGACCACGTCGACCTCGACCACAACCACAAGGAAGGATACCCGCTCATGAAGCAGGAGTGGAAGCTCTCCGAGTTCAAGCGCCTCGCCGAATTTGCACAGCAGCTCTCCGACCCGAAGAACAAGGCCCATGCGCTCACGTACCTCGAGAATCACGACCAAGCCCGATCGGTTTCTCGCTTCGCCTCGGACGCGCTGGAGCACCGGCTCGCGTCGTCTAAGATGCTCGCCACCTACCTCCTCACGATGTCGGGCAGTGTCATCCTCTACCAGGGTCAAGAGGTCGGCATGGTCAATGCACCGAAGGACTGGGACATCGACACGGAGTACAAAGATGTCGGCACCATGTGCGTCTCTTGCCCGAGTTTCGCCTCTCGCACGCACACCTGCTGATGACGCCCCGTACCCTGCGCCTCAGAGCTACCTGGAGGGAAATCAAGGAGGACTCGGAGAGGTTCAACGACCCGTCCCTGCTCGAGCGCGGACGCGACGGCATCCAGCTCACGGCGCGCGACCACTCTCGCACGCCGATGCCGTGGGACTCGTCGCCGAACGCGGGCTTCTCGACGAATGCCGACGCCAAGCCGTGGATGCGGGTCATGGATTCTTACCGCGAGGGCTTGAACGTCGCCGTCCAGGAGGAGGACCCGAACTCGACGCTCAACTTTTACCGCAAGATGCTCGCGCTCCGGAAGGAGTACAAGGACGTGTTCATCCTCGGCCAATTCGAGCTCCTTGACAAGAAGAATGAGGCGACGATGATCTACACCAAGACCGCTCAGGACGGGAGCCGTGCCGCTCTTGTCGTCCTCAACTTTACCGCAGAGTCGCAGTCGTTTGAGGTTCCGGCGACGCTCAAAGGCAAGATCGGTCAGCTCCTCTTCTCGACCGTCGATGGGGAGGAAAACAGCAAGCTTGCTGCGTACGAAGCTCGCGTGTTCTTGTATGAGTAGACACTTTGATGCCGTCGAGCGTTGTCTTTCTGCACCTGCAATTGTTGTCCGCAGCCGACCTTTATTTGCGTCATAGCACGGATGGTCTCTGTAAGCTTCACATTTGGTCATCTGCAACTCGCAAATCAGTCCGGGTGTCTTTGGCTGGTGGCTTTCGAGGGCAGACGAAGCAGACTTGCAGACAGCGCTTCTCCTCTTACACCTCGCTCGACCCTCGCCGCGCCATCGGACGGACACCGTCGAGAGCTTGAGCTACGCCCCTCCAACTGCCTGTATAGCTCCGATAGCCTTCCGGGCTCGCCGCACGCTCCGCCGCCGCTTCATCGCCATCGTCACCAGCACTCTCGGCGACTCGTCCCTGCACGCCCCAGCGCCGTACACCTTCGTCCAAGCGAGAATGGCGCCAACATGCCGGTGCCGCAGCTGCCGATCGAGCTCATCAAGCTCATCGTCGCCGACCCGGTATTGACCAAGGCCGACCTTCAGTCGCTCAGCCTGACGGCACGCGCCTTTCCGCCGCTCGTGCGCCCACACCTCTTCGAACGCCTCAAAAAACGCCTAGCATGGATTTCGGAGGACAGCGAGCCCCGTAAGATGTGGCCCTACCACCGCACTGACCGCGCGTTGGCCCCCCGCGAGATGGATCGCCTGATGTCGTTCCGGCTGCATCCCGACCTGGCCGCGCTCGTTAACGTGGTCGTCTGCGGCGATGACGGCAGTATCGAATTGCAACCGCCACCCGGGAGTCTCCGCATGGCGGCGTGCGACTTGGTACAGCTCATGTACACCGTCTTTCCGCGTCTCGAAGGGGCCGCCTCCGAATGGGGAGACCGTCCGATGGCTCCGCCGCACCTGCCAATCCCATGTTGCCAAACGTTACGCTCGCTTCAAGGTCTATCTCTCGACACACAAATGTGGAGCAATTTGCAGATGTGCACTGCGCTTCGCGAACTCGGCATCGAGGAGATTTTCTTCGAAGTTGATGCGGTTCCCCCTTCCCTGCCGTTTCGCCTCGAGACGCTCAAACTCGGTAAACTATCCAGACACGACAGGCACAACGACTTCGTCCGGCCCTTTCTTCGCGCCTGCGGCCCTACTCTCAAGCACCTTTGGCTCGGACGCCACTACGACGACGTGCCGTATTTCTCGATCTTACCGAGTCTCGTGTCATTGGGCGTCGAAATGACTGACGGGATAGTTGGAGTGTGGGGCGAAAGTCTAGGCCACTGGTTTACGACAGCCCTACCAACTTGCGTCACGCTCAAGCGCTTGACGATCAGCACGAACTCGAAGAACCGGAACTTGCTTCGCACGACTCCTCTCGGGATGCTCGCCTTGCCTAGAGTGGCAGCGGCATTGCCTGCAACCTTGAAGCGTATCGACTTCAACATGGCGCTCGAGGAGGGAGAGCTCGAAGCAGTCCTGAGCAATCAAAGCAGCGTGCAGGTCATCAGCGCTTACCTCATGGTACGCCGAGTTTCGGAGTCGTGTAAGATGCTCGTGCTCACATCCTTTTCGCATGCGCAGCCCGACAGTTCGTGGGACTTTTGCCGCAGGCGCGGTATCAAGGTAGTTGATTCGTACATGTCCCAATGGCCAGCTTGGGAATCGCATGCGCGCTTTGGCGCGCTTGTCTTGCTTCGCCGTGATGCCCTGTGCCATTCGCAGAAAGTGTGCGTTTGGTGTGAAGCAGGGGACGGAAAAGTACGTTACGGAAATTGCGAGGGGGAAAGGAAGATGCTACACTCGGCTGGTGTGCGAGGGGGCTACAGAGAGGAATGATAACGCGGGGTATAGAAATGGACCAAAAGCATGGAGGAAACAGTATGGGATCGAAGGGGAAGTCGAAGGTGAAGAACAGATTAGTGGCGACGAGCACGGATCATGCGCTTCTTGTGGCGGTAGACCTGACCGGCACCGGTCTGCCTCGCAGCTGCGCTTGCGCTGCTAGCGCTCGCGAGTAAGACGTCCTGATGCGCGAGCCAGTTGTTGCGGCGAGTTGGCGAAGCCGCAGCCGACGAGGTGGAGGAAGCAGTCGTCGTCGTCGACTTGGAGCTGACGACGGGGGGCGGAACGGCCGCGATGACTTGAAAAGCTTCGGGGTTGAAAGCGCCCCGTGCAGGTGGGGCGCTCGAGGCCGACGAAGTGGCGGCGGCCTTGATTACAGGAGTCGACGGCGAAACGGCTTGCGCGGGAGGAGAGGTCGTCATGCTCGACGACGCCGCGACCGGCGGGAACGAAGGCGGCACGAGGTTGGCGGCAGGAGTAGTCGCCGGTACGGCAGGCGTGGTCAAGAGATTGGCGTTCTGACCGGGAGGAGGAACGCCCGTCGCGCCGTCCTGAATGACCGATGTTGCCCAGATCCACCGCTTGTCGACCGGCGTCGCGGCGGCGGAAGATTCGGCTGCAGCACTCGACGACGCGTGTTCTTGCAGGAGCTCTTCGAATCCTGCCGCGATCTTGCGGAACAAGTCGAACAGCATCGCGACGGGCGTGGTTTCGGGCGCAGCGGCGGTACTCGTGGTCGAAGTGCTCGACTCGCTCGAGTTTGATGCGACATCACCAACAGCGATAGGGGCGCTCGTGGGGACCTCGGCCGGCTGTGACTGCTCGTCGCTGGACTGGCTCGTGGTAGTCGCCAGCTCGGGAGGGAACGTCGGCGAGACCAAGGTGGCGGCGGGCGTGGTGGCGGGGGCACCGTCTATAGGACAACCTTGTCAGCGTTTTCTCATTCAGAAAATACAAGCAAGGAAGTTCGGAAACTCACTGCTTAGCAGATTCGCGTTAGAGCCAGGCGGCGGAACGTCCGTAGCGCCGTCTTGAATGACCGACGTCGCCCAGATCCAGCGCCGGTGGTCGTCCGCCTTGGGCTGCCCAAAGACCTTGGCCCACGTTTTGCGCACCGCCGGGGCCGTCGTCTGTACCGCCGGAGCGATGCTCGACGCTAACGTGGACGAGTTCGAGGCGGCAAGAGAAGAGGAGGCGTTGCCGTGCAGCGCCGTCCCGTTCAGCACCGTTCCGTTCAAGTACGCAGCGATCTGCGCCTCGGGCAGGAACGAAGGTGCCGGCAGATTTGCCGCAGGCGTCGTGATCGGGGTAGGGGCTCCGCCGAGCTGGTTCACGTTCTGGCCGACGGGAGGAGCATTCGGCGAATCGTCTTGAATGACTGCGGTCGCCCAGACCCAGCGCTTCGCTTCCGCGCTGTTCTTCTTCAACCGTGAACGACGGATCACTTTGTTGGTCGCTGGAGAGGGTGTCAAGGAGTCAGTGCTCCGTCTCCGGCGAGACCGAGGGAAAGAGGGATCAACGCACGAATCGAAGCATTTGCTTGCAAGCTGGCGGCGTCGGTGGAATCGCCGGCATAGCCCGCGGGAGACGAGTTTGCGACTTCGTGACCATCATGCTGGTCTGCGATGCGGTTGAGCAGGGCCTCGAGCGAACCGCCGTCGGTTGATGATGCCGCACAGGCCGCCGACGCCCCGTACGCCAAAGCTGCCAGCGCGATGATTCCGAAACGCATATTGACTGCTGTCGTTCGGTGTGGTGAATCAGGGTGGAATGAGCTCCTTTTCGCAGGAGAGGAAGCCGATTGTGGACGGCGGGACCTTGGGATGGAAAGAGATCGAGGAGGTTGTCAAGAGGAAGCCGCAGCGGCGAGGACACTTGGATACAGCGGGTCTGTAGAGGGAAGAGGTCTTGCACGCTAGCGACCAGCGCAGGCGAACAGAAAGCGAAGAAGAGCGGCCAGGACAAAGCAAGAGCAGCGGACAAAGCGATGAGCGCAAAAGCCAGGAGAGGGAGCGAGCGTCCGACTGATCTGCGTCCGTAGAGCCGCGCCCAGAGGAGGCCGGGCAATCAATCTGAGCCTGTTTGGGTATGCAGCAGCAGCGATCCATGTTTCGCAACGAGGAGGTGACACGGGAGCACAAAGGTCGAGACTTGCCAGATCCGGCAAAGAGACGAGGCTGGACCGCCACCTCTTCACTCCGAATGTCGCATGTAGAGTGCATTGTGCATTCATGCTTGATGCTAACGTCATGCATGAAGGTAAATTTTCCGTAAGCATGCGAAGCTTGACACGGGACTGAATCACATCGGGAGCGTCCTGAGCAATTGCAAGCAAGAGTCCGGCGGTCCGGCCGCACGGTGAGGTGAAAAAACGTGCTCCCGGAAGAAGAGAAAGGGTATTGACATGCGGGAAGATTATACAGATAAAGGACAGGAATCATGCGCGGAGGTACAATCTACGGCTTGGGTCGCTTCGAAGGGTCCGCCGGTCCACCCTTTCCTGCGCCGTCACCCTCACTCTCCCTCGCTCGCTTCGCACCGCCGGCCTGCGACTGCGCGTTCGCTGCTGCTGCTGCGCCGAGGATAGATCCGAGCATCCCGCCGGGACCCTTGGCCTGGCGGAGCGGCGGAGCTGCCGTCGCCTTCGGACCCGCAGGAGCAGACGCCGGTGCCGCTGGCGCGGCCGCCTTGCCGCCGCGGCCGCCTCGCCTCACTAGGCCGCCCCGCCCACGACCTGCAGCTCCTCCGCCACGTCCCGGCGACGCGTCGCTTTGCGCAGTCGCTGGAGGACTTTGCGCAGTCTGCGCAGCTGGCGTGGGAGTGGCGGGCGCCGTTGGGAGCGACGCGGGCGGAGGAGGCAGCGACGAAAGATCTTTCGGCGCCGGTGCGGTTGCAGGCGTGGAAGGGGTATTCGCCGGCGCGGCTGGCGGGGCGTTCCCTCCGGCAGCCGCAGCTGCAGCGGACTCCTTCTCCTTCTCGGCGAGCTTTTGTCGCAGACCGTTGAGCGATTTCTGGAGCAGGTTGTTCTTCATCGCGGCTTGACGTTCGGCCTGCTCTTTCGTCGAGGTCAAGAGTTTCTCGTGTTCAGCCGCCTGCCGGGCGAGCGCGTCGGCGACCGCCTTCTTAACCACTTGCTGCTGCTTGGCGATGGCGTCCTGCACGGCCTTTTCGATCGCCTGCTGCTGAGTGGCAGCTCGCTCCTTGTCGAGAGCTGCGACTTTGGCCTGCACGAGACTGTCGATGTCGACGCTGGGAGCGGGAGCTCCTGCGGAAGGCGCGGACGAAGCCGTCGCGGCGGCCTCGGTAGCCGTCTTGACCTGCTCCCGCGCCTCCTTCAGTGCCGCATCGAGACGCGCGATCGTCTCCTGCTCCTTGCGGACAGCCTCCTTGGTCGCAGCCTCCTTCACCTTGTCAAAGTCGGCCGTGAGCTCGCGCTTGGCACTTTCGACGGCCTCCTCGACGGCCTTCTTCGTCGCTTCAGCCTCGCCCGCTGGCGCAGCTGCATCACCGGTCGACGAAGCCGCGGCACGGGCAGCCGCCAGCTCGGTGCGGACCTTTTCGAGCTCCTGTTCGAACTGCGTGGCGGCTTGCTTGACTGCCTGCGCGATAGCTGCCTCGCGCTGCTCGGCGAAACGAGCTTCCGCTGCCGCGAGCTGCTCCTTTGCGGCAGCGGCGACTTGCTCATCCGTCGGAGCCGCCGGCGGCGGCGCAGCTTCGGCGAGTCGGGCTTGGACGACCGCTTCGATAGCGGCCGCGTTGTCGCCGGCGATGCTCGCCTTCAGCGTCTCGAGCTCGGAGCGCAACGTAGCGAGCTCGGCGTCCTTGGCGACGATCTCAGCGTCCTTGGCCTTGACTGCGACGCGCATCTGCTTCTGCATGGCATTGGCAAAAGAAAGGTCAGCCACTTCTAGAATGACGAAGACTAGTGACGGTGCAACGACTTACGTTGTCGTTGAAGATCGGAAGTTCGCGAGCAGCCAGACGCTGCGAGGGCATGTGGATCAGCGCACTGCCGCCGCGGGGTTGCAAGGCTCGAAGAGAGAGCTCACTTCGCGTTCTTTGCTGACGGTGTCGTGCGCCGCTTGTACGGTCGCGAGGCGGGCTTCGACCTCCTTGAGCGCTTCCGCTTTCTCGCTCTCGGCAGCGGCCAATTTCGTCTCGAGGGCGGTTTTCTCCGATTCGAGGGTGCTCTTTTCGACTTGGAGCGCGTCGATTCGTTGCTGTTTCTCGAGCGCCTCCTGCTGAGGTAACATCGAATCTTAGCTTACTAGTCGGATCGGCACGTGATGAAGTGAGTCCAGAAACTTACAGCTGCGGCGGGATTTTCGGCGGGCGCGGTGGCGGCTTGTTGTTTCGAGTCCTCGGCCGCCTTCTTGAGCTCCTCGATCTCCTTCTTCAACTCCTCGACCTCCTTCTTGAGGCCGTCGATCGTTGACCGCTGGGCACGTGCAAGCTCTTGGAGACCCCTGAAGCGCGCGCTCGCTTCCGCCTGCTGAACCCGTTGCGCCTCGACCTGTAAGATGGACAGACGTCGGCACTGTGCTCGTGAGGCAGTCACCCTCAATCACTTACGACTTTGGTCTGCTCTTCAAACTGTTCCGAAATGGCGGCCTTCTCAGTCAGAGCCGTGGCGAGCGATGCCTGGACCTTGTCGACTTCGGCCTTGAGGACTTGCAGTTCCTCCGGGTCGATGCGCTCGTACTTGGCCAAGATGGTCTGGTTACGAGTCTTCCAGCGTTCGTTGTCTTCTTCGAGGAGTTTGATCTGGTGATCCTTCGCTTCGAGCTCGGCTTGAAGCGACCGGAGCTGCTCCTGGAGCGGCTGGATCTCGGCTTGCACCTGGCGGAGCTGCGTGTCGAGGGTGGCCAGCTTGCGCACATTGGCTTCGTTCTCATCGCGGAGGGTCTGGTTGCTCTCGCGCAGGAGTTTGGCGGTGTGAATCGATTCGAGCAATTCGGCGTGCTGAGCCGAGCTGCTGAGGGTATCGCCGGCCCGCTGTCGCTCCTACAGCCAAGACTCGTCAGCTTGAGCCATTGTGACCGCATCGCGAGTTGGCTTACTTCTTGCAAAGCCTGGCGCGCCTCTTCGAGGCTCCGCGAGGTAAAGTCGAGTTGTTGCCGGAGACGAGTAGCTTCCTGCTTGCTGAAGTCGAGCTGGAGATCGATGATGTCCTTCTCCCTCCGCAAGTACCGAATGACCTCGCGAAGCTGCTCAACGGAGCTGTTGTGCGATGCTGTGATAGCCTCGATGGAGTCGGGGGTGGCGGACGAATCCGAGGCGTCGCCGGTGTTCGTGGCGTGCCGGGATTGCAAAGTCTCGGCCGAGGCGGTCGCCTTTTCGAGGTGGTCTGCGAGGATGCCGTTCTGCTCCTTGAGCTCGTCGCTTCTGCACACAGTCACACAAAACATCAGCATTCGGAGGAACTTCTCCGGGAGCGACCGCGAGTCGTCACGCACCGCTTGCGAACGTCGGCCAACTCCTGCTGAAGCACGTCCTTCTGTCGCTTCCAGCTCTCCTCCGAGGCGAGAAGGTTCGCCTTGGCCGTGTCCGCCGCAGCTTGGTGTTCGCGGACGGTCGCGCGGACGGCTTCGAGCTCGCCCTTGACTTCGGAGAGGCGCTTGACGTCTTCCGCATGTGCGACGAGCTCGCGCTCGTACTTTTCGTGCGCATCGCGAGCGACTTGAGCCTGGCGGCGCATATCGTCCTGCGCTGCGATCTGGGCATCGCGAGCTTGCTGGTCGGCCGAGCGCAAGGCGGCCATGCCATCTTCGAATGTCTTGCGCTCCTTTTCGAAGGCAACGCGTTCTGCCTCGATCTGTCGGTGCAGGTCAGAGTTCTGGTTGTTGGAAGCGGTGAGGTCCGTGGTGATGGCGTGAAGGCGTTCCCGCAGGCTGGCGAGTTCGCTCTGGTCAAGAAGGGGATATCAGCTCCAGCCTTTCCCGAGTTCTCGGCCCGAGAATGCTTACATCCTTCTCGGCGGTAGCTGCATCCATCGTCGTCTTGTACTCCTCGTACGTCGCGGTAACTTCTTGCAAGCTGACACCCTGGGTCTCGGCGATGACCTGGTACTGCTTGACGTGTTCCTTGGCGCGTTCGAGCTCTCCCTTGACCGATCGGAGCTCGTTTCTGAGAGGGCATTAAGGTGAGGTACTGATCGCTGGACGGGGCGCCGTGAATGGGCCGGACTCACCGAAGCTCGGCAACGGTGGACTGCAGTTGCTCCTCCGGAGATTGCGACGCGTCTCCGGTACCGTTGCAACCCTCGTACATGGCCAACTTTTCCTCCTTCGCTTCCACCTGCAGGGCCAGGTCACGGACACGTTCTTCGAGGTGACTTTGCGACGTCTCGGCGGCGACGAGCTTTTCGCGCGTGCTGCCGTGCTCGGCAGTCTGCGACGATCACAGGGTCAGCGTGGGGCTGCCAGACAGATGTGAATGTTGGGGCAGGACGTACCAAGCGATCGATGCGCTCCTGGAAGGTCTTCGCCTCGATCTCGCGCCGCAGAGCAGTCTGTCGTGCATTGTCCGACTCGGCGTTGATCTTCTCCCGCAAGTCGGCGCTATCAAAGATCACCTGAGGGTCAGACTCGCTGCCGCGCTGTGATGAGAACACCCTTAGGGGACTTACGCCTGCGCCTCCAGACGAGCAACGTTCTCCTCGAGCCGGCGACGAGCGTCGTTGCCGCTACGCTCGAGCTCGTTCTGCATCGACTGCAGATTCCGCATAAGGTCGGCCAAATGCGCGCGTTCCTTGGACAACGTCGCGTTCTCTTCGCCGAGTCGCTTCTCGACACTCTTGAGAACTTCGCGCTCCGACTTGAGGTTGTTGTTCTCGTGGCGGAGCTGGTCAACGGCACTTCGCAGCTCGATCTGTTCCTCGCTCATCTGTTTCCGCGAACGCGCACCGAGTCAGCTGCTGCCTCTCGATTATATCGATCTATCGGCAAAGAATCGCCTCACCTTGTGCGTCGACATGTCGTGGCGAGCCAGGGTCTGCTGCAGCTCGAGAGCTCGCTTCGACATCTGGCTCATCTCCGTCTTCTGCATCTCGTACGAGTCGGTCAACAGGCGGAATCGTTCTGTTACGAAACACCAATAAAGATGTCAGGCGCATGCCGGTACCACAAAACGAAAATGACCGAGGGGCTGTACGCACCCGTCATGAATTCGGCTTGCGCCTTGTTCTTGGCGAGTTCCGTCCGGGCCGCCGCGACGTCCTTCTGGGCTTGCGCGAGGTCGTCTCGCAGCTTTTGCGAATCGACCGACATCTCGGTTCGGTACGCGTCAAAGTTGGCCTGAACCTCGGCGAGCATCCGCGCCGCATCGACGTCGCCGTTGGCGGTGGTGACTGCGACCGAGTTGTCGATCGAGCCCGTCGAAACTGCGCTTCCGCGCTGGGCGAGCATACGGCGGAACATGTCGCGCTCCTTCTCGTACGCCTCGGTGCGAGCCCTTTGACTCTCGATCTCCTCCTTGAGTTGCAGGATGAGCTCGTGCGCTTCGGCGACGGCCTTGTTCTCCTCGTCGTCGCGACGGGCAATCGCATCCTGTTCGCCTTGCTCGAGCTGGCGACCCATCTGCCGCGTAATCTTGAGCAGTTTCTGGTTCTGCGCTTGCAGCTCGTTGATGGTCGAGAAGGTGACGAGGTGGGCCGAGACGACCGAGTCGGTGTCGCCGAGTTGTTCTGCACGGCGCATGATCGCTTCCTCCTCCTCCTCTCCCTCGTTCGCGTCACCCAGCGAAGGGTTCTCCTTGGCCGCCAGAGCGCGGGCGAGCACGCGAATCTGCCGGCCGAGGTCGGACAACTGCTGGTTCAGGATGGTGTTGTCGGTAGAGAGGCGCTCGACGTCGAGGCGCAGACTCTTGGAGCGGCGTTCGGACCCGTCGCGGTCGGTGAGAGCCTGCGCGAGCTGAGACGCGAGCTCTGTCGCCTCGACCGAGAGGCGCTCGTATTCGAGACGCTGCTCCTTGAGCATCGGGGCCTGTCGCAACGGGAAAAGATCAGCGCCTCTTCAATCCGCACTGAGCATGATAAGCAGGACACGTACCCGCTCTTCGATGTCGGCGAGGATCTGAGCGAGCACCTCGCTAAGGCGCTTGGTCTCGAGTCGCTCCGCCGCGAGCTCCTCCTCCATCTTGATGTACTCGCCGTAGATCTCGGCGTAGCTCCTGCCACTCTTCTGTCCACGGACGGCGAGTTGTCCGGCTGGACTGAGCATGAAGGAGCCGGACGCGTTCGACGCCGCGCCGGGCGAACCGAGATTCTGCTCACCCGCCGGGCGGGCGGCAGCGTTTCCTCGTTCGAGCGCCTCGCGGAGATCGGCGTTGCGGGCATCGAGGTCGTCGGCGCGTTCCCGTTCCGACAAGAGCTGGTCCTGCAGCTCGGCCTCGCGTTCCTGCATCGCCGCCCGCTCCTCCTCGAGCGCCTTTTCGACGTCCTCCAACCGCTTCTTCCGCTCCGCCTCGCGCTTCTCCATGAGTTCGACGAGGCGGCGCATGCTGGCCATCTCGGTGGCAAAGTGACCTTCGTTGGCGCCGAGTTCTTCGCGCACCTTGGCGAGTTCGGACAGAGTCTCTTCGTGGCGAGCTTTGAGCTGCTCGTGCGCCTTGCGGAGGTTCTCGAGAGACGTCTGGGCGGCGTGCGCGTCGATCGTCTTGGTCTCGAGTTCGCCTTGCAGGCGGACGAGTTCGGCATGCTTCTCGCGGCGGAAAGCGGACCACTCGGTCCGTCCTCGTTCGAGTTCGGCGGTGAGGAAGGTCTTGTCGGCCTCGAGGGAAGATACGGTGCTCTGCAGCGTCTGCAGCCGCAAGAGGGACGTGCGACTGGTGCTGTTGGCTTCCGCCAGCTTGCCTTCGAGGTCGGAATGAGCCGTCTGCAGACTAGCGTGCGCGGCTCGCAACGACGTGAGCGATTCTGTGGGGGGCAGGGTGTCAGTCAGCCTCGGTAGTCCCAGCTTCAGCAGCAGCCAAAAGCCTCCATTCGCTCCTCGGAGCCGAGTGCTCCTCGAGATGGTGTCATTCAGCGGCGGTTCCGAGGTTGACGTACCTTCTGTCGCTTCGCGCTCTCGCTGTTCCCGTTCGAGCGCCTCGAGCAGTTCTCGCTTCTCCTTGTCTGCCTGCTCGAGCCTGCGCCTGTACTCGTCCTCCTTGGAAGTGTCGCCCTTCCTGCCCTCTTCGGCGAGCGTCACCTTGCGTTCCGCTTCCTCTCGCCTCGCTTGTTCCTGCGCGAGCTGCTCCTTGACGCCTTCACAGTCTCTGCGGGCAGCGTCGGCAGTCGCTTCGGCGCTCGCGAGTTTCGCGGTCAAGTCGTGCAGCGACTGCTCCGCCTCGAGTTGTTGTCGAGCGGCTTCAGCTCGCACAGTCTCGAGTTGCTGTTGCACGCTGGCGGCCAGAGCTGCGCCTGCAGCGTCTGGCTCTGCCATCTCTGGCAGGCTCGAATCGAGAGCGAGTCTGTGCGATGTGATGAGAGGGCGAGCAACCCAAAAGTGGGGAGAGACGTCGGAGTAATGCTCATTACAAACTTGCTCTATTCCGCTTGATTACAGACAGGACAAACGCCGGATCGGCCAATTGTGCTTGTCAAGCTTTTTGCCTATAGAAACAACGCGGCGCTCGCTAGACGTTACTCAACATAGACGGCGAGTGGTCCGGAGAGAGATCTGAACGCTTGAGTGAGAGGGATGCAATTTCGCCAATCCGCAGACTGCTTCGTTTCTATAGGGTTCAGACGGGTATCATGATGCCAAGACAGGAAGGGAAATATATAGACGAGGGGTCAGCCATGAATGTCGCCTTTAATGAGGTTAAGGGAAATTGGGGAATAGGGCTAGCGAGGCGAGAAAAGCGAAAGAATCAGAGCAATGCGGTGTGAGGGGGAGTTTAGGAGGCGGTCGGCTAGAGAGTGGCCGTTTCAGTTGGTGGTGACGATGAAGGTCCGTCTCCCAGGGGGTCCACAACGTTGGGACTGAGCGGCGGAGAGCTGCAGTACGAGAGCAAACGGGCGTCAGCCTCTCAAGTTCTGCGAGTTCCCGATAAAGCACTGCTTACGCCAGGTTTTGAGTCATGATCGAGCCGAGTACGAGCAGGTCCGCGCTGGACGGCCGCTCGCCGGCATCGTCGCCCGCGCCGTCCAGAGGAGACTGCTTCAGCGAGCTGAGCTGCAGAGCTGGCGAGGTCGGCGAGGCCGAGCCGGAGGCAATCTGGTACGCGAGCGAGGTCGGAACGGTCGTCAAGTCGGGGGACGTGGTACTTGTCGCGCCACTTGCGGCAGCAGGGGTGACGACAGACGGCTGTGCAGTCTCTGCGTCTCCCGCCGCCGCCGCCGCCGCCGCCGCGATGACCGAGTTGCGCATCTCCTCCTTGGTGTCGCCATCGTCCAGACCAAACTCGATGTCGTGCATCTGACTCAGGAGCTGATCAATGTCGGCGCTCAGGCGGTGCTTGCTCCGCATCTGCTGCCGAGGCGTCGACAAGCTCCACCCGGCGGGTGTGACCGGCGCCGATTGCGACGACGATGCGGCAGAACCCCCGATGATGGGAGGAGGCGGGAACGCGGAGGGAGAAGTCGAACTGAGCGAGTCCTCTGACCGGTGTGATGGCCGCGGCGTAGACGGAGCGGACGGGACGAACGGAGCTGCCGTCGGCGAAAGGACTGCCTTTGCTCGCTTCGCCTCGTCTTCTTCGAGAGTTTGCGCGGGACTGCCGCCATTGGGCGTTTGCGAATTGGTAGGCGAACCGGCGAGATTGAAGTTGCGAGCGAAAGAAGGAGGGAAAGGAGGGAGCGAGAGTTTCGGTGATTCGGGACTGCGCACGCTCGCGACCGACATGGTTCGCACGCGACCGATACCGGCAACGTTGACGCGATCGTCGTCGGCGTCTTCAAGAGACTCTTTGGCCTCCGAATCCTCGTGCGACGAGGAAGGCGCCGCGTCGTCAACTTCGGTGTCGGTCGTAGCGGGCGTGTCCGCCGCGACGGGAAGTGGCGCCTCCTCGTCGGTCGTCTCGGCGGCGGATGTGCTCGCTGTCGGGAACAAGAGGCAGATGTCAGCTTCACCGCGTCCTGGAGTCGCCCGAGGTGCAGAGAACTTACGATCAGACTTTCTCGGTTGCTTCTTGCCGAAACGACCGAAGAATGAACCGAGACCTGGACTCTTGGATCCGCTCGCTTCCTCCGAAACTGGCTCCTTCGGCGTCTCGACTGCCACTTTGACCTTTGGCTGCTCCTTCGGCGATTCGGCTGCTTTGCCCTTAGAACCCCACATATTGGTCCGCAGCTTCTTGAGCCGTCCAGGCGATCTTCCCGGAGACGCTTGCGTGGCAGCGGACGGCGTCTCTGCCTTGGTCGCCGGGGTAGGTGGAGGGGCCGGCACCGGTACGACGGGAACCGCGGGTGGCATGTCGACTTGGGAATCGGGCTTGGATGATGACTCGGTAGCAGGCGCTGTCGGTTCGGTAGCCGCGGTCGTCTCGGGCATCGCTTCTGGCGCCGTCTTCTCGGGGCTCGCGGAACCGAACGGCAGAGACGTAGGTTCCGGCCACGACGGGCTGGCCGATGGAATGGCCGGCGCTTCGCGAGGCTGCGATTCCTCCGTCGTCGGCGAGAAGGTGGCGGAAGCAGTAGGGATGGGCGAGGGCGGCAATGCGATCATGTGCGGTTCCGTCGATTCCGGTTTTCGCAGCGAGGATGACCGAGGAATGCGTCCCGAGTCTGTGCTGGCATCACCAGCTCCGGCATTCGGGACAGACAACATCGACGGTTCACCCTCCTCGGGAACGTCGAGTTGAGATGGCTCAGACGCCGGCGCGAGCCGCTGCGCGAACGTTTCCGCGGTCGGACTGCCGCCGCTCACGCCGTAGCGGAACGGGAGACGGCTCGCCAAGTACGGGTTGGGCTGCGGAGCAGCGGGCTCCGTAATGGCGTCGGCGGTCGAGGTCCCCGCCGTTTCCTGCTTCGACGGCTCGGACGGTGCGCTCTCAGCATTCGTCCTTGACGGGAAGGAACGAGTGGGTGAAAGCGCGGCCAGCGCTTGCTCGAGGTCGTTGAGGTTGCGCTCGAGTCCGATCGACGAGGCTGTGGCGCTCGCGGCGCCGATAGATTCCTCAGTGAGCGCTGAGATGGAAGAGATCGACGTCGAAGTCGACATTGTCGCATCGGTACCGGCGGCCACTTCGGTCCGTCCTTGCCGGCTAGCACGTTGCGAAAGCTCGTCCGGCGAGCGTGAAGCAATGGTCGACGGAGGCCGCACCGTGAAGTTGACTGTACTGATAGACCGCCGCGTCGCATGCGTAGGAATGAAGCTCGGCGCCCTCTTCTCTCCGTCGGAGGTGGAGGTAAAGACGCCCGCGTCATCGCCTGCCTCCTTCGCCGACTCGGCGAGACGGATCGGCGATGCAAGCAGAGCGGAGCCCGTGGGCGGTCCGATCGTCGTAGGCGAGAGCAAGGCCGCCACATCGGCGATGTCGTCTTGTGGCGGCAAAGAGTCCTGCTCTGCAGCTTCATCTCCCGCGCGCTCAGCGACGCCGGCTACCGTCGGGAATCCAGCGATACGCGCAGCTTCAGAGATACCGAGTCCGGTCGAGAGGACGCCGTCGTGAGACGTCTGGCGTGACGCTGCTTGATCGTCTGCGATGCTTTGCCAGGCGGTGTCGTCCGAGCCGAAAACATCGCCGAGCGGATCGCTGAGTCGACGGTGGTTTGCCTGATCGGCTACGTCGGTGGAGCCGTTGTCGCTTCCGGCAAAGGTCGACATGGACTGGCGCGAGTCTTTGCGAACATGGTGTCGTCCATCGGGTGCCGTCGCGTCGTCCTCGCCCTCGTCGCCGTCGTGAAGCGGCGCGTACCCCGAATCCTCTACTGGACGCTCTTCTGGAGAGATCGGCGACCCGGTTCGCGAAATGACCGAGCTGGGTTTCCGAGAGTGGAAAGGTCGAGGCGTTTGGATGCTCCGGTCTGCGAGACGCCTCGAAAGCGTTTCGTCGGCCTCCAAGTCACCGGTCGTCGAAGTCGTAGAATCTGTGTGTCCGTGACCCGCGGCAGTTGACGCAGCTTCGCCGCCGTCGGAAGACGCGACCCGGCTCACGTCCGAATCTCGCTTGCGAGGGAAGGTAAAAGGCTGAGCGATGAACCCGGCACGTCGGCCGGGCATCTGGTGCGCGAGCATCGAAGGAAGGCGCAATTCCTGCCTCGACTCGCTCGACGGAAGCTGCGACGAGCTCGTCTCGCTACTCGACTGCGACATGGGCTGACTTGGCGGTGCGGAGCTTGCGCTCGCCAACCAAGACTCGTACCACTTGCCTTGCCGCGTTGAGGAGTGGACATCGAACTCGACCTTGCCGACCACGACCGAGGAGCCGTACTTGGGCAAGATCGGAGCGGAGGACGGCCCGCCAAGGACCGACGGCGAGTACGACACGTGCGAGTAAGCCGGAGAAGCGGCCGAAGCCGGCATAGAGTTGTAGAGGTACGACGAGGATGCGCCGCGTAGAGTGCCGCCTCTCGCCGATACGGCGTGCAACGATTGTCGAGAGCTGTTCCGTTGAGACAACGTTGGCAGCGATCCGATTCGGCGTGCCTGTTTGGCGCCCGGTGGCGGTGTCGAGTTCGGCATGCCCCGGCCAAGCGCAGCTTGTGCTGCTGCTGACGCTGACGTTCCATTCGGAGCTGCTCGCACCGCGGGCTCTTCCGTCGGCGGGCGCGAGGGGTCGCTTGCCTGAACAGACTGTCCCGTCTCGTCCGACGACTCGCCCTCGCCCTCGCCGCCACCCTCGATCGATTCGCGACGACTCCGGTCCTGAGCGTGCTCCGACGGTATGGGTGGAACGGGCGGGAGGTCGTCCGCGTCCTCGCCCTCGTCTTCGGAACCGTATTCTGTCCGTGCTCCATACCACTGTCGTTGGCGATCGGCATCGTCCTCGGCCAGCAACTGCCCCCACAACATGTTCCATGCGTGCTCTCCGATTCGGGGGCCGCCGTCGCCAGATAACGCAGCGGCTTGTGGGAGTGGAGCCTGGGTGGCCGGATCGGACGTCGACAAAAGGTACAGGACGAGACCTCCCGACGACGGCAGGCCGTACTCGCGAGCAATTGCTGCGAGCTGCGAAGACAGCGTGCGATAGAGCGGAACAAGAGTGCCTCGTCTGTTTTGCGACGGAAGAGGAGCGAGTCAGCGCGAATCGAGGAGCTACAAAACCGGCGAACGACATACCGGAAGTGCTGCGGAGGTCCGTAGCCGGATGCCTGCGGGTTCGCGCGCGGGTGCGGCGGATCGTGAGGCAGATGGGCCGGGGGCACGACGGTCAAGAGGAAGCGAGAGCCGGTCTCTGCCGCCGACTTGTTCGCTCCTCCGGCGTTGAACATGCTCGACGGTGTTGGGTGAACCGACGGCGCCGCCGAGGTGTTGTAAGACAAGCCGATGTGGCGCGCTGGCTTTGCGCCTGGGTTGAAAATGGATGTGCGGTCGGAGAGCTGGCCCGGGGAAGCGAAAGTCGTGGCAGGCGGCCGAGGCGAGCGCTTGGGGAACGAGCTGTTCCCGAACCGGCGCGGATCACGACTCGTGTAGGCCTCTCCTGCAGCGGTCGGCGTGTTCGCAGCATCGCTCCCGTCAGCCGCCGCTGCGGCCTGCAGCTGATCGTTCCCTGCTGCCGTGCTAAATCCGACCCCGGTCACGGTCGCATCCTCTCCCCTGCCATTCGCCTCGGCTGCATCCATCGCATCCGTCATGCTTGGATCCGCCTCGCTCACTCCTACGGCCCTGGTCGGCGTACTCGAGCCGGACAAGTCGAGCGGCCGCGGAACGGCTCGACCGGAGGCAATCCGTGCAGCAGTCGGCGACGACGACGACGCAGCCGCCGTCGGAGTAGACAGCTGTGGCTCTGGTGACTCCATCTCCGTCCTCCCAAGCAGCGCCGATTCCAGGCCGAGGGTGGTTGCCGTCGCCGAAGGATCCCTGAAGCTGATAAGGCGGCAAGGCAGGCTCGGTGTGGTCCTGGAGCCTAGTCTGTGCGGCGCAGGACGTGTCAAATGGAGCACGGGGTCCACTTGCACGCGCGTAGCTTACCCAATCGAGTCTGCGCGTGTGCGCTGCTGCAGTCGCTCGCAACGCGTCGCTGCAGTTTTGCACGCGACTTTCTTCCTCAAAAACTGTCGCACGATCGCTCCGGCGATCAGACTCCGAAGAAGCTCTCAGAGGAACAGACTTTCGCGGCAATTCAGAGCCCGTTGCACGCCCAACAAAGTAACCGGTGCTGAGCAGAGACGCCTTCCAGACTCCAGGGCGCTTGCAACCTCTACATATGCAGGCGGGTGTGCGCCTGGGCATGCAAAGTCTTATGATATGCATCTGACGGCGCTTTTGCGCGCTCCGAGCCAAGCTCTCCCGGCCGCAGCGTGGCGCACGCGTTGAAGCTTGTTTGCAGCCGGTGCGCAGTGTGCATACAGCGACCCTCAAAACCGCTTTCCCTGCGGCCCCGGGGTGGATCCGTTCCAGGGTGTGTTGCCCTCGCCCATTCGTACCGTGAATGCATATGCATACTGTAACAAGCAGTGCCGGCCCCAATCAAAGGGATTCTCAGCTTGGTCCGCATGGGCTACCTCGGATCCCTCACTTGACGCTCGCTGCAGTCTGGCGCTGCCCTTCATCCATGGCGCGCTGCACTTCCAAAGCTGGGTTTCTTCAGCTCCGCCGCTTAATGCCGCATCCTGTAATCCGCACGGTCTTGCGCGCGGAGACGTTCTCTCGCCGTCCCGCCACACGCGAGGCCATCTCCGGCTCTGTGGACCGCGGACGACCGCAAGGTCGTGAAACACTTACCCTAAAGCACCGACAACGCCCACCTCGCACCTCAGCTTGCCCGACGAATTGCTAACACTGAGCCAGCGCTTTCGGCGAGGGGTCCGTGTTCGCCCTCGAAGAGCTTCGCGGCGAAAGCTGCGAAACAGTGCTCGCCGCTCGTCGCAGCCACTCAGCCTCTTGCCCCTTGTACAACTCACCGACGTCATGCGCTGGCGCCCAACGAGCCGCGCTGCGAAAGGCATTCGTTGTGCACCACCGCAATCTCCCCGCGCTCGTCGACGCCGTTCCCTGGCAAGCTAGCTCGCTTCTCTCTGCGAAGGCGAAGAGACTATCAGATAGTGCTCTCTACAGTCTGCCCGCATGTCTGCAGGAGCAGGCCGGAGACCAGCGACGATGTTTTCTGACCCGGATGCGCTGTTGCTTTCGGCGCCACCAATTGCAGAGTCCCGGTTGCTGCGAGACCCAAACCCATCGCGGAGGTCGGGCCTTTGCAGACAACCTCGACGCGAGAAGAGACATTGCGTGTATCGGTATGTCCACGACCTGCAGGAGTCCGCATCCTACAACCAGACACCGCGTATCGAGCGCTCCGCAGCTCGGCGCCAGCTATGCGACGAAGAGTAAGAGCTCGACGACAGCCTGGGGCTTTCCGTTCTAGTGCAATTCGGCATCTCGTAGCCGGCGCGGCAACTCACACCTGCTATTTGCTCTCACACAACTCCCGAGCGCACCGAAAACGTGCGCGAGGATGCCCGCGACACCCTCGCAAACGGCCGGCTCAATGCAACTTTTCGAGTCGCATCTTGTGCGACTCAAGGAGGTCGCGCGAAGGGCTCGTCCGAGGGCGCTGACATGAGCTTTTTCGAGATACCTTTCGCGAGAGGAAGTGGCGGGAAAATCGCGGTACGCCAATCCAAGCGAAGAGGTCAATTTGTATTGCATTATAGTGCGCCGCAAGGAGTATGTATGTCCAATGCCTGTTTAACGCCTACATATGCAGAGAGAAAGGATTCTCTTGGTCGAGCAGATCGCATCGGCCTCGACGCCGACTGCGTGGTGGTGCCCACCTCGAGTCGGCGTTTCGCGTTGCACCAGAGCGCACACGTACTGCAGCTGTCCAAGTCGGCTAGCTAGCTGTGAACGAGCTGCTCTCGTCGGGCCGCGTCCCTCCGCTCTGCTCGCCCGCTCTCTCGAACCCGGCAGCACCACTTCCCTCAACCCGAGTTGTCACCGGCGCAGTCGACCAAAGCTACCGCGCTGGCATAGAGGGGAGCGTCGCAAGATCCAGATGGACTGCCTCAAGGCCGTGCAGGCCTACGTCGACAAGGCCATCACGCAGACGCGAGGGATCAAGGTCCTCCTCCTCGACCAAGACACCGTCAGCCTGTTCCCTCTTCCGGCCTGAAGCTGTGTACATAGAGCGCGTACTGACGCAGGCCAAGATCGAGAACAGACCCCGATCGTCTCGCTCGCCACGACTCAGTCTCACCTCCTCTCGCACGAAGTCTACCTCACCGACCGGATCGACAACCCCGCCCGGCATGCGCTCCCTTCCGCTTCGACCTCTAACTCGGCCGGCTCGTCCAGTACGGCCTATCCACCAGCCGGAGGACAGCGCGGGATCGAGCGGTTACCGCACTTGAAATGTGTTTGTTTGCTGAGGCCGACCCAGGACAGCATCGAGGCGTGCGAGCGCGAACTCAAGCAGGGCAGATTCGGATCCTACTTCCTCTGTGCGTCGTGTTCCGAAGAGATCCTTCTTCCCACCCCACCCCCGTTCAGATGCACCGGCGTGCGGGACTGCACTGACAAGATTGGTTCCTGATCTTAGACTTTACGAATGTGCTCACCAAGAGTCAGATTGAGCGACTAGCGGAAGCAGACGAGCATGAGCTTGTCAAAGAGGTTCAGGTGCGCATTCTCTCCCACTGTGGGAGACTTCTATTCGAACGTTCCAGCTTTGGCAACAGCTCATCTCTTGTTCACTTTGACAGGAGCTCTTCTGCGACTATTCGCCCCTGACTTCGTCTCACTTCTCACTATCGATTCTGCCGACGCCTCTACACCCCCTTCCGAATCAGCGCGTCATGCCCTTATACGGCGACTCCCCCTCCACCTTCTCTTCCCACGCTCCCGTCCTCGACCGCCACCTCGAAGGCTTGACGGCGCTCCTCCTCTCGCTCAAGAAGCGCCCGATCGTCCGGTACGAGCGCATGTCGCCCATGGCTCGAAGACTCGGGCAAGACCTCGTCGCGCAGATGAATGACACGCAGAGCGACTTGTGGGAGTTTCGGAGGACGGCGACGGCGCCGTTGTTGCTCATCCTCGATCGGAGGAACGACCCCGTCACGCCGTTGTTGACCCAGTGGACCTATCAGGCGATGGTTCACGAGCTCCTCGGGATCACGAACGGTCGAGTCAGCTTGGAAGATGTGCCCGAGGTGCGAGACGAGCTCAAGGTGCGCATGCTATGCAGTCTCCTGCGGCCGATGCCTCCAAAATCTTTCGACACTTACACACGTACGCAATCGATAGGAGATTGTCTTGTCGCCGGAGCAAGATCCCTTTTTCGCCAACAACTTGTACGACAACTTTGGCGACCTCGGAGCACATCTCTCGGCGTACGTGCAAGACTACTCGACTCGATCTGCAACCTCTCAGGCGAGCAAGATCGAGACCGTCGCAGATATGAAGCGGTAAGTCGGACGCCTCGTTCGTTCCCATCCAGCGCGGTCAGCAAACGGCTGACACCCGATTCTGATGTTTGCGCAAAAACAGTTTCATCGACGAGTACCCCGAGTTTCGCAAACTCGGCAGCAACGTCTCGAAACATGTCGCGCTCGTCGGAGAACTTTCTCGACTGGTCAACGTCCGGCATTTGCTCCAAGTCTCGGAACTGGAGCAAAGTCTGGCGAGCAATGAGAGTCACGGCACCGACCTGCGCGTGCGTCCACGTTGCTAGCATGTGGTGATTTCCGAGGGATGACCACGAATCTGACGCTTCCACACCCGCGCAACTATAGGCGGTACGGGAAGCGATCTCGGCGCCCGAGATCCCGCAAGAGGCGAAGCTCCGACTGGCGGTTCTTTACGCTTTGCGGTATCAGAAGATGCCCGGGAACCAGATCGATGGCATCGTCGACCTACTCCGTCAACAGAACGTGCCGGATGCCGAGGTGCGCCCCATTTCGTTGCCGCTCTTGCACGTTGTCGCCAATGCGACAGCGTGTGCTCACTGCTGACTCCTAAGAGCTTCGCAACATCGTGAGCGCAGATGGTGCACGTCATGCTTCACTTTGCCGGCGCGGACCAACGACAAGACGACCTGTTCGGGAACGAGAACTTTTTCAGCAAGGGAAAGAGCGCCCTCAAGGGACTCAAGGTGCGTGGTGGTCTTGCGCTGCATGCGTCCGTTTGACGGTGTCACTTCTAGTGGCCCCGAGCGTCGCTAACCAAAGGCCCCTAATCGCACAGGGCGTCGAGAACGTATATACGCAACATACGCCCCATCTTGCCGAAACGATCGATCTGCTCCTGAAAGGCCGGCTGAAAGAGTCTAGCTACCCATATATCGACGGGCAGAACATCTCGCCACACGGCATGTCCAGACCGCAAGACATCATCATCTTCATCGTCGGAGGGACAACGTACGAAGAGGCCAAGACGGTCGCGCAGCTGAATGCGCAGTTCGCGGCCGGGCACAGTCTCGCTGGATCGATCGGGCCTGCGGGGCCAGTCAGTCAGAACACGCGCATCATCCTTGGTGGCACTTGCGTGCACAACTCGAAGAGGTACGTGACAAACGGGGCAAGGCTCTCTTCTCCCCACGCGCGGCTCGACGGAACGCGCGCGCTGACCGAGTCCACGTCTTCGGACTCGTACAGTTTCCTGGAGATGGTTCGCGACGCCGCATTCGCCTTTGGCTCGTCCTTCTCTGCGCCGTTGCCGAATCTCTCGACCTCCGTCCCGCTCAACACTTCCTTCTCCACTTCCGCTCAGCCGACCTCTCCGACTCAGTCAAACTCCACGACCGCGGCGGCATCGTCTCAGAATTTCAACCTCCATCTCGGTCCGGTCTCGCTAAACGTTGGCGGTCAAGCGGGGAACGCGATCGAGGCGGGTGTCGATGCCGCGAGGGACGGCCTCCGCGACGTGTTTGGCAAGTTGCGGAGTCGCGTCGAGAATGGCGTCAGGCTGTAAGGAACAACCTTGCGCTATGGCTTAGGAGGCGCGCAAGGCGCAGAGTCCAGTGACGAGACAAGAGACGGTTCGGGCAGCTGCGCAAGCTCCACGCAACAAGTTCCGACGCTCGACGTCGCTTCACGCGTATGCTCCCGGCTGAGAACGGCAAGCTCTATCTCCGACATGATCCCCTTTACGCTCTACTCGCTACGTATTCCATCCACCGCGGCCACTGGCTGAGAACCTTCCATCCCACCCGTCGCATCGCACCAGCTCGAGTTCCGCCGACGTCAACGGAGGCCGGCTCTTTGCTCGCTCCGCCGACTCTGGCGCCGCGTTCCGCGCTCTCAAGGGTCTAGGAACCGCGTCAGCTGTCAAGTCCGGAGCGAGTAAAGCAGTCGGTTTCCCGAAAGACTGGCAGACTTCCTACAACTCGAGCTGAGGCGATCGTTTCAAAAAACACACGACGAAGAAACAAAAATATCCTCGAGTTCTCTAGCGCGCACTGCGAAGGAACTTGGGAGGAGCGACTCTATAATGACAAGCCTCGACTCAGCCTACATGAGCTGCTTGACAGATGCGGAGACGACACCACGCTCGCCAGCTGCGACTCCCTATCCTTCCCTTCACTTCTCACGCACAGTGTGACTGGATAGGGATTGATGCCTTGTGAAAGGTGTTAGCGCACTGTGGCTACGCAGGGGAAAGAACAGGGGATGAGGAAGGGACCCCGCGGAGGTGGAATGGGCCGCTCGCACTCTGCTCAACAGGAAGCCCAGACCTTGAGCAGTGCAATGAGCATATAGTTCGCTCAACTTATCGATACACCAAGCGGTGAAGGCTTTTTCTCCACTCGTCGGAACCCGGTTTGCGCGGAAGCAGAATGACGATGAGCAGCGCGTCCTCTTTTCCTCCTCTCTGCCTCCCTACAGACCTTCCGAGCTAGACCACCAGCATGTCGTCGCTCAAGTCGATGATGGCCGCCAAGAAGGCGCAGCATCGCATCACGGCCCCGCACGCGAAATACTCCAACTCGGGGCAACTCTCTTGCAGCTTGTGTGGACTCGCGATCAAGCACGAGAGCCTATGGGGCGCTCACGTACAGTCAAAGGTGTGTTCTTCGAAGTTGAGCCTAGCTACTCTGACCCGCCGTCGCAGGCTGACGAGGTAGCCCACAGGCTCATCGCGTCAACGTCCAGAAACTCGAGGCGGAACAGCGACAAGCCGCCGCAGACGCAGAGCGCGCGTCGGCCAAGCGGAGGAGAGAAGACGGTCCGGGCGAGGAAGAAGAAGGAGGAGACGCCTCGAAGCGAGCACGAGACGGCGACGAGGTCGGTCGACTTCCGTCTGGCTTCTTTGCGGATCCGAGTCAAGCCCCTCCTGCGCCTTCGACGTCATCATCGGCAACGGCAGAAGCTAGTACGAATGGGTCAACAACATCCGCCGCAATCCAAGGTCGCGACGCCGCGCAAGAAGAAGAAGAAGAAGATCCTGAATGGGCCGAATTCGAAAAGTACCTCGCGTCGGGCAGCGGTGCGGGGCCGGCTCAAGATAGCGGCGCAAGTCGCTCCACCGCCTCTGCAACGATCAAAGCCGCCCCCGTCAAATTCGAATTTGGTGCTCCCGTCGTGGAGGAGGATGGAGAAGGTGTTGGTGTGGGAGGGGACGACGAGCCGGCGGAAGAGGAGGAGCAAGAGACGGAGGAAGACAGGATTGAGCGCGAGATGCGAGAAGAGAGGGAGGAGATGATGGCGCGCCTTGAGGAGGAGGAACGGGAGCAGCGAGAAGCAGACGAAAAAGTCACGGTGCGTCACCCCTGCCCCCTCGTGTGCAGAATTGTTGTTGCACCGACTCGAACGGTCTCTCTGACTCGCCCTGGGTTGACAGGCTCTCAAGAAGCGATTAGAGGCGATCCGAGCGGCACGGCAAAAGAAGTAGGCGTGGCGCTCGCAACACTTGTCTTTCACTCGAGTGCAAATACGAAAGGGCGGCTTCTGGAGAGGAGACAGATGTGATTCCGTACTACATGGGAGAGAGGCTATAAGGGCGGTGTAAGGGTTGGCTGCAGTTACGTGCGGCGAGACTACCGGAAGATGCCTGTTGTGCAGCAAGGGTCAGCCTCGCGCTTTTGTGCACTTCCGTCAAGCTCACAGGAAGGGATCCGAGGGTACCGATTTGCAAGATCAGGTCACAGTGGCTCTGCAAGGTGCCGTGCAGCGGTGGCAGGGTACGAATGAGGGTGGCGAGGGAGGACGAATTTTCTGCTGACGTGCGGACGGTCTGTATTAAGACGCATTGACGCTTGAGCTCCCTTTTCCCATGCGTGTGACCAACTCCTGAGAACCACAGTGTGTGGAATGACAAGAAGGCACCGAAGGAGATTTTCAGTTCATCTTCCAGTCCGACCGGATAGCCACTCAACTGCTGCTGCCAGCGGTCGCTCTTTGCGAGCAAAATGTCGGCAGGGGCATGGGAGCTCTCGGAACATTGAGAATTTGGCAAGATAACCCTCCCGGAGCCGTACAGCCGTTACAGCATCTGTCTTCGACTGGGCTGAGCGAAAAGTTGGCCTGGGTTCTGGGCGGTTAGAAGCACCGCTGCGACAGTTCGAGGAGCGCAGACCGAGTCAGAGTGATCCGCTCTGATCAAACCCCTTCTTCGTCTGTTCTCCAACCACAGATAGCGCCGTTTTGAAGGTTCCGGCTAGGAGTCGGCAGGGAATCGCAGCGGAGCAGGCATGTGAAGGCGCAGAGATGTATCATGGAGAGCGCCGGGGTGAGTGAGCGAAGTAGCCTGGAGAGCAACGATCAGAGCTCAGACAGAGCTGCCCTTGCTCCACATGAGACGATCGCGTGAGTAGAAAGTCAAGAAAGCAGCCGCCTTGCCCGAGGCTCGACCATCCACCTCGTCCTCTCTGCCGTGCTGCGTTGCAGGATGGGAGTCCAGCACCATCCTGCTCTGGACGAGCTGGTCCCGCTGTCCGCGTTTGAACCGCTCCGCGTCGCTTCCCACACCGACATGACCGCCGCCGTCAAGTTCAGCCTCGAGAAACTCGCAGTGAGTCCACCTCTCGCTCGCCCGTATAGCGCTGTGTTCTGACTTGTTCCGGAGCCAAATAGACCGCGTCAAAGCGTCCGCTCGTGCTGCACACCTTGCCGCCGCCTCCAACGTCATCTTCATCGCCAGAACCGGCACCGTCCACTTCTGCCGTGCAAATCTCCTCAAAACAAGTCGAGACGGCAGTCGATGCGATCCCTAAACTAGTCTCGATTCTCGAGATCATCAAGCGCGAGTTCCCGTCCTGTTCCGGCACCGGCGGCGGAGGCGGCGCCGCCAAACCGAACGACCTTCTTCCTCCTCTCCACCAGTACACCCGCCTCACGACGTTCGAGACCGCACTCGATTTCCAGCACCTGCCATCCACCGAGAGTCAAGCTGAAGATCAAGATCTCGAAGCGGTCCGGCAAGAACTGGTCCAGCTCGAATGGTTGTCGGGTCGCGCAGGCAAAGCCAAGAGGTACATTCTTTCTTTCCGTGGAACTCTGCAGGGGCGCCCCGGTTGCCGCACCTCGGGGCCCTCCAGCTTGTGACATGCGGGATTTGAAAGAGCTCGCGGAACTGACCCGCGTCGCTCTCGCCGCAGACCTCGCAAACGGCATTCGCCCTGCATGCTCGTCGTGCTCTCGCGCGAGCCTCTCTCGGCTCTCACCAAGTCCCCTCACTACACGTACATTTCCTCTCCTCTTCGAGGCTCGCTCCCTCTCGTGTGCAATCGCTGACCCCCACCACCACCGGGCGATTCTTTCTCCGCAGCTATCAGAAACCCATCTCGCGCAGCAAGAAGCGGCCACGATCAGTTCTCCGAGAAGAGGCGACGGCGCCGGAAGCGGTACCCCTGACTTCGACTCCACTACCGGGACAAGGTGCGACTCAGCGAGGTCAACAACGTCTGCCCGACCCTTCCCAAGCCGGTGCAGCTCCTCGACCCACGAAATCCGCCGCGAAGGACTCGGCAGGCAAAGCGGTCCCTGAAGCTACGGCGGTGGCAGGAGGTGAGGAGGAGGAGACGACGTCGAAGAAGAAGAAGCCGAACCGGAGAAGAACAAGGAGGAAATCACGGCAGCAGACGGAAACTGCAGGAGAGGGAACGACAGCAGAAGGGGGACAGGCTGTCGAGCCGAGCGAGAACAGGATGGACATCAGTGCCTGAGTATAATGGGCGATGAATTCCATGGTTGACATACGCGGCGGTTTTCTCTCTCGCCGTGGTGCGACTCTTTCGCCTCGAAAATCGCTTTGCCCTTCTTGGAAAACCCTCTCGCAAACGCCAAGAAGGTTTCTCTGTGACGTTTGCATGGTGTAAAGCGCTCACGGACCTTTTTCTTATTGCTGCAGCTATTAAAACTTCTCGTGCACGGGCCCCGTGCTGGCTTGTTTTTGAGGCGAAAAGTCCTCGGGGGATTCGGGAGGCTCTCGCCAAAGGTTGCGGAAAGATGTGGCCCTTGTCTCTCTCTCTCTCTCTCTTTCTCTTTACCTGGAATCTCCTTTGTGGCTTGCTGGAGAGCGCGAGTCGGAAAAGTGGAAAAACAGATGTCGCCATGGTCGCCGTTTGCTCGCGCCATCCGTCCTCGCACGGCTCGACTCCGTCCGGAACTCGCACCGGATCCTCCTCGTCGTCGTCGACTGCCGGGCAGGCGGCTGCGCCAGAGAGTGCGCACCGCAGACCCTTGCTGGCGCCTCCGCACCCCTCGGTCCTTGAAAGGCTCTTCGCGAGTTCGCTCGTGCCAGTCAAACGTTCGGACTTGAAAGCGGAAGAGAAGCTGTGGCAGAAGCTGCTTATTAACAAATACGGCGAGCCACTCTTGATGCGGTGACTTCTGCCTGCACGTGCTTGTGGCTGAGGCTAGGATCCGCGGCGGGGATGACGGCGCCAGAGTACACCGGTAAGTTGCTGCGGAAGGCGAGGCAGAGCGTCAAGACTGAAAGCGAGCTGTGGCGGCGCACGTCGGAGACGAGTGTGCGGTGCCGCTGCGGGTAGATAGATTCACTGGCCGCGCTTCGCGAAGAGCTGAAAGTAGGATTGGAAGTCAAGTGCAGCTGTTGCTCAATCCGACGAAAGCCAACGGCGTCGAATCTGGGAAAAGCTCTCCCGATTCCTGTTTGGATGCGCTGCCTTTGGTGTCGAGGTACAGCCGGCGCTTTTCATTTCGTAAAGTCCCAGCATTGCAGCGTTTCGCAGCTGAAGCACCATCCGTAGAGTCGCTCGGAGCGGCCCGCAAGGCGGAGAGCGCCCGCAAAGGGAGATTGAAATCGAGAGGTCAGCGTCGGAGATCGAGGCGTAAGCGGAGCGGCAACAAGAACCAAGCCTGCGAGCAGTCACGAGTAGGTGGTGATCGTTACAACCCGAGGTCATGGTGAGAGGGGAGGGGAAGAGGTGGAAAGGGAAGGTGCCTGTTGACCATTTGTATTGCTGGATTACAAAATGGCGAGATTCGATCTGACCCCTCGCGGACGACGTGCGAAGCGACTCGTTCGTCCTCCCTTCTCGCATAGACTCGGCAAATATGGTGAGACCTGAGTCATGATCTGCTCGATCCCTCTCAATCTGCATCACCCCTCTGCGTCTACCGCGCGCTACGCTCGAGCGTCGTCGACTCGTCCGCCGTGCCCCCGCGTCATGCTATCGCCCGCCTCGGCCAGCCAGCACTCTGCTCCACCTTGCGCGCCAATCGGGCAAGAGACTTGCCTGCGATGCGGAGGTCTCAGCCTGTGTCCCCGACTGCGTGAACGGCGAGCGAGGCACTTCGTGCGGGCGGGAACGGCATCGGGCACCACCCCATCTGACTCGTCAAAGCAACCCCTTCACGTGGCCCCGGAGACTACAATTGCTGATGCGCGCACTTCTGGCCAACAGTCTTCAGGTGTTCAAGTCAACTCGCAGTGCCTCGACAGCTTCCAGGAGCTCAAGCTCGGAAAGAGTGCGTCGCCCTCCCCCTCGAAACCCCCGAAGAAAGGGCTTCTAACCCGGTCCTGCTCCCGCCCGACAGAGACCAAGTACATCGTCTTCAAGCTCTCGGCCGACAACACCCAGATCGAAGTCGAAAAGACCTCGCCGTCCGCCTCGTACGACGACTTCCTGAACGACCTCCCGCCCAACTCGCCCCGGTACGCAGTCTACGACTTTGAGTACGAGAAGGACGGCGGCAAGCGCAACAAGATCTGCTTCTACGCTTGGTCCCCCGACGAGGCCAAGATCAAGGAAAAGATGCTCTACGCCTCGTCCAAGGACGCCCTCCGTCGGAGTCTCGTCGGCGTCGCCAACGAGATCCAGGGCACCGACTCGTCCGAGGTCGCGTACGACGAGGGTATGTCGTCCCTGTTCTCCCCCGGCTCTGATACTCGCCGCCTGCGTGCTGACCAGGATCTCTGCGCAGTCCTCGACAAGATCTCGCGCGGCACCTCGTAAAGAGATCAGCGCGTGACTCGACTTTGCCATTCTCTCTTCTCCCGTTCCCCCAACACGGATCTTATCGTTTGCACACGAAATCCTTCCTTCTCTCTTGTCGACGCAAAAACATGTGACCGAACCCCTCCGCTCTCTCTCTCTCTTCTATTTTCCCTTCCTCTTCCGAGATGTCCGTAGTGCCCCCGTACCGAGATCATTGATACCACAATTTCTTCTTCCGACTTGACTTGCCATCCTGCTCTGTGGGAAACCTCTCGAGGATACTGCTCGGGGAGCAGCAACACGCACGGTTCCCGAAGCTTTCAACATGACAGCCGCGAGCTTGCGAGGAGACCTCACAAAACCCTGGAGAGCAGTCCACGAAGATGAGGAACGGAATCTATGTATGCAATATTAGAACAATCTCCCAAACAGAAGTGCGCTATACGGAACCCCCTTGACTCCATCAGCAAGCCCGCCTCTCCCTCCGAGATCACAACGAGATAAAGAAACGCAACATAAGCCGCTCCTCGAGACTTGGCGGCGCGGTGGTCCCGATAATGAAGGTGGTCTATCAGTCTCTGGTCGACCGTCGTGTCTTCTTCCTCCTCCGCTCTTCCAATCTATGCAACCCATCTGCGACCGGCGCGTCAGGACTTGGTCTGCGCTGCTCTAGATGCGCGCTCCATCTCCTGCGAAGCCAGTACGAGTGGTCAACTGGACGCCCTCCCATGTGCCCTGGTTCGTGGGAAAACTCACCAAAACGTTGTCGAGCTCCTCCCACTTGACCTTGCGGAACTTGTTGGCGTCGAACGGCCGCACAAACTCGCGCGTCTCGATCAGAGTATCCCGTCCGAACAGCTTAATCAAGTCGGCCGTGCACTGGTCGCGCCGGTGCGTGAACGCCGACGAGATCGAGATGCCGCGCGACGTGCCAAAGTCGAGGACCTCGTGCTCCTCGACGCAGACGGGCGGGAGACCAGTCAGGCCCGAGATCATCATGTTGACGGCAATGTCTTCGCAATTCTTGCCCATGTCGACGTATCGGTGGATCTCTGGCGCGAGGACACATGTGTAGGCGTGGAGGCTGTTAAACGCGCGAGACGGGTCAGTTCGGCACCCTGTCAGGCTGCATCGGTCGACAAGTACGCACAAGTTGGCGTTCATCATCATGGCCTTCGTGAGGATAACTGTGTGAAGGGGGACAGAACTAGGGTCAGCGGAACGTCCCCAAGAGAGTCTCACGGGGCAGTCACGCACTGCTGTACTTGTGGTACACGCCAGCCATCTCGTAGAAGGTCGTGCCGTCCGGCTTGATGCCGTGAATCCGAGGGAAGTAGCCCGCGAGCGAGTCGGGTCGGTTCTTCCAAGCTATGGAGGGGTCGAGAAGGGTCAGCTGCTTTCCAGACGCAAGGGAGAAATGCCCGCAAGTTCCGAACTCACTCTCGAACATAAAGTCGACGCTAGTCATCGGGGTGTAGATGTCGTCATCGCAGATAAAGACGGCCTGCGTCTTGAGGCCCGGGATCGGGTTGAAGCGATTGTTGAGCGAGTCGGTCGTCTGTTTGATGATCTTGACGCGACCCTGGCTAACGAGCGCCTTCAATTCGGGCGAGATGTGCGAATCCGGCGAATGCCACGTGATGAAGACAGTGTGGACCCTGGAGGTGTCGCGACAGGAAATTAGCTCGCTCGCTCTACCGTGATGACCGAAAGACGTTCGAAGAGCACGTACTTGTCGCTTGCGAGGTAGTGCTCGATGAGCCTCGGGAGGTACTCCATTCGTTCCGGGTTGTAGTACGACATGGCGACCGAGTACTGATCCTGAACCGGGAAGTGGCCGTTCGACTCGTACCTCGGATTGTACTTGTGGCAGAGGTCGTACTGGCGATGCAGGTTCGGCCAGTCGTAGCCCTCGAGCGCATCCCTGACCTCCGACGGCTCGCGTGGAAGTGCGAGATGGTTGCCGAGTTCGGGGTGGAGCTGGTGGAACTCGTACTCCATCGCGCGCCACTTGGCAAACATCTTCGGGTGGTAGTTCATGCGCCAGTCGGCGTGATAGAACGAGTGGAAGGACCACCTGTGCCGAGAAGCTCGTCAGCGGCGTGGTATGTTAAACGAGATCAGAGGGGCGCAGCTAACGGCTTGGTCTCGGCGGTGAAATGGTACACGAAGGCATCCTCGATAAGCTTCTTCCCAATCGCAAAGCCCTGTACAGGAAGATCGTCAGGGCCTCTTCAAGGCAGCGCATATTCAGGCTGTCCGCACCTTGAGCTTCGGCGGAACGTTGTAGGCCGGAGGCAAGGACTTGACGCCTGTCCGGGTCCGATTTGAGAAGTACCAGTTCAGGAAGCCCTGGTCGCCGCGGTTGTAACTCGGCGCCGTCAGGTACGTGTCCATCATATCTTGGAACGTCGCTTCGCTGGGCTTGAGCACGAGGACTATACGATAACAGGCGTTAGCGGAAAGTCCGGACAGGCGGGAGAAAGGAGGGAAACCGGCGACGAACCGCCCGTGTTGGTGACATCGCCGAGGTCGCGGACACCGGCAAAGTTGGTACTTGTCGAGAAGAGGTGATCGATGTTCTAGTGAGGCGGGAGATGATCAGTTTCGCTCCGTGGCTCCAGAAGGGGTTCGTGGGCGCCAGATAAGCCGGGTATCGCTCCTACGCCCGTGTCGCGGCAGTCCCTGCTCACCTTTTGTACAGCGGTGTCAACATCGAGGTAGATGAGAGAGCGGAACTGAGTCTGAGCCCAGAGGTGCAGTTTCGAGTAGCGGCACTGCTTGTTGATCCCGAGTTCGAACTTGACCTTGCCGTCGTACGGGTAGGCGAGTTGCTGGACGGGGATCACGTCCTCTGCGATCTGGGCGAGCTCTTGCCGTGCTGCCTGCGACACTTCTGGCAGGACGAGGACGACAAACGGATGCGGCGTCTCTGTCTCGTAGACGCTGTAAATCAACACTCGCAGTGCCGGCAGCTGTTGCGCGCGCGCCGAGTCAGCGGGTCGGCCCCAGGATTCTTCTAGTATACACCTCTTGACATGCAGGCGCGGGCCTGACCCCGCCAGGGGATAACCAGAGGCGGAAGAGAGACTGGCCACGTACAAGCTCGTCGTCACAGAGCATCGCAGCGTAGCCGCACTCTTCTGGGTGGGCCGTGCAGTACGGATCGGGCCCTGCATCGTTGTCGGTCGACGACCCGGAAAAGATCTTGAGGCTGCTGGTCGACGCGACCGCGCTCGACAATCGCTGGTGAAACGGTTGAAACGCGGACAGCGCGACGGCGAGGCAGACGGCGAGGACGACGACGATCCGGACTCGCCGTGCTTGGGTCCCGAGCGGAGCCATGACTGAGTGTCGAGGACTGCTGCGTGGGAGAGAAGGCGCCACACCTGGATTTCCGGACGACGCGGCTTGCGATGGCCCAACGTCGCTGCTGCAACTTCAGCTTCCGGCTTGCAGCTTTCGCGGTGTTCCGCGCGACCCCGCGACCCCAGACAGCTCGCAAGCGAATGGCGGCGATCAAATTCCCGTTTGGGCAAGAGTTCCTCGGCACGCGCACGCGGCACCGTCGGCCGGGGTTTGCAAGTCGTGTTCCTCTCTCGATCACTCACGTCTTGCGCCGTGAAGAAACTCTGCGGTACGCTGTCGCGCTCGCTCTGCCTTGCAAACGGCTCTGTGCTTCGCCCGTTCACCAGGGAGGCCGTGCATCGTCGAACAAAGAGGCACCTCCGCGCGGCAATTGTTCTTCGGCCGAGGTCAAAGTCAAAGCTCTGATGGCGTTGACAATCGCTGCTGCGCCGTTATATACAGATGTAATGCCTGGGCAACGTACGGGAGGAATGCACGAGCTAGTACTGTACTGTCCTAGGCTGTAGACTTCTCGGTGAAGCGAGAGCGGGACGAACCAAGAAGCTGGAACTCTTTTTTAGCTTGTTTCTTTCTCGCAAATCACTGTCTGGACCACCGTCTGGCCACCGTGCCGGCAACGTAACTTACGGTAGCGCACGCTTGAGCTCGATCTGCACTCCGTACGGTTACTGTATACTGCTGCATGAGCTTGACGTCCCGAAGCGAATTCGATCAGAGACCGAGAGCTTGATCGAAGATAAGATCTCCAGCACAAGCTCTGGCCTAGACTCGTACATATGTACGTCGCGACAACTTCGGAGGGACGCTGAAGATCAGCAGCAAGTCGCGCTGATAAGCTCAACTGAGCAGCACCTCTTCCTAGACTCGAACGCCTGTACATACATGCAGACGAGCTCGAGGACGCTTTGGCGCAGTGTGGACCGTGGTGTACGGGTGTGATTGCACGGCTCGAGCTTCGGGAGAGCGACGCAGCGGAGTTCACGCCGACGGTCTAGCGTCGTTATCAGCATCCGAGGGATCCGGGAGCGATCAGCTTTTTAGGCTACAAACTGCGCACGTTGCGCCCAACGGCTCGAGAATCTGAATCTGCTGCGCCGGGATGATCGCCGTGTAAAGATCCCGCACCTCCTCCCTCGTGCAGCAGCGGCAGACCGACCACTCTTCGCAAAATGTCCCGACGTGCTTTCACGATCGCGTCGACCTCGTTCCCGTCTGCCGCCGCCGATTCGCCATCCCCAATGAGAGCAACTTGCTCGATCTCGCTTTCGAGTTCGGATACGGCATCCGGTCGATCGTCGGACATGAGAGTAGGATTGGTGATGGCAGAGGAGAGGAGGGGGTGACCGGCCTCGAGGAGGATGGAAGCCAGGAAGGCTTGCGGGATGGGCAACGTCGGATGTAATCGCAGGGAAGCGAGCGTGGCCGCGATAACTTCGCCGGAGGACACCGGCAGGTCTTCTTTGCGGTTCGCGGCAGCGGCGAGTGGTGAATTGGCGGACAGGATGCGGGCCGAGGCGAGCGAAAGCGATGCGAGATGCGGCTGCGTCGAGAAAGTCGCCCAAACGGGCGCGCAAGGTCAGCCGCTTGCGCTTCCCGAAATGCCTTACCTGCAGTGGAGCCCGACTTACATACTCGCGCCATCTCCGAGCGAGGTCGAGCACTTGCTTCCGCCGTTGCACCTCGATGTCGCATTTCGCCGCCGCGCGGAGGACGAGGTCGATCACTTCGCTCTGCTCCTTGACCTCGCCTGCTATGAGCTCGCATCCGGCGTCGACGACTTCGAGGAAGCGGCGGTCGTAGTACTTGTCGTGCAGTGAGTAGAGGACGAGTCGCGCGAGATCCTTCGCTCTCGCGGTCGGGTCGAGCGAGTTGTACCACTAGCCACGCACAACCGCCGTCAGCTCTTGCAGAATCCCAGAAGGCAGCAGGGAGATGGACGCACTCCGGGTTCCTCGACTTTGGCTTGGTAACTCCGTGCGGCTTTGCGAGCTGCTTCGATCCGTTGCTGCCGTGCGGTCGCTGCGCTCGAGTCGGCGACGATGTCGAACGCGCCCAGTTCAGCACCGAATGGGTCCTCGTACTCGGTATCTGACATGATGCGCAGCGCTTCGAGCAGGTGCTTAGGATGCTTGTAGTCGGAGATGAGGAATTCGGTATCGATGAAGTCGACGAGTGCGTGCGTCTGTACGCAAGCGAAGATTCGAGTGGACAGCCGCGGCGGTACGTTCACAGGTCGGCTCGAGCAGGTCTGTGTCGGATCCACACGCGATATGAAATGCAGCGAGCGGAGTTTTTTCGTGGCTGGAAAAAAGGAGCGAGGCACGATCGAGACGAGCCTTTGAACGAGTTGTCCAGCTCTTGCTTCATCGTCCTGCACGAGAGATGGCAGTCGAGCAGCAGCAGAACGGCGAACTGCGCCAACGCCGGACGGCGAACGGAGCCTCCCCCAAGAGCAGCACCGTCGACGACCCGCATGCTCAAGAGGAGCACCTCGAGTTTGGAGGCGCAGTCGGCACGTTCGCCATGATGACGGGGTTCCCCGCCCTGTTCTACTATCTCTACGTCTGCCTCTATTTCTACGACGGTCAGTCCCGGGTGGTCGCCGCGACGACGACTGCGCGTCTTGTCGAGAAAGTTGACTGACAACTCGTCTCGCGCGTGCTGCGTCCCGGTAATCCGTGTACCGACAGGCAAACTTGCGACGCCGAAAGACGCGCTCTCGCTCTTTGGTCCGGACGGCTGGGTCGAGTTTGTCAAGCATGTCGCCGAGCTGGTCTGGGGGGTGAGGCCGCACGTTCCCTTTCGACTCGTGTACGTGGGACTGACTCTTTTCGTACGCGCCCGCAGCACGCCATGCCGACCAAGAAGGCCGTCATCGTCTATACCGTGTTCGTCGGCGGCCAGTTCGTCCTCGCCTTCTTCATGCCCGGCGTGTGGCAAAAGGGACTGCCCCTCGCGCACGAGAACAACCGCGTCCTCGACTACTACTGCAACGCCTACACGTCCGTCTACCTTACTGCGGCCCTCGTCGGACTCGCGCATTACACCGGCGTCTTCAACCTCGCAGAAGTGATCGACCTGTACGGTCCTTTGCTCACCACCGCGTCCATCTCGGGTTTCGCCCTCGCCGCCGTCACCTACCTCTTCGGAGACCAGTACCGCATGAGCGGCAACCTCGTCTACGACTACTTCATGGGCTCGACCTTGAACCCGCGCGTCGGGATCGTCGACATCAAGATGTTTGCAGAGATCCGCGTCTCGTGGACCATCTTGTTTGCTCTCGCGATGGGCGCCGTCGCCAAGCAGTACCAAGACTACGGCTACGTCAGCGGTAACACCTGGCTCTTTGCGTACGGGACTGGACTCTACCTGAACGCGTGTGCCAAGGTGCGGGAGATCCTTTTTTGCCGTCCAGCGTTTCTCCCTACTGATTCCGGTGCGCGCACGAGAAACAGGGCGAGCAATACATTCCGCAAACCTGGGGTGAGCTCCTTCTGCCTCTGATCCACTTTGCGTCATGGTTCCGACAGCTAACCCTTGATCCACCGCAAACTAGACATGAACTACGAGAAGGTGTGTGCCGAATTGGAATTGTTGGGACCTGCTACGATACACTGACTCCCGTCTGCTCCCAACTAGTTCGGCTGGCTCCTCTCGTACTGGAACCTTGCTGGCGTCCCGTTCTCGTACGCGTACGCCGCGATCTACATGGCCACGCACGACCCGGCCACCTACACCTACTCGAAGCCTGTCCTCGTCTTCCTCTTTATCGCCATCACTCTGGCTCAGGGCATGTGAGTTGTGCAGGTGTAGTTTCAGCTGCCCACCGCACGAGTAACTCCCCCTGACCCGCGCCACCGAGGACAAACAGGATGGACATCTGCATGGCGCAAAAGTCGCACTTCAAGGCGGTCAAGACTGGCACCTACATCAAGCGGTACACGTTTCCGCAATTGCCGTGGGCCGAGCTCGAAAACCCCAAGACGCTCAAGACCAAGCGCGGCGAGCTGTTGCTTGACGGGTTCTGGGCGTACCTGCGCAAGCCGAGTGAGTCCGCTTGGCCGTCGTCAAATCGGTCGAGGCTCGCCTAGCCATGAGGACTTGCGCGACATCTTGAGCAGCTGCTGATCTCTGCGTGACCTGCCGGCGCAGACTACATCTCGGACTGGATCCAAGCCATCATCTGGGGCGCCTCGGCCGGCCAAGGCTCCGTCATCCCGTACTACTATCCCGTCTTCCACGCGACGATGCTGCTGCACCGCAACTCGCGCGACGAGGCCAAGTGCGCGCGCAAGTACGGAGACGACTGGACGCGGTACAAGAAGTTGGTGCCGCACTCGTGAGTCTTTTTCTTGAACGCTCCGCTTTCCCCGGTCTCGAGCTGACGACGTCTGTCTCGGTAGGTATATCCCATATGTCCTTTAGAGTATATCCGTAGACATGGACGGTGGCCGTTCGAAAGCGAAATCTGTTTGATGCCTTTTTATCGCTTTTAGCTTTTCGCCACCTTGATTTCTCCCCGACCTTTCCAGCCGGTTCCACTTTTCCCTGCAGCGGGATAGATTCTCTGGGGCTTTGCGGATGAGTACCACGATTAGTAGCGAGGTCATTTTCGGGACAATATCCCCGAGGTGCCGTCGTTCGAAAGCGGCTCGCGGGCTTTGCTCCGTCCGGCTCTTCCCCCCTCAAAAGCTACCGGCGAACGACTCTAGCCTACGTACCAAGCTAATCCGCAGAGCCTGCGCTGCTAGTCACTCCTTCTGTCGGTCCAAGTACAACAAACCTCGTCGTTCGCCGCTGCCCACATGGACGTCGTCGGCTCGACTGACGGCGCCAACTCGCCCGGCGGCCTGCTCGCTCGCCGTGGCAAGAACCGGAACAAGAAGGGACTCGCTCTCGGCAGCGAAGCCGCCAAGCCGGGCACGCTCATGGGCGCTTCGGCCGCCGACCTCTTGCAGGCGCCCGCACCCCTTGTCGGTTCTTCCTCGTCGTCGTCGTCGACCATGTCGTCTCCCGTGGGCTCGCTGGGCGCGGCTACTCCCCGTACGTCGGAAGGCTCGTCCAGACCGCAACCGATCCAGGTCGCCGGCTCGTCGAGATCGAACCGGACTTCGATCATCTCGCTCGGTTCCGACACGACCTCCCCACTACCGTCGACGCCGAGCCTGTCGAGCTCTTCCGCCAGCTCGAGGAGCTACCACAACCAGCTGAACGAGCAGCTCGCGACCCTCGAACTCGGCGTCGAGTTCAAGATCGACCTCCGGAACGAGGATCTCCAGGTCCTCGACGAACTCGGGTGTGGGAACGGAGGAACCGTCAGTCGGGCGCTGCATGTCCCGACAAAGGCCATCATGGCCAAGAAGGTGCGTTCCGTGGTGCCTCCGTGTCCTCATGAGCTCCACTGACAATTCCCACAACAGGTCGTCCACATCGCCACTTCGGACACGACCCGGAAACAAATCCTCCGCGAGTTGCAGTTCATGCACGACTGCTCGTCTCCTTTCATCGTCTCGTTCTACGGCGCTTACCTGCAAGATCCACATATCTGCATGTGCATGGAGTACATGGACCGGGGGTGAGGAGGCTGATATTTGGCGACGCCTTGGTGCGCGGAGGTGCTGATGCGCTCGCCTCTTGCTCGCAGGTCTCTCGACGCGATCTACCGCAAGGTCGGACCTATACCGGAACCGATACTGGGCAAGATTGCGCTGGCCGTGGTCTCCGGCTTGACTTATCTCTACGAGGTGCACAAGATCATGCATCGCGGTAAGCAGCTGACCACACGCTTTCTTCTCCCGCCAAAAACGCGTTCCTGACCTTCTTTTCCCGCCGCTGCCAGACGTCAAACCGAGCAACATTCTGCTCAACTCGGCCGGCCACATCAAGATCTGTGACTTTGGTGTGTCGGGCGAGTTGACCAACAGCGTGGCCGACACGTTTGTCGGCACCAGCACCTACATGAGCGTGAGTCCGTCGTAGCCCTCGTCTTTCGCCGTGGGAGGCGGGATCGCTGACCCGAATCGCCTCGCAATAGCCCGAACGAATCTCTGGCGACCCTTACACGGTCAAGTCGGACGTCTGGTCGCTCGGGATCACGCTCGTCGAGCTAGCGATCGGCCGGTTCCCGTTCTCAGCCGAGGACGAACCGGCCTCGTCAGGCGAAGACGAAGCGGAGGACGCGCTGGCACGTCTCTCTTTCGCCGACGAGGCCGAAGACCGGCTCGACGAATTGGGCGACGACACGCTGTCGCCGGTTCGACCGGACAAGAAGCGCGAGAGCATCATGCTCGCCGAGCGGCAACGAAAAGCCAAGCGCGAATCGATGCTGCCCGGTGGTGGCGGTGGCGGTGGCGGTGGCGGTGGGGGGGCGAGAACCCGGAAGACCAGCGGGAACGGGACGGCAAAACGGAAACCTGCCTCTGCCGCGACGGGCGTCTCGCTCTCCGGGTCGGGACACCAAATGTCGATCCTCGAGTTGCTGCAGTACATCGTCAACGAGCCGGCGCCGAGATTACCGGCGGGGAAGTTCTCGTCCATGGTCGAAGACTTTGTCGATGCGACGTTGAGGAAAGAGCCGGTCGGGTGGGACGTCAAGAAGAAGGGACCGCTGCCGGCGGACGTTGCGCGACCGACGCCGAAGGAACTCCTCGTGAGTTGGTCGTGTTGCCTGTCCGGCGCAAGATTCTGCGCGTGCTGACCTGGCTTCTGGGGAAACGTGGGGTTCGGCAGGAATATCCCTGGATGAAGCACTCTGCCGCCGCCGACACCGATGTCCGCGCTTTCGCTCGCTCGATCCCGACATGACCGCCCGCCCACTGAACTCGAACTGTATAGCTCACTCTTTTACGCATGTCACGCACTACCTCTCGTACTCTCCTGAACTACTCTTTGTCTCTACTTCGCAAACCTCAAGCTTGTTTATGCAACCCACTTTTGGCCTACCGCTACCTAGGCATCTGCTCCAGAACTCAGGTCGCATCTCGCCCACTGCCTTGCCTCGTCACGCCAGGACACAAGCTCGTATTAATGCAGAAAAGAGTCGCCGTTGCCGTTCAATCGGCGCGCGCCTTGCCCTTGCCTTCCCGGATGGGTTCGACGCTGTCTGACGAGCGGTGGCGGCGATGGTGGTCATTCGCCGGCGGTGGCGAAGGCGAGCGAGAAGAACCCGACATGCTCCGGCTGCGCGACCTTGACCGCGACCGAGCCGGCGAGACTGATCCTCGTCGAGCTCGTTTCGCAACCGGCGACCTTGACCGAGAATGGGCAGGAGACCGGGATCGGCTCGGACTGCGAGTGCTGCGTCGCCTTGCGGTGGTCCGTCGTCGCGGAGAGGGCGAGCGCGACCTGCTCCGACTCCGGCTCCGGCTCCGACTCGGGCTCCGACTCGGACTCCTGCCCTTCTTGCTCTGACTGTGACGGCGAGCAGGAGAAGGGGAGCGAGAACGAGAACGAGAACGAGAATCGACGGAGCGGGAGCGAGAGCGGGAGCGAGAGCGAGAACGAGAACGACCGCGGCTGTCACTCCGACTCCGGCTCCGGCTCGATCCCGAGTACGACGAGTATGATGACCCCGTGGACGAGCTCCTGGATGATCCTCCCGACGAAGACGAGACGCTGCCGCGCCGGCGGGAGGACCGACCGCGTTCCTCCTCCTGTTTCGCCTTTGCGAGTTTGGCTTGCCTCTTGGCTTCGTTGGCGGCGAGGATGGCGGCGGCGGTTCCTTCCCTGTTCACCAAATTGCCGAGTCTGTTAGGATTCGAGCTGCCCTCGTGAGAGCAAGCAGAGGAGAGGAGAGGAGAGGAGAGGAGAGGACGACTTGCTTTGGCATTTCTTCTGTCCTGACGGGCGCGCTCTCGGTGAGAGGGGTCCTGAGTTTGGGGTTCTTGAGGATCTGGGTGCGAGTCGGCCTGACATTGTACTCTCGCTTGTTGGTGCAGTCTGCGGTGTAGTGCCCGAGTCCGAGGCACTTCTGACAGCGAGTGGAAGGGGACGCCTGGCTCGCGGCGCGGCTGTAGCGAGAGCTGCCGGCTGCTGCGCCCGACTTTTGGCCGCGCAGTCCGAGGTAGTTGGCGTGCATCTTTGCCTGGCAGCGTGCGTGAGAGGTGACAAGTCGGAGTGAGACCCGTTCGCCTCGTCACGCGGGGCGGCACGCTCTCTCATCAGCCACTCGAGCGAGGAGCGACTTGGACTTGCTCAACGACGCTGAGAGATTCCAGCCCGCCATGACCACCGAATGGGCTCCACCGCGCAGCAATTCCGCACCCCGTCCGCCCGCACCACCCGCCGACCTCGACTCTCCAGCCGGCGAACTCGCTCTCTTGCGCGCCCTCGTCGCGTACAGGCTCGTCGGTCCTCACAAGCACGTCCAGATGGCCGCCCTCTTGAACCGCCTCGCCAAAGATCCGGGCATGCGGTCCCTCTCGAACCGAGACGTCTGGTCCAAATGGAACCAGTTGTACGACGCAGACACGCTCGAACAGGTCTGGAAAGACCAGGCGCGTCGGGCAGAAGGTACTCTGTCATGGAATCAGAACGCCTGACTGACTCGGACCCCGCGTGTGCAGCAAGAGCAACTGTTGCCCGGCTCGCCGTCACCGTCTCCGACTCCAGCGTCGACCCCTTCTCGCGCGCAGTCACCCGCAGCCGGAACCGCAGATCGTAGCGGTTCACGATCACACGCATCCACAGACGGTAGCGAACCTCCCGCCGGTTCGTCGAGGCTCCCGCGCCCGAGCCGCCTCGACGCGCACTTCTTCCCCGTTCGCGAATTCTCCCTCACGCGCCACGCTACCGCCGCTGCCGAGGTCGGTCAAGACGACTTGGCAGAGACGGACGAGCAACTCTCGCTCGCGCAACTCGCGTTCCAGCGCGGGCAAGTCCCGCCCGGAGAGCGCGCCGAATCCCCCGCCGAAGGTCCACTTCGTCAAGTCTCGGTCCCGCCCGAACACGTCCTCCGCGGTTCGACAAATCCAGAACAAGAGGAGGAGGAGGAGGACGGTGGTGGCGGTGGTGACGACGGAGAGGGGCAATCAGTCGCGGCAGACGAGGAAGCGACGGAACGACCGACCTCGACCAGGAAGGGCAAACGAGGTCACCCCAGTACAGCGGCGGGCCCCTCCTCCACTGCGGCAGCGGTACCAGCACCGAGCCCGAAGAAGAAACGCCGGATCGCTGCAACAGTCGAGAACGCTTCGCCGAGTCCGCGGAAACGAGCGCGGACCGCCACGAAGGGAGCAGGTGATGCTGCCGCGGAGGAGAGCGAACTGAGTGAACTGAGCGACGACGATGACGACGAGCAGGAGGAGGAGGAGGAGGGCGGCGAAGAGGGTGGAGAGGGTGAAGAGGGTGGAGAGGCAGAAGAAGGAGACGAGGACGATTCGGATGGCGACACCGTTGCCGACGATGACGACGATGACTTTGCACCGCAAGCAAAGTCGAAAGGTATGCCTTCGTCCCCTTCAGCTTTCACGGCACCGCTGACCTTGTCACCTCGCAGCTACCAAAAAGAAGAAGGGTGCGGCTGCCTCCAACCGTCGCCCTACCGCCGCCGCCGCTTCAGATACGGTAGCTAGTCGGTCCGCTAGTCCGGGTGCAGCGGCAGCAGCTACACCGGCCAAGACGACTCGAGCTGGAGCGGCGGCGCGAGCCAAGAAGGTCGAGTCGGTGGCGACGCCGAGGAGCAGCTCGAGGAGGTCGGGAGCAGGTGGGCCCGCCAATAAGGTATGGTGACGATTCTCTTTATACAGTGATGCAACGATTGAGATTGAAGAGGAACGATACGAACTGACGAATTGCGGACTTGTGCAGCGACGATGACCGCTTTTCCCATCATTGCACACGGTGGCGAGGGACGCGATCTCTGTAGAGAACAGGAATATGCATGGCTCGCGTCTTCTCTTCGACTCTGGCAATCTTCAGCAGCGGTCGTGCTGTGAGCGTTGCCTGGGGTGCGCGCGGTCACGCTCACTCAGTCAGCTGCAGCGGAACAGGTGAAAAGCGCCGCGAGTTCGCATCGGAATGCAAGTACAGTTGTGTCGTCCGTAACATGCGCACCGTGTCGACAGTGGCGGCGCGTGCACCGCCCAACTCACTGCGCGAAGTTCTGCAGCCGACTGTATGGTTGACCGCGAATCCGGATGCGCGTTCGGCGCTCAGATCGTCTGCGATACACCCGTCGCTTGAGCGTACAACTTAACTGGACTCAACTGAACTCGTACGTATATCCGCTGTAAGTTACGAGTCCCCTCCCCCCCTCCCCCCCTAGGCTGTCTCGCTGCTCGAAGAGGACATACATTGACCTTCTCAATCTCTCGGCTCGCTTCGATACTTCCGTCGTTCCTTCCAGCTTCACCATCTGCTGGAGATCCCGCACCTGCGTTGTCCGACTTTCGTCGACCGTGTCCGCCCGCTATAGAATTAGCTTGCTGCGGAAGTCCCCGTCCGGAGTTCCGTCGCCCTGGCTCGACTGCCGACTCAACCCCTGGCTCTGAACTGCCGATCGCGGCAATCGCGTCTTCAGGGCTTCTCGAGCAGCGGCTTCGGTCGAGACGGCATGCATGCAAATCTCGAGTCCTGGGCGCTGATCCGGTCTCCTGAATCCTCGCAGTACTTGGAGCGTGACGCGTGTCCAGGTTTAAACCCGTCCCCGGGGTTATCGCTTGATCAGTCCAGATGCTAGGGGGCCTGCTGGGGACGACACCTCGCTTCGATCCGTACTACGCCTTGGTGGTGGTGCACACTCAGGCGCACAAAAGACGGGTGGCATCGGCGCCATGTACAAGGATCAAGAGAAGAACTGGAGCTCTGGCAGCTTGCCCCTGTCGCGTTTGCAGGATTCGCACGCGTCCCATCCTCGGTCCGCTCGACAATGCAATTGGCGAGCGGCCGCCCGACCTTGCTTCTGGCTCGCGATGCTCGGCGTTCTCGGGACCATCATCGCGACGTCCACGGGGGGACGAACGCGAGTTGAGAATTGGCGTACGCGGCTGTCGTCGACGCCGACGCCGACGACTTCTTCGCTGCGGACGGACGACGTCTATGCGTACGCGGTACCGATTCCGACGGGAGGCGCCGCGTACGAGGAACACCCGATACACACGTTGATCCGCAATGCGAAGAAGGCGTGGGCGGACAAAGTCGCGCGGCAATCGAAGACGTACGAGGAGGCCATACACGAGTACAAGCGGCGGTACCGGCGACCGCCGCCTCCCGGTTTTGACCGATGGTACACGTGGGCCACCGAGCACGACGTCCAGCTCATCGACGAGTTCGACACGCTGTCTGATCAAATCGAACCCTTCTTTTCCCTCCCGCCCTCTTTGCTCCGTGAACGAGTCGCTTTCTACGAAGACACGGAAGGTCCAGGCCGGGATCACAGCGTCGTTACCATCAAGAATGGCGAACTATCCGCTCCGCCTTCCTGGAGGGACCCTGTTCCGGATGGCTTCATACTCCTCATGGAATCGCTCGGACCGCTTCTGCCGAACGTCAGCCTACCGCTTTATCTGCACGACGCGTCCAGTGTCACGCTGGACAGCGAGGCAATGGACGGGTACCGACAGGCGGCTCGAGAAGACCGGTGGGTTAACGAGGACGAATTGCCGATCGCCGGCCCAGGCTTGTGAGTCTGTGTCGCTTCTTCCACCTCGCCGACGTGCGCTGATACTTCCTGGACGCAGTTGGACCAACCGGGAACGTCAATGTGCACCCACGTCGCCGTACCGGCGAGAGGTCGCCGGGCTCACCATTACGCCGCCTCCGGGCGGCCCGCCCTTCGTTCATAACCACCTCGGTGAGCTCTTTCGCCTTTAGGCGAGACAGATGCCGGCTGACTTGCTATCCGAGACTTTCTAACTAGGCGCCATGAGCTATTGTACCGATCCCAAAATTGTCGAGCTGCACGGCGCTACTTCCGGCTGGCCATTTCCTCAGGTGCTCCGCCCCAGCTTTGCGCTCTCGAGAGCGCAGTGGAATGGAGATATTGTACGTGCTTTCCATCACGTCGTCTTTGCGTCGGGGCAGGCGCTGAGTATGTACCTCGTCGCCACGATCGCAGGTTTGGCCGAGTACCATCCAGTACGATCTCAATCCCGACAACGAATCTTCTTTTAGGCAGAAGGGACACAAGCTGCTCTGGCGTGGATCGCCGGACGGCATCGGCGTAGCAATGCACGAGAAGTGAGTCCGGCGGAACGCGCCTGCAGGGCTGCTTTGGTGGACGGCGGCTGACCATGCGCTTTCGCAGATGGCGCCAGTCGCACCGCTTCCGCCTCATCAACCTCATGAACTCGCAGGAAGCGATTCTGCGCGTCGTCCGCGAGACGCGTCTCGACGGGACCGGTCGAGAATACCAAACCGATATCGAGTATCCCTTGGCGCAACTCAACCAGAGATATAGCAACGTACGCGCGACCGGAGGACCGGTGCAATGTGCACCGGAGGTCTGTGAGCACCTCAGCAAGACTATGCACTTTGCGCCGAAGGCTTCGTTGCAGGAAATGGCCGATAATCGCTTCGTCATGGATGTTGACGGCAACGCGTGAGTACCCTCTTCCCTTGCTTCCTGCATTTCTTCAGGCGAGCGGCCCTTCCCCGCCAGTACTAACTCTCGTTCCTACAGCTATTCGGCTCGGTTCCGCTCCCACCTCGCTTCTAATCAGGTCCCCTTCAAGAGCACGATATACCCGGAATGGTATGAGGGCCGGATCCAGCCTTGGGTCCATTACGTCCCGGTCCGTATCGACTATGCCGACGTTTACAACCTCCTCGCCTTCTTCGACGGCGGGATGGACGAGGAGCGAACCGGAAACCACGACGACCTCGCGGAGGAGATTGCGAATGCCGGCGCAGAGTGGGCCCGCACGCACTGGCGCGACATAGATATGCAGGCATGTGAGCTCATTATCTATGCTGATGTCTCTCAACGGATCGGTCTTCGAAAGTCATGCAGCTGACAAATGCGCTCTCTTCTGCTCAGACGTTTTCCGGCTAACTCTCGAGTGGGCGCGCCTCATAGACCCTGCTCGCGGGAATAAGCAGTAGACTCACATTTTGATCAACGTGTATCTTTTACATCTCGGAAGTCCAATAAAGAGGTGCAGAACGATTGCGGTGCGTTTTCTGATCCAAACACGGAGTTGCGTGGCGCAGCGGCGCGTGCGCAGCCGAGGTTGGCCCAAGGGTCTACCCTCTCCTCGAGGACAAAGACGGCCGCAGGAGAGCATGAGACCCCCGTGGTCTTACACTACGACGACCGTGAAGCCTACTGATGGCACTTCGGCGAGGCTTACTCTGCACGCAACGGCAGCGGTTGCTGCATCTCCCGACTTGGTGCTCAACGCCTCGACGCTCGCCTTGCGCTGCGGGATCTCGGTCGACGGGACATCGTTGAATCCGAATACGCTCGTCAACAGCGTGTCGGCTCGCTACATTCTCGACTGGTTACGACTTGTCAGTCGCGAATCGGGGGTTCATTCAGCGCTCCACTCTAGATGCTAACCCATTCCCTGGTGACTTGTCGACGACGATCGCCACTGCAGCATCGTAAAAGCCTGGCCGTCGACCGCGTCGAGGGTCCTCGCTCAGATGCGGACGATCTGATCTGTGCGTTTCTCCCCTCCTCGTCTTCCCCTCCATCGTCGCCCTCTCACCGTCCCAATGCCCGACAGTCACTTTATATGCATATACTCAATCAGCGCGAGCGCTGTCCTTGTCGCGCCCGGGAATCTTAGAGACGACTAGCGCAGGCGCCGGCACCCAAGACCGGTTGACCGAGCTCCGTCTCGATCTCGCTCTGCGCACCTCGGAAGCTTCCGGCGGCTCGCGGAAAGCGACCAATGTGTCGCCAGAAGGGCAATTCGAAGATGACCAGTCGCAAACACGGGCCGACGCAACAATGAACGTGCTTGTTTCGCTTCTTTCGGCGCCTTCGGCCGGAACCTCTGCCTTGCACTTTACGCTTGCTCCTTTACTGAACGCAGCGCTCTCCAAGCTCTGCAAAACGCTCGTATCCGCTTTTCCTCTCTGCTTCAATGCCCGCTGGCTTACGGTCCGTTCTCCGTCCTGCTGTTCGAGCCCCGAGATAAAGCTGAACGGTTTTCTCCCTCCTCCCAGCGCCTCTACAACGATCGTTCGAGCTACGTTCTGATCGGTGACTCGCTCGGGGGAATCCTCAACTTGCACAGCTCTGATCAGTCTCGCAACGAGTCGACTCGAACCGCAACAACCGGTGACCCTCAAATTGCTCGAGAAGCCGATCTCCTCTACCTCGTGAGTCCTCTTCCTTAGCCGTGCGAGACACCCTCGTCGCAGAGCTGACAGCCACTGTGCTTTCTCGGCTTTTCAGAGTCTCCAAATGCGTTACGAAACAGGACGCCGAGAGCGCGAAGGCGAAGAGCAGAGCCTCTCGACCGGTCGAAACTCGCCGTCCTTCACCGAGGTCATCGATGCCGCGCTCCTTCGCGTCGGCAAGACTGCTGGCGCGCCTGACTTGTGGCTAGGTGCAGCTGCAGAAGGTGAAGCCGCGAATGCGACTGCTGGGCAGGGCAATTCCTGAGCACTGTGGCAAGGCAGGGAGACGACGCCTCGATGTTGTTCCGTGTAGTCATCGGTAGTAGCTTGCAAACGTTGTTATAATGATGCGAGTAAAGATGTCAACAAGCAGGATATACAGACAGACCGAGTCAAAATGTCGGTCAACCGACGACGCAGTTCGAATCCTTCTCCCCCTCCTTCTGCGCGAGAGCCTGCAGGGTAGCGTACTGCAATTTTTCCGCTTCGGTGAGCAGACTGCGGGGGTGGGAGAATGGAGAAGTGTGTCAGGTCGGAAATGAAGGGGAATGGTGAATTGAGCACGCGGGGTACATACCCCTTCTTGGCTCGCACCTCGAGCGCCTTGCGTTGGCTCTCCTGTTCGGCCCGAGCCCGCTTGTCCGTCTTGCTCGCGACGCCTATGCTCGCGAGAGCCTTCTTGCCCGCTGCAGCACTCTTGGTCTGCCCCGCCGCTTTATACGAGACGATCTCGACATCCGAGTCGGGATCAGCGGCTGCGGAAACGGAAGTCGGCGCCTTGGTCGGGAGAACGCTGCCGTCGCGAGGCGAGGACTTGTTGGTGTTGTTGTCGATACGAGCCTGTTGAGCTCTCCTGATCGCAGCGAGTCCTGCTGCTCCAGGCGGGCGGGAACCGGCACCGTTCGGCGACGCGCGCGCAAACATTCCGCCGAAACCCTTCTTGTCCCGGTTGGTCAATCGCGAAGTTCCGGAGGAGGAAGAAGACGAGGTGGAGGAGGAGGGAGTCAAGGTGGAGCAGGCGTGGTCCGACTTCCACCTGTGCGAGGGGCAGAATTTGCGCCGACATCCGTCGCATTCGATGGGCACAATCATCTTGGCCTTGCAGCCCTGAGCCGAGCATTGATTCGGCGATTTCTTCGTACTCGCCGCCTTGTCGGGAAGGAGGACGGGGCAAGACGTGGAGAGATGGGCGTCCATCGCTGCGTTCGGATCTTGCAAAGGCGGAAAGGGTACCGGCTGTGAGCAGAGTGGGCAAGTCGGGATTCGGTTCTGCGCAGCGACGACGGCGGTCAGAGCAAGTACACGATTTGAAAGGGGCGCATGAACAAGAAGAGGAGGAGGAGCTCACGTCTGCCTCCGCCTCGCTGTATTCGCTGCAGCGGTGTCCGGTCGGCGGGCGCCAGTGTTGCGCACAAAAGTCGAGGTGACATGACGGACATTTGAAAGGGAGGACTGCAGGCAAGTTGTCAGCTCGAAAAGCTTGCTCTGCGCGGCATGCACGTGCTGAAGAGATTGGACGACTCACAATCGAGTTGCTGGGCGCGAGAGTGGGATCCAGTCAGCCGATGAACCCGGACAAATATCGGGTAGAGGGCGGTGTACTCACGTTGCAGGACGGCTCCTTGCAGTGCCTGCCAATCTCCAAGAACTCTTGCGACTGCATGCGGTGCGGCGAGGAGAGTGGTGGTTGTTGAGTGTGGCGGTGCAGCAGATGTCGAGGGTGCGACTGACGAGCGGGCGAGGTTCAGAGGCGATTCCGGGCAGAGCAGGAGCGTCTCGAAGTGTACAACGGCACTGTAACAAAATTTTGAAGGCGCTCAGGGTGGGCTGGAGGAAAAAGAGATGGCGATCAGGCGCATCCTCGCTCTGCTCACTCATTAAGCCAGAGGCCGCGTCATCGCTCAGCCACGCAATCACTCGGACCATGGCAGCCGTCGATTTTAGCTACCTCCAGGACGCTCTCACTCGCGACGCCGAACTCCGCGAGCGCGTCCGCGACGTCGTCCGCCAACTCGAGCAGGCCCAGCGAGCTAGCCTGGCCGTCCTCGCCCGCGTACACTCGTGTCCGGACAGTCAGAGTGAGTACCTCGCTAGAGATAGACAGCTTCCGTAATCGAGGTGGCGCTGACCGTCTCCCAAGTCCTCGAGCAGTTCCCGAACTCGTTTCATCGCTCGAACCGACTCTGGCACCTCTGCGCTCCCATCTCTCCGACCTCGCCGCCTTGATTCCGCCCCAGCAGTTCTACCGCTACAGCGACTCGTTCTCCCGGTCCATCCAGCAGGCGAGCTTCATCATCGTCTTCCGCGTCTTCCTCGAGCGCGAAGACGTCCCGTCCAAGGAAGATGTCGCGCAGCAACTCGGCAGTACGCTCCTTTCCCGCTCGGTTCACACGCAGCCATGCCTACTCACCCTGGCACGGCCCTTGTAGTCCAGGAGGAATGGAAGGATCACTTCTTCCTCTCGACCGAGGAGTACCTTCACAGCCTCATCTCTCTCGTGAACGAACTCGTCAGTGCCAAGCCACCTCAACGCACCTCTTCACCAACGACAGCAGCTGACGCAGGCATACTTTCCCCGTCTGCTACAGTCTCGCCTGGCCGTGAACCGCGTCACTCTGGGTGACTACGGTGCACCTGCCCGCTACTCCCGGTGCGCACCAAGTTCGCTCGGCACAGGTCGAGTTCGGCGGCTCACGTCTTGTCCCTCCTGCTCCACAGATTCGCCAAAGAGCTCGCGTGCGTGGCCCTCGGGTCTGCCTGACGTTCTTGCCCGGCCCCTGCTAACCACTTCTCCTTCGACCGCAGCAACGCTTTCGGCCTTCTCAACCTCAAGAATGATTCGCTGCGGAAACGCTTCGACAGCATCAAGTACGACGTCAAGCGACTCGAAGAAGGTACATCCTCAGAAACAGGTCCGCTTCGGTATTGCTCCGCAGACGCTGACCTGACCGCTGTCGGCCCAAAGTGGTGTACGACCTTTCGCTGCGCGGTTTGCTCGCCTCGGCCAATACGGACGCCTCAACAGCCACCACGTCTGACGGACCCGCACCCGCGAAGCGCCAAAGAACGGAACAGGACACGTCTGCAGCTCAGGCGCAGCCGTAGATGCATGCTTTTCGTGCGACGAAACTGTGAAGGAGGCATTTCATCACATCGCCGGCGCTCGTGGCGGGCTTACTGACGACACAGGTCTGTGTACAAGTGTACGCATGCAAGTACCACAATGCGCTCGTCGCGGTGTCGGTGGCGCAGCGGAAGCTTGCTCGAACCCGGCAGCCTTTTCTTTTTCCGCAAGGTTCAGCGTGCCAAAGCAGCTTCGGATGCGCAGTCTTGGGGTGAGTATATACCATCCTCTTTGTACTGAACTGAGACGGAACGTTCTGCGTCGTGCCGAAGTTCGGACGGACGGAGAAGCTCGACCTGCACCAGTACATAGGTCCACTGATCTTCGCGCCAACACGCAGATCGACAGAGCCCATCAAGCTCGGTGATTTTGACTTTCTGGGTGCTTTTTTGATCGACATTCGCACGGCGACGTTCGAAGCTGTTCGAAGACATTTGTTGCTGGCCATGCAGATTAATCGATGCATCCGGTACAGAACGTTTGTAAGTGCAGTGTACAGAAGTGTAGCTACCAGAGAAGTTCCTTCCTTGCTGCTCTGCAGACGGAAATCGCGGAAATCGCGCGCTATGAGACAAGCTCGATCGAAACTCGCTCCGTGCCTTAACTAGATACTGATTATATCTCTATTAACTCGTTCCTGCAGGCACGCAACGTCCCCCCCATCATGCATTGCATTTGTGTGTGGCGAACAGCATTCTGGTCTGCTCGTCGCACCTCGGCTCGTGGCAGGAGGCGCTTGCCCTACACCTGCTGTCATGACGACAGGGCCGTGGGACTTTGGTGGCTATGCAGCTGCTCACCACCGGTCAACGTCGTCGTCCAGCTGGTCTGCGCCGACCTCTGAATCCTTTCGGCCGTCTCCCACCCGAGCGGGGGATGTCGATCCTCACGGCTCGCCAAATCATCTGCAGGCGCAGGGCGGACTGGAGGGATCTATGCTCAGCGCCGAAGAGGCGCACGTGCGTTCCCACTTTAGTCCGTCGTCGATTCAGTTGATGCGGGCGTCGGGAAACGCTTCTTCGTCGACGGCGCCCGCACTTGCAAGATGGTCGCCCAGCCCCGCCTTCACTTTCGGACGAGTACTCCCGTATCCGTCAGGCATGACCGGAGCGACTTTGCCGAGACCGCCTCGTCCTCCCGAGCCGGCGAACGAGGAGGAGCGCAGCTACATCCCGCGAGACGGCGACAGCCGCCGCAAATTCGCGAGACTGCGCTCGACAGCACCGGTCACCCTCGACAACGCTCCCGTCGCGACCCAATCGATGCTCGGGAACTTCCCTGAGCCATCCGTGCTCTCGCAGCTCGGGGTTCAAGGCTACATCCCGAGTCGCGGCCAGCAAGACCTCGGCGCATCAGGGCGCGGGAGCGTACCATGGACGGTCACCACGGCATCGGCACATCCACATCTCGCCGTGTACGACGTCGATTACCCGCCGATAAACGAGATGGTGGCGCATGCGGGTATTTTTCCCCGGATTGAGACCGCGAACCCGCCGAGCAGGTCTTTCGAGCCGCTGCCTACATCCTCCGTCACCCCGCATCTGAACGGCGCCGGGATTCGTACGTACGTCGAATTGTCGAGCGCTGGTTGCGAACCGCCTATATATCCTGCTACCGCCGCGGTCGCCTCGGCTTCAAACTCCTTTTTCGCACTGCGTCCATCCGCCTCGGAGGCGGACTTCCAGGCAGGTTACCCACACCGCCCGAGATCCCATCCGGACTCGCCGTCCACCTCGGCGCTATCCTCGTCGACCTATCCGGTGAACGTGTCGACGCCTTTCATTCCCCCGCAGTCTCCGATCCCGCATCCAATAGTCGTGAATACGGCTGCAAATCGCCGCCGCCTTGGCAGCATTGACTTGACCGGTCGCACGCGCCAAGAATCTGTATCTCGGCGCACTTCCACTTCGCAAAGCTCTCGCCGTGTCGTCGAGTTGGCGACGGAATGTCAGGCTTGTCGCCGGGCGATCGGACGCCTAGCCCTCCGAGGTGGAACCGTCGACGAGCAGGACGGCGACAGCGCATCGTATTCTGCCACGTTTTACTGCTCCTCCTGCGTACCGATACCCGCAGAACTCGGCAGCGTGGCCGGTCCAGGCGAATTCGCCGCGCCTCTGAGTATCGATCCTTACATCGGCGAATGCACATACCTCGACAATCTGTCAGCCGCGGTGGATCGATATCTCGGCGAAGACCCTGACGCCCAAGACGCCAGACCTCCTCCGGCGCCTCCTGGCAAAGTCCGCACGGGCTTCCTGCCTCATGATGCGAGTCCCGTCTTGAACAAAAAGCGCCGAAGTAGCGTCATTGACGATGTCGAGGGTGTACTTGCTTGTCAGTTGGGTTCCTTGCTTTCGCTGTCTTTTCCGCTCATTCAGCTGACCGCTCGCTCAATCATCAGGCGATGTGTGCCGACGGGATATCGGTTCGGGTGTTTTAAAACTGGCGGCAACGGGCGAACCAGCAGGCGCTTCTATAGAGGTCTTCTGCGCGCACTGCGAGTCCCGCTACACTCGCTGCTCAGATTGCGGCGGCGGTGGCGGCCTGAAAGGCGTTGGGCGTTGGCGCTGCAAGGAAATGTTGTACGGCGATTCGCCTCTTTCCGCATGCTCGAAAATCTTTTCTGACCGTCTTGACGTGCCTTTCAGTCCGATCGGACGGAAAACGTGCCAACTCGCGCATAATCGCATCGGTACAACCAACGAGATGGACTAGTGAGTACTGTTCTTTATCCCAGGACTCGCGCTGTCTCACTCGGCTGACCGCTGGCCTATAGCGACGTCTGGGCGGTCGAAAGCATCCAACCAACTGATCGGCAAGACGTCGTGGAGCGATGTCGCGAGCTCTTCTACACTTACTGCCTCGGCACGTTGGCCGTTCCGGACATGCTCGAGAGCGTGGCCCCTCTATGCCGCAGCTTTGAAGAAGTCGAAAAGCTCTGCGTCGATTCCTGGCAGTAAGTTGTTCTGCTCCGTCGTCTTTTTGCAGCCAAGTGACCTGACTTTCCGCCGCCACACAGTTTCTTCGAGCCGTACCTTCGAGTTCCGGAAACCGCCGCTTGCTCCGAACGGCGAGTACCGCTGAGAACCTCAACTCCGTCGTATCCTGACTGATCAGAGGTCACGTCACTAAGCAGATACCTCGCACTCCGATGGGCGACGCCGACCTCTCGGAAGAAGCGCAGCAAGAAAAACACGCGCGACGGTCCGTCAGCCAACGACGTGGAGGATAAGGGAACGACACCGTCGAGGCCTGTACGGAACGGCAAAACGCTTACGGGATTCATCGTCGCGGAGCACAACGTGTGTTTGCTTCCTCTGCTCAGCACGCGGGTTTTGCTGATGTTTGCTTCCCCCGGCAGCTGATCAGCGGAATTGTCCACGTGGTCCTCACTCTGCCGACAGGAGCGGGAGATGCGTACGAATCGTCTACGCGACTCCTTCAGACTCTGCTTGCGCGAGTCCAGGAGGATGTTATCGCTCTCAATGCCGACCGCGACTGCATGCGACTGCCTCCTTACCCGTTGCTGCATACTGCGTGGACTTTGCGTGAGCGCCGTGGGGGGACTGCTCGCCCGTACATCAGCCTGACATGGGTCTCCTCGGCGATACAGACATGACAAAGCGCGACAGTCGGATCATGAGCCGGCTCGAGACGCGTCGGGGTTTTGTGCCGCTCGAGGACTGTAGGTTGCTCGGATGTTTGGGCTATGATCCATCCCGACTGACAAGATCCAAGTTTGTGCTTGCAGTCCTCGTCAAGTACCCGGAAATCGGTCTGCAGCATTTCCCGCCCCAGCAGGAAGTCTACCTGCCTCCAGAATGTTTGTCCCAATGCCTTTCTCTATCCATGCGAAGCGCGAGAGCTGATGGTCCTCCCCTAGCACAGTCCTGCGCGGCTTCACTGTCTACGCCAAGCCGGTGCGGCTCGAAGATCTGCCACCGGATTATCGCGGTGCGGCAGTGGCGGCAGTGGCGGCCGTGCAGCAGCAACGACCATCGTCGCAGCGGTGATGTACGAGCTTGAGCAGCGAACGAGCGCGACTCCCGCTATAGCATGACTGGAGGCTGCAGCGGACCGAAACTGGCCTGCTCGGACCATGTAGCACTCTTGTAGCACTAACCCAATTTCCATCACGCATGTTGATTTCTTGATTTCTGCTCTAGAGCAGCGATCTTGATGGCTTTCGCGGTCTCAAGCGAACAGGGATCAAGTGAAGCCAAGCTCTGCGCGACTGTACAACAAGAGCAATCGAATGATAGCCGGTCGAGCGCGTGGAGAGAGAGGAGATCGCGCAGCTTCCCCCTCTCAGGGTTGTCGGCCGGCAACTCGAGTTCCCTGCCGTCCTGAGCCCCGCCCAACTCCGACAGCTCGCACTCGACTGCTTCCTTCACCTCGCTCTGCCCTTATATCCGTCTGCCTACGTGCTCACTACTTTCAGGAAACTGTATCGAGCCAGTATCAACCCGCCTCCCTAAAAGCGGTACGCTCTTCCTTCGTTCGTCGCTCGCCATCTTCGCCGATCCCGGAACGCAGTTTCTCACACTTTGCCTGACCTCCCTAGCAGAATTAGCAGTCAGCATGTCGGACCTCTTCTCAGTCCAAGGCAAGATCGTCCTCGTGACCGGAGGAGCGAAGGGAGTTGGCTGGGGGGCAAGTCGTTGGCCTATCGCCTGCGTCTCCTGATCGCTTGGGGGGTTAACCTCGAAGTCAACGCCTGAACAGATTACTAACGGCTACATGCGAGGCGGCGCTGCGCGTGTGTACATTGCTTCGCGCGACGAAAAGTCCCTGAAGGAAGCCGCCGACGAGTTCAACTCGAAGGGCTACCCGGGCAAGTGTGTGCCTCTTACCGCCAACCTCGCCTCGTACGAGGGAGTCATCGGTCTCGTACAAGAGCTCGAGAAGCGCGAGAAGTGTAAGTCCGAGCAATCCTGAATCTTGTCATCTACAAGGCAACGCAGCTCACCCATTCGGGGAAACGCTGCAGGCTTGCACGTTCTCGTTAACAACAGCGGCAACAACTGGGGAGCGCCGTAAGTCGACGGGAATAAGTACTAGGCGCATCCACCGGCATGCTCGGGCCCGCGTTCCAGGGTCCGTAACTCTGACAAGCCGCTCCCGTTCCTCACAGCTTCGACGAGTATCCCGATGCCGCCTGGGGTGAGCTCAGGTGACTTCGAAAACAACGTTACAAAAGGCTAATGGCATATGGGCCTATGCAGACCGAGTTTTGACGCTCAACCTTCGCCGCGTGTTCACGTTGACGCAAAAGTTGACGCCGTTGCTCCTCAAGTCCCACGGCCGAGCAGAGGGTCCGTGGAGTGATCCCGGTGAGTGCGACTTCGTCTCGACTCGCCCATTACACCACACAGTATCTGACGCACGTCGCGCTTTCAGCTCGGATCATCATGATCGGTTCCGTCGACGGAATTCGGGTGCCCTCCCTCGAGACCTACGCCTACTCGGCTTCGAAGGCTGCTCTCCACCAGATGAGCCGTGTTCTCGCCGGCCAGCTCGGCAAGCGAGGCATCACCTGCAACACCCTCGCCTGCGGTGAGTGCCCCGTCGTCGTCGGATTCACCCGACATACTTGGCCTTTCTTGCTGACTCCGCGTCCTCGCATGACCGCTTGCAGGTCCGTTCCAGTCGAAGAGTAGGTCTCCTCTCCCCGCGTCGCCCCTCGCCCATGCGTGCAGGTACTGATTGTTTCAACATTATCTGCAGTGATGGCCGCGACGCTCGAAGCTGGTCGCGATGCCATCGTCGGACGCGTCCCGCTCGCCCGCATCGGCGAGCCGGACGATGTTGCTGGCGCCTGTCTCTTCCTCTCGAGTCGGGCAGGCAGCTACGTCAACGGGCAAGTCCTTCTCTCCATACTGTTCTCTAATCTCTGTCGACTAACGCGGTTCTTTCGACGCAGTGCCACCATCGCCCTCGATGGCGGCTCTCTCGTCAGTGCGAATCTGTAGTCAACCCATCAGTGAAATGTAGTCAAGCTAGTCAGGTGCCTTGTCAAGCGATCTCTGTGCGAGTCGGCCGTCAGTGGGCTTCTCCCATATAAATCCTCAGCCTTTTGCACGTGAAATCGGCCGCACACCAAGGCCGGCAGTAAAACGAGTGTTGGCTTCCACCCTCAGGTTTGCGTGACGGTGAGTCTTCCGATCCGCGTTGCATGGTACGATAGCTACCTAACTAACCTTTTCACGACCCGCAGAGATGCCTTCTTACCCACGACGCTCGCTCTCGCTCGCTCGCAACCCTCCTCCCCTCACGACGCATTCATTGCACAACTTAATGCGATACTACTGCACTCGATATGGTGACTTTGCTCCACGCATCCCACCGATATCGTATCAAGGAGGCTTAAGCTCTTGGCGCGTGACACACGAGACGCACCGCGACGCCGCGCGAGGTCAGGAGTGCGGTGCAAGAGGCAGTGACGAAGGCGAGAGGCGGCGACGCGCCACCAATGATATCGCGTCGGTTGCGTGAGGGGTGCTCTCTTCTTGCTACTCTTTCTCACTCCTCTTTCCCGGTAAGTCGCCTTTCATACACGCTGTCCCCGTTCGCAGTCACTCACACCGCCATCATGCTTGCGCCTTGCCTCCGCCGAACGGTTCTCCGACCTCTCCTTATTACCCGCGTACCTGCCGCCGGGGCCTCTTTCTCCACCGTCGGTGTCCTCAGACGTGACGCAAGAGCAACATACAACGACAACAACATGACGGGCAACTACACCGATGTCTACGTGAGCGCACGCTTTTTGTGGCACGTCCTTTGTTGCCGGACTGACGTTCTCGCGTCGTTCATTCTACAAAGTCCGAGATTGTCGTCGACCACAACAACGTCAAGGACCTTTACCACCAGTACAAGGCGGCGACGGGCAAGGATGAGCGCGCCACTCTCGTGAACACGAGTTCGTCTCCTTTTTCCACTTTCGCGAAACAGCCAGAGATGCTGACTCTTGGGTTTTAGTCATTCGTGAGATCGCGCTGCACAGTGAAGCCGAAGAGGTTGGCGTCTACAACGTCCTCGAGGAGAAAGGCTTTGCGCAGGAGTCGAAAGAGTTCCGCGACGAACACGAGCAGCTCGAGAAGGTTCTCTACTCGGTCGACTGGACCAAGATCGACGACCCCGACTTTGCTCCGAGTAAGTGTGGCACTCTCTATCAGCATCGACAGCTTCTCTGTGACTGCGAACGACGCTCCTGAATGTTGACCTTCTCCTCGAGAACCTGCAGAATTCGAGCAGGCCATCGATCTCTTTATCAAGCACTCGGACCGCGAGGAGGACGACGTGCTCAAGTCGCTCAAGGCGCAGCTGTCCCCGGAAGAGAACTCGAAGCTCGCCGCCGACTTTGTGAACGTGGGTCGCGTTTCGTTTCTGCTCTTTCTTTCCGGAGTTCCAGTCTGACATACCACGCTCCTTTACAGAAACGCCACATGGTTCCCTCTCGTCCTCACCCGCTCGCGCCGCAGTCCGGCGGAATCGTCCAAAAGGCACTCGGCTTGCAGACCAAGTTCCACGACAAGGTCGTCGAAACGCTGCAGGGCAAGTCGTTCATCGACCCGTCGCAGCTCAAGTGGCACCACGGCCAGTCCGGCGTGGAGCCGATCAAGATCGACGCCAGTGCGCGCACCAAGGCGTGAGTGGGCAGCCATTTCCCTGAACGTTGTGAATAGTACGCTTGAGCTGTTGTGCAAAGTTGGTTTCTGCAAATCAGTTGATCCGCTATAAGGACCCGGAGTTGCGTTCCTTCCAGCGAGCGTAGGGCCTTTCGACTCGCGAAAGTCTGACAGTTGGCTAGCGTAGGCGTACGAATCGTGCTTAGGTACACTCTTTCATCCGGCAGCGCAAAGGCTCTCCGTCGGTCACGTGACGAAGGCCGTTTCAGCGAAAGGAAAATCACTCAACACGCCTCGGCAAGAGGCTACACTGCCGCTCTGCGACTGATCGTGCTAAGCGATCCACGCGGCGGACCACACGCTCCTACCGAGTACGAGGAGAGTGCGCGCGCTTAAAACGACTGCGCACGCGCCTCCCCAGGCACCCGTCGCGAACACACGCCGGCTGACCACAAGGAGGACCATACCGACTGAACTGTCGCTCGCGGCGACCGCCAGCTGCCTCAGCACTGAGCACACGCCACACGGTCTGGGAGCGACGATGCACGACGACGCCCGCGCGACCGGGATTTGGTCCGCAACACCTGCCTCGCCCTCGAAAGGGCGGGTCGCAGCAGGCGCAGGCAATCACGGGGGTTCCTGGTTCGATGCGGCAAGGCCGAGACATCAGAGTGCTCTGAGCGACACTTCGAACCAATACAGCGACTCTGGCTCGCCCGTAAGTCCAAGTCCTTCCACTCGAGCAGCCTCCGTCGCAACGCTCACGCACTGAACAAGGGCCGCAGAGTGGCACATCCCGCAACGGCGTAGCCAGCGACATTGCGACGAAGGAGCGTTCGGGCTACGCTGGCAGCAGTCGCGCGCACAGCCCGTTTACCCAGTCTGGGCGAGAACGGCCTTCATCCTTCTTCGCTTCCGACATCGGCAGACTACCGGTCAGCACGCCGCAGGGCAGCAGCGCAGAGACCGCTTCCTTCAGCCGTCGAGGCCACCGGCGTGCGATGACGCTTCCGCAGCTCGATCATGATCCTGCACACGGTGCCGGTGCGGACGCCGACGATATCGGAGCTTCGGACGGTTACGTACCTGGTACGTCGGCAGTCAAGCACCCGCGAGAGAGAGCGTCGTCTGGATGGACGCGTAGCTGATACCGCACGAGCAAACATAACAGGTCTCCCCGGGCGCGCCCGCCTCTCGCGTCCCGCAGAAACGGCATCCCCGTTTGCGCCCTCCGCAGTCTTTCAGTCGTCTCACGGAGGGGTCGCTTCAAACGAGAAAACGCCTGTAGGCAGAGCACCCCCACGGAGTCGCACAATGCTTCTTCCGAGTCAAGCGATCAAGGCAATCGACCGTCAACGCAAAGATCTCGTCGCATACGAATATCTCTGCCACTTGGCCGAGTACGTGATTCTCCGCAACGAGGAACTCCTTCCCTGTACTGACCCACTATAGCGCTGGCGATCTAGAGCGCGTACCTGGATCGAAACCCACATCACCACCCGCGCCGATCCGACCATCCCCCTCTGGGACGAGTCCATCTCGGACTTTGAGAACGCCTTGCGAAACGGCTACGCTCTGGCTCATCTCGCACGGAGTCTCGGGGGGCCCTCTTGCCAAGGACCCATCTATAACGTGAGTGTTTCGCAGGCATGTTCCCCTCGCACGTTCGACAAAACCCTCTCTCACATCGAACGCCTGCAGGACCCAGTGCGTCACTTCCGCCACACGGCAAACATCAACATCTTCTTCGAGCTCTTGAACGAAGTCAAGCTGCCGGAGGTAAGTCGCCGCCGCATGAGCTCTGCATCGAGTCCCCCCTACCGAGGTTGACCGTTCCTAATCTTGCTCCGCGCCAGATCTTTCGCTTCGAGACGGTCGACCTGTATGACGGCAAGAACATCCCGAAAGTCATCTACTGTATCCATGCCCTGTCACACTTGCTCGCGCGACGAGGTCTCACCGGGGAGATCAATGATCTCGTGGGCCAGATCGACTTCACCGGTACGTTGCGGATCTTGTCGCGCTCACATGTCCAGCATCCAGATGCTGACATCTCTTTCGACTAGATGCCGAGGTCGGCGCGGCACAAAAGGGACTGGACGACGCCGGGATCCGGATGCCCAACTTCCGCGGGATCGGCAAGGCGCTCGACCGGCACGAAGGCAACCTCGAATGCGATGCCTCGAAACTCCGCGCAGCCGAACAAGTCCAAAGTCGAGACCGTGCCGTCATCTTTCTCCAAGCCTCTGCGCGCGGTGCGCTGTCTCGGACCGCGACTCGCGAGGAAGCTCGGCGGCGGCGGCGACAGGCTGCAGCGGAAGCCGAGCGCGAGCGTCAACTCGAACAAGCGCGTCTGCAACGTGCCGCCGAAGAGGCCCACCGGCTCGCGATTGCAAAGGCTGAGCATGAGGCTGCTCAGCGACGGGCCGTCATCAAAGAGGCCGGCGTCGCCCTGACCGGCTTTCAAGCCTGGGCGCGCGGTGCGCTTGCCAGGAAACAGGTCTACGAACGCTTCGAAACCCTCGACCGAGTGTTGCCGAGCCTGATGGGCTGTCAAGCTCTCCTCCGCGGTCATCTAGCTCGGCGCAGGCTCGCTGTCGACGTCACGAATCTTGAGGGCGCTCACCAGCCGATCATCGCCCTGCAGGCTCGATGCAGAGGGTACCTCCTGCAAGAGCGCTGGAAATCGACCAGCAAGTCGCTATGGACGACGTCGCCCGGAGTGCGTGCTTTGCAGGCACAGTTGCGAGGTGTTCTGGGCCGGCAAAACCATCGGTCTCGCACTCAGCACTTGCGCAAGATGGACACCGTTCGGTCGATCGGCGGTTTACAGTCCATCGCCCGAGCAGCTTTGGCACGCCGCCGAGTGCAGTCGCAACGCCAAGCCCTCGATTTCGTGGAGCCGGACGTTGTCGGCATCCAGGCGTGCTTGCGCGCACACCTGCGGCGCGCGCTCTTCAAGGACTGGCAGGAACGAATCCGGTCCGACGGTTCTTCCGTCGTCCATCTCCAAAGTCTTTTCCGAGGTGCCCTCGCGCGGCAAGCGCAGGCCCGGCTCGCGGGAGACCTCCAGAACCGATCCGGCACACTCGGCCGTCTCCAAGCGGTCATCAGGTCGCAGCGGCAACGGCGCCGCTATCGCGAGCTGCTCGTCGGAAACAACGTCTCGGTCGATACGATCCGAGGATACATGCATCTGCTCGATGACTCCCACCGCGACTATCAAGTCGAACTGCAGATCGAGTCCCTCCGGAAGGAGATCATCGACTATATCCGAGAGCTTCACGACCTCGAAGAAGATGTCAAGGACCTCGACATCAAGATCGCCCTCCTCGTCAAGAACAAAATCACGCACGAGGTTGCCCGCGCGCAACGGTCGCGATCCGGTGCCGCCCTTGGCAAGAGGAGTGCCAGCCCGGGCGCGTCTCGCGACAACCCGTTCGCCGGAGGCACGCTCGATCACCACACGCGACGCAAGCTCGAACTCTACCAGCGGCTATTCTGGCATCTTCAGACGCAGCCGAGGTACCTCGCTCGCTTGTTCGCGGTGCTGCCGCGGCTGTCGCTGCGGGAGAAGACGCAGAAGCAGCTCGAAGCCACCGCGTTCGTCATCTTCGGTTTCGCGCAAGGAAGCCGAGAGGAGTATCTCTGGCTCCTCCTCCTCGTGGTTTGTCTGCTCTATCCTATGTTTCGGTGATCCCGGTCACAGGGGCTGATTTCTCTGGTCACAGGAATGCGTGCGGGAGGAACTGCAAGATCAGCAACAAAGCCTCGCAGGCTTCGCAAGAGGCACCTTCACCTTCATGCATCTCCTTGCACACTATGGACGCAGTCCGATATTCCGCGACTTTCTGGACAAGGGTCTCTCGGGTCCGGTCAAGGCGGTAGCGAGCCGTTACGACATCGACTTGACCACGGATCCAATCGAGGCATGCGAACCCCCGTGAGCCTGATTTTGCTCCGTGGGTACTAACGAAGCGTTTCTCTCTCGCAGATTTACCGTCAGCAGACAGCGGCGGAAGAAACGCGAACAGGTCTTCCTTCGAAGCGGCCAGACGCCGTCGATTTCGCACACGCTCTCGCCGACCCCGGCACGAATACTGTCTTTATACAGCGTGAGGCGCCTGATAGCGTTCGCAGCACACGACGGGTTGCTGAATATGCCTTCGCTGCACCAGATCTGATCTCCTTGCGGAAGGCAACCAGTTCCTTCCTGCGAGGGCTTCTTGATTCTCCAATCCCTCTGCCCTACGGTGTCCGGTACTTCGCGCGGGAAGTCTTCAACATTCTGCGCCAACGTTACGCCACGGAAGGCGAGCGCGAATGCCTCCGCGTGGTCGGTCACCTCGTTTACTACCGATTCCTGCAGCCGGCAATTCTGTGAGTTCTGCAAGTGAGATCGACTCGGTTCGGCCGCTCGCTGACTCACCCGCACGTTTGCAGCGCTCCGGAGAACTTCGGTCTTGTCGACGGCGTCGTCCCGCCCGTGCAGCGCCAGAATTTGAGCCAAGTGTGCAAGTTGCTGAACCAGATTGCCGTCGGACGCCTGTTCGGTTCAGATCAGCCTCATCTCGCGCCCATGAACGACTTCATCCGCACAAGTTCCGAATCGTACCTTGCGTGGATCCAGCAGGGTGAGCTATTCCTGTGAGATTCCGATCGTGAACGGGACCACACTTACGCTGCCGGCTCTTTGAATACAGCCATGCAAGTTGAAGACGCAGAAACCTATTTCGGCGCCGACCCGTTCCAGGAAGCTGCCAGCGGTCGCGTCCCTGTGATCTACATCTCGCCGAACGACATCTACGCCCTGCATTGCGTCCTCGTGGACCAACTTCACCTCGTCGTGAGTTTGCAGATTGCGCTTACTTCCTCGCGTCCAGCGCAGCCCGCTGAATTGATGTGTCTGCAGGCTCCGCTCCCTGCGGATCCGGTTCGCGAGATCATCAGTGAACTCGGCAGCGTCCCCTCGACCGGCAGCAATGCCGAAGTCGCGAGCTCGCAGGACGACGAAGTCACGCTCGCTCTCGTCACGGGCTCGAGCCTCTCTGAAGAAGGTAGGCCACACTTGTCTGGCTCGCATCTTTCCAGACTTGCCTGTTGATGCCTTCGACCTAAACAACAGAAACGACTTCGAAGCGGCTCTTGCAGCAAACAAAGCAGAGAGTGCTGGCGATACTCAAGGTGCACGACGGCGCCGATCTCGAGTCAGCCCTTGCCCGTAGTGTCACCGAGGAGGACGAAGACGAGTGGGCGAGAGTGGTCGATCTCATGACGAGCCAAGCCGGGTCTAAATTGCGACTTCCGTCGAACCGCCCCGTCGGGGAGGACGCGAACGACATCTTTGGGTGCGTGACGTCTCTCGCGGGTGGTTACACTCTCACGCAGAACCTGAACACCATCGCTTTCCGCAGCATGAGCTTCCACCAGCTCAAGATGGCGACCTTGGGCGACATTCTGCACCTGCGACAACTCGGGCTCGTCAGGAAAGACGACAAGTACCAGAGCATTCTCAACGGTATCGCGCACGACATGCGAAGCAAGCGTGAGTCTGTCGGCGCCCGCCAGTACTTTTAGCCTGATGAAGCTGAGCGTCCTGATGAGCATGCACACAGACCAGAAGAGGATTCGCCGCCAGAACGAGATCGCGACCATGCATGCGACGCTCGTTGGCTTGCGAGAGAAGAAGCAGTACTACACGGAGCAGATCCGTTCCTATCACGTCTACATCGATCAGTCCATGGCTGGCCTGCAGAAAAAGAGGTATGCCCGAGCGAGAGAGGTCCGACTGGCTGCCACTTAGGACACCGAGTACTAACACTTACTTGCGCCGTTATCCAGCAAACGCCGCCTCGTGCTTCCGTGGACGATGCAGGGCTCGCACGAGAGGCAGCTCGAGCGAGAAGGGAAATCGTATCGTTTCGGCTCGTACAAGTACAGCGCCCAGACGCTTTACGACAGAGGGATTCTCCTGTCGATCGACGACTTTTCGCCGAAACAGTTCGACAAAGTGACTGTCACTATCAGCTCGGACGACGTCGGCGTTTTCGAAATCGCCCTTGCACATGGTGGGCTGGCGAAGACGCCCATCAAGCTCCGACTCGAGGACATACTGGAAGCACAGTTCGTGAGTCGAAGGTCAGCCGATCTGCTGCAGCAAGAATACGTGGCTTACTGCGTGAATGGTCCGTCCCCTCCGCAGGTCGGTCGACAGACAGTAACGCTCGGAGATTTCGCCCGCTGCAACCTCAACCTGTTGCTGCATCTGATCAACCGCAAGTGCGTAAAGGGGTCGCTCCGTCGCTCTAAGCGCAGCAATGAATGACCAGAGCTTCTTTTGACAGATTCTACGCCTGATGTTGCCTTGAATGGCTTCTCTCTTCGTATTTCTCTCCGATGTCTCGATACCTATGTAGTGTTTTTTTCGCCTGCTACTTTGAATGCATGGCACGTTCCTTTGCCATCGAAGACGCGTGTCTGGCCCAAGAGTGAATGTTGTTTGTGCTCTGCCGCCTCCCCCACATCGCCATCGAAAAGTTGCTTCTCTCGCGCAACGACACACTCGAGCGCGCGCCGGATAGTGTGACGCACGCCAGCTCTCGCTCTTTTGGCGGCGGCATGGACCACTCGCAGGCGTTCCCACACAGCCGGACGACTGTTGCTCGCCCCGACCGGTCGCACTCTCTCGCGGCAAGCGGCTACACGTCCTGGGACGCCATCTCCGAGTCTTTGCTCCGGGCTCGCGCAGACGCACGTGCGCCATCTGCACGTAGCGTACGGTCTCAGCGGACGCAGGACTCTCGCCATGGTCTGCAGAACGCCCACCTCCGCGGCCCGGCCAGCGAATCCGGCACCAGTCTGGCTTCCTCCGGGACTGTTTCGAGCCGATACAGCTCAAGCCTAGTGAGCTCGAAGCATGCGCACGGACGGTCCGAAGACCGCGACGGTCGGCAAAAGTCTGAACGGTCGAGGACTTCCGATTCAGCCTTTCGTCGGGGCGCCCGATTCCTCCAGAAATCAGAAATCCTGCGGCCATACGCGCTGGTCTTGACGCTACTCGGCATTGTCTTGGTCAAGTGGTGTGTTGGACTGGGCGGCTACTCGGGTGAGCTTTGCCGAGCACTCTTTCCAGTCGAAAGGAAAGCCAGGCGTCTGACCAGCTTAGTCGGAATCGACAGGCCGTCTTGCCTCGCCCCTGCGAGGGGATCTTGAAGCACAACGCCACTGGATTGCCCTCACGTCATCGTGGCTGAGCGGCTCGACCTTTCTACACCTCCCTCCGTCTCCTACGATGCGTCTCGATCCGCGGCAATGGTACTTCTACGACCTTTCGTACTGGGGTCTCGACTACCCTCCTCTCACCGCGTACCACTCGCTCTTCCTTGGATTTTGCGCCCGCCTCTCGCACAGCACGGCCCGATTCGTCACCCTTCGACCTCCGGCGACGTCCTCCGTCACTGAGCTCAAAGCGTGGGACGAGTACATGTCGGCGCTCGAAGTCGAAGGCAGCTTGAAGCTGTGGATGCGAGCAAGTGTCGTTATCGGCGATGCGATGGTGTATCTGTCGGCAGTTGTGCGATACTGCACACGGAATTGCCGTGCACAGGCTGGCGACGACCGCAGTGGCCACAGTCGCTACAGGGGCAGGATCGAACGGCGCATGGTAAGACCTTGCATCTGTCATGGTTATCAGAGCAAAGCTGAACTTGTGTTTGCACAGCTTGCCGCCGTCCTCACGATCGGCTTGCAGCCTGCGCTGTTGCTCATCGATAACGGCCACTTCCAGTGCGTATCTCGAGATCATGCGGGCTTCATCATGCGATGAGCACTGAGTAGGGCTTTGACATCTCCCTCGATTGTTTTTAAGGTACAACTCGATCATGCTCGGCCTCACACTATGGGCAGTCAACTGCTTCGAAGACGGTCGAGACGTGATCGGCGCCGTGCTCTTCGTCTGCGCCCTTTTCTTCAAGCAAATGGCGCTGTACTACGCTCCTGCCGTGTGAGTCCATTGCGTTTGCATGGTAGACTCGGGCCGCATGGGCTAACTGTTTTCCCCTTTTCATTCCTTGCTGTTTATGGCTCGCAGCTTCGCATATCTGCTCGGCAAATGTTTCTGGCTGGGGCGCGGCCAAGGGTTTGTCTTGTATTCCACTGCGGTCTCGCTTGGCTCTCGAGCTGATCCGTCTGCTCGCAGCCTGACGCTCTTCGTCAATCTCGGCTTCGCCGTGATCGCAACCGCCCTTGCCATTCTCTCCCCGTTCTTGTCGACGCCGGATACTATATTGCAGGTCGCGCATCGCGTCTTTCCCTTCGCCCGAGGAATCTTCGAAGACAAGGTCGCCAACTTCTGGTGCACCGTCAACGTGGTCATCAAACTCCGGACGATTTTCAGCCAAGGGACCTTGGCCAGGCTCGCTCTGCTCCTGACCTCGTTGGCGGTCGCGCCGTTGGTGGTCCTCTTCGTCTGCTTGGGCTACTGGCTCGGCCGTCAACCCGGAGCCCGAACATCCGGAACCGCCGCATACCCGCCGCCATCGTCCCATCGGAACCCCGCTTTATCCCTTCTTCCGCTTGCCCTCTTCTCGTCGGCAATGGCCTTTTTCCTCTTCTCGTTCCAGGTTCACGAGAAGAGTATCCTGCTCGCGCTCGTGCCTCTCACTCTTCTCGGGTGCTGTCGTGAAGCGGGCGAAGGGCGGCGTGAGTGGGGATGGGCAGTGCTTGTGAACAACACCGCCGCGTTCAGGTGCGCCGCGGCCTGATGCAGGCTCTTTGGACAGGCTTGTGTCCGTATCTGACGCTAGAATCTCGCAGCCTGTGGCCCCTGCTACGGCGGGACGGCTTGGCGATACAGTACTTCGCCCTACTCGCCGCATGGAACGGCGCCATCGGTTACAACCCGTGGCGTTTGCGAGGACGCACACTGAAGGGTCTGAGCCTGGTGCGTAGCGCGACATGAAGCGCAGGAGAGCTGTCCTCTGATCTGACTCGTCCTTGCCGCAGGCTGCATATGTCGCCTTCGCCTGCCTTCACGGGCTCGAGGCGGTCGCGCGTCCACCGCAGCATCTGCCCGATCTGTTCGTTGTGCTCAACCAGACCGTCGCTGCCGGCGTCTTCGGCCTTGCGTACCTGTGGTCGTGGAAGCGACTCTTGCAGGAATCGTGGGCGATGCTCGGAATCATGAGCGAGCGGGGTACGGCCGGAGATGTCAAATGATGCGTGATAATACAATTTGTCCCGACGAGCCTCTAGTGGCCGGCCTCTACAGCGAGCGGCAGATCAGATTCCGCCCATGCGAATCCGAGCACAATGTCGGTTGCGTTGACCATGCGTCTGCCGACGGTCCCGCCGGTGGTCCAGGTCGCGTCGTAGAACGCTGCGCCGTGGAACGGGACGCCGTGGTTGTGCCATACATGTATCGAGTCCGCCAACTCCGGGAAGACGACCAAGGACGCGATTCCGGCATTCTCTATTTGTGCCAGGAAGTCGGTCTCGAGGAAGCCTGTTTTCGATGACTCCTCGAAGCGTGGGCTCGGCTGCGTCGCGAGCAAGGTCGTGCTGAATGCGAAACCGCTCATGTCGACATTCCATCGGCGCCGGCAAAAGTCGCAGCTCCATTGTTCGATCGCCGCTCTCCCGTCCTTCACGTCGCCGAAAACCGGCCCTTCCCAGCCAAAGTAACCCATGTTTCCAACGGGAAGGACCGTAAATGCGTCCTTTGGGAGTGCTTGTAGACGGCGCCAGAGACTTGGGCGATAGGCGTTGTCGTCGTCGGCGAAGTACACCGTGCCTTCGACGCCCTCTTCGGTGATCCAGTCAAGCGCGCGATTTCGCTGCGCGAGCCCGCGGTGCACAGAGTTGGCTGTCGATTCGACTGCGAGGTATCGGTACCTCACGCCGCTCGTCGCCAGGAGGTCGTCGATTGCAGAGTCGACGTCGGCGGCATCCTCGACGACGACCCAGAGTAACTGACGGCCCACGCCGGATTTGGCGAGCCCGTGGGCGAGGTTCATGACGTGTGCGTAGCGGCTGAGGGTATCGTGTGTCTGTTTGCGTGATGTCCGTCAGCAGCTCTGTACTTGGAGGCAGGGTCTTCGGTACTCACAGGTGTCACGACAATCAGTGTCGATCGAATCGGTCGCGTGACAAAGTAGGCGATAAGCAGCACCGCAGCGACGGCGCCTATTGTCAGCGCAGGCCAGCGGGAGCGGCGCGCCATGCTGGGTGACGGACGAGGACAGCTGCTGATCTGTTCCCGCGGCGGTTGATCGGCGGCGCTTCCGCGCCAACTCGAGGCGAGGGACCATTTTCATGTGACAACCTGCTTCAATGAAAATGCTGAGCCGCGGGTCCAGCTCTTTAGCTTTGTCACTTGGCCCTAGTGCTGGTATTGTGAATCATGGTGAAGACACTTACTTGGCTTACTGCGCGACAATCGAATCAAAGAAGTGATCACAGCGGTAAGTCAATCCCTGAAATCTGCAAGACTTTGACTTGGCACCAGCTTTCACAGCAAACAGGATGAGGTGGATAATGAAGGGGTTCATAGGCTGTGATCTGCGTTAAGAGAAAGATGAACACCTTAGCCTGATACACAAGTCAGCTGGAGGAAGACAAAAAGAAGACCAGTCCTTTGGGTAGTCAAACTGCATGTCTATTATACATGAAGTCGCTTCTGGAAGAGCCCGTGATGCACATTCTGGAACTAATACTGAGGAAAGGGCGGTCAGTCCCATAGCCAACTTGCTGCCAGCATGCAGTTCGCTTGAAATGCTGTTCAGAGACATCACCCCGAAGACCCCTGGGTCTGTGAGACCCTAGACCTTTCTTGTCACCACTGCAAATAATCATTCAGAGCCATTTCTTGGTTGTGACAGCCTGCTTGACCGTGTGTGCGTGCTGACCCTGTGTTCAGCAATGTTTCATGCTTGCCACTTGCAAATGCTCAGTCATCTGTGCACTACCAGCTGCACAGGTAAGGAAACTACCACAGGAAGGCAGAGTGCAGTCACGGGCCAACAAGACAGGTCCCATGCTGGGTCGGTCACCCGTCCTTCGCTTCACTCGTCGTCGACTTCCCATTCTAAGTCTCCTTCTCGCTCCTTTCTTTTCGAACGTCACTAACACTTCTTTTTCTTACAGATGATCTACTCTATCGTACCGGACCCAAAGTGTCGGCCGAAGCGCCTCAAGACTTCGTCGTCGGATCAAGGAGGCGGTGTTGGCGGATTCTCTCGGTTGTTTTTGTGTTGTAGCTCTCTTCTCCCTTAGCATTCCCCTCCCGGCTCATATCTCTCGGAACCCAAACTCGAATCACTGTTTACTGGCTCTAGTCCGTCAACAACGACCTGCGACCCGACCGAAGCACGCAGCAGACCCGCCCTCGCATCGAGCTGAGAGCGGTGTCCCTGCATCCCACCTTCAGCCTATCATTTACGTGGTAAAATTACCTTGCTAACTCTACGCTGACGGGCCTATTGTCCTACTGGCCGCAGTTGCCCACTCTAAGGATAGTTGGTCAGCAGCTACAAACACAAGTACCTGTGCAGAGGCCACTCGTCTCAAGCGCGGGCGAGACAAGGGTATTCTGCGAGTGACAGTAGTGCGAGAGTGAAATGTGTAACCAAACAACACTTAATCAAGCATTGATTACAAGTAGAGAGCAGTGAGGTGAAGACGAGAGGAGCTAAAGAAGAGGGCCGCGCTTCGAGCCAAGATCGATCATCCGACTTCCATCTGTCCGTTGCCTTGATCATCCAGACCCCCTTCAATGTCTTGATCTTGAGTGCAGATATATGGTAGTATAATCTGGGAAGGATCAAGTTAGCGAATGAGTGAAAGAGAACAAGCGAGAGGAAAAGGACTTAGAATTGGACAAGGACCTGGAGCCTACGGAGGGAGCGAGAGCGGACGGATCTGAAGGAGCAGACCTAGCGAACTGGACTAGCGGACAACTTACTGAGAGCACAGCAAGATAAGGTGTGTGCAGGAGAGGACAACAAAAGCTAAGAGCGAGCACTCTGCACAGGGTAGTTAGTCATCCTTGAACAGGTCAGAATTTTGATTGGGGTAGCAGGGACAACTTGCTAATGTCTCTGAGGCACAAGTCATTTTGTGGACTGTGTGCATCCCCTATTCTCAGACACTACAGATACTGTTGCAGCGAGTGAATTGCAACAAGTATGACAGCCTTGCACTGGTACAAGTCTACCAGCACCGACAGAGTCAGGTTACTCAGGTATCAACAGACAGATCCTCAGAGGGCAGACAGCAGAGTGAGTTGGAGCGGCCTGAATTGGCATGGAAGGGGAGTAAGGTAGTTGTTGTAACAAGGGTACTTGAGGCAGAGTAAAGACATTGGGACAGCATGCGGAGTGGTGCAGAGAGCCATCAACAGACAATATCCATGTTTGATCGGTTCAAGGTGTTCCTTGCAGGTAGTAGCATTGAGAACCCTTTGATCAACAAGCCAAAAAAACTCTGCACATACTTCTAACACTGGGAGCAGGCAGGCGGCGCCGCAGCAGAAGTTCATGTAAGAGCTTGTACTCTTACTTATGTGAGCTTTCCGCTCAGGCTACATGGGCTCTTTTACCTGATATGACTTGGAACAGGATTTGTCTATCTATCTATGGACAAGACTGTGGACAGGAGAGAATACATGGTCTGAGCCTAAAAAAGTCTCATGTTGAATCAGTCACCAATCTGCCAGCTAAGGGAAGGGGTAAAAGAGACAAAGGGAGGTGCGTGTACATGGCAGAAAAAAAAATGTGGGGGAACCCGGCAGGAACAGCGCACAAATGTGTCAAGAGAGCAAGTATGGTACAGACTCGCATGACAGGAAAATCAACACGGTGTTGGTTCAGCACTGGCTCTCTGTAAGGAAAAGAATGAAGGGTAAAGTGAGGGGGTGGGTGCAGCAGAGAGAGGAAAAAAAGCTGATGTTGTAGAGAGTGTGAGTTGCGCGAGAGGAACTAGGAGGGGGAGGCAGGGGGGTCCGCCAAGGGGGGTCCGCCAGAGACGAGTAAAGCGAGTCGAAACGACCCGAGTTGGCAAGGAGTCAGAGGACGGCCTTGGTGGCGGAGGGGTCGCCGAGTAGGAAGGAGACAGCAGGGAGGGTCAACTTGCAGAGCTCGGAGAGGAGAGCGGCGCGAGGGGCGGCGTAAAGCGGGCAGAGGAGGTGGTAATGTTTGCGGGACTCAACTCCGCCGCATTTGCACGTTGACTTCTCCGGGTCGACATCGGCGCGGTATGCGCCGAGGTTGCATACGCCGGTGCGTAGTCGGGAGAGCCGAGTTGATTGGCGTCGAGAGAGCTGAGTATGAAATGTTGATGCAGACGCTCTCCCGACCGGCTGACTTGGCCGGCTTGTCCGCGGACCTCCTTGGCCGGCTTGTCCGCGGACCTCTATGCCAAGGCCGGCTTGTCGGCGGAGGCCGGCGCCCGACATCGCTGCAGACCAATCCTTGGCCCACTGCTGGTGGAGAGCGGTCTTGTAGCTAGCCGATGTAGCTGAGCCAAATCTGGGGACCCAGGCGCCGCCGAGTCGTCGGTCTTGCGTTGAAGGCGCTTGGGCGGCGATCAGACGAGTTGTAATTGCGAAGTCGCCTCTCCTGACGCCACCGTCGTACTCACTGCCTCCATCGCTGGATGGCGACTCGCTAGCAGCCTGAGGGTTGGAGGCGATGGCCCTGAGACTTCGCGCTGCCCTCGCACGGTTCTTGCGAAGATGTGCTCTTCTCGAAAGTCCACTGGGAGATGCAGGGGATCGGTGCCATGGCAATCCATCCTCAACTCTCTGTACACTTGGCAGGTTCTTGCCAAGGACAAACCTGACAACGTCGCTATAATTGCTGTCCTAGATCGTGCATCGTGCCCTGCAGGGCAAATTCCCTTGATTGGGTCTTGACAGATAGATGGAGATATAGTTGTTGTCTCAAGTCAGATCAAGCTGTAAGAGCGCAAGCAGACAAAAGATGCTAGAAGCACAGACCGGTGGGCAGATAGAAAGAGAGGAGAGGGCAGAGAAAGCGGACAGGGAAAGGAGAGTGGGTATAGGACAAGGGCAGAAGAAAGGAAAGGACAGACTCAAATTGAATCAGAATAATAGCAGATGACGGGCAATACAGCGAGTCAAACCAGCCAGAGTCAGCAAGGAACCAAAGAGTCGCCTATGTTGCGTCGGACTCGCTGAGCAGATTAGCGAGAGAGGGCGATTTGAACCGGAGGGAGGAATGGAGGGTGGCGCGGGGGTTGGGGTGAGGGCAGTGAAGGGAGAGGTGTTCTCGGTTCCGGCTCGCCACCGCAAGCGCAAGGGAGTTGTACAGGTTCAAAGTGCTCCTCATAGGCGCCGAGGTTGCAGCCTAAGAGACCGGGAGGAGAGGTCATGTTGGCGCGAAGCTGGGCGCCGGTGGCTCAGGTCAGTCAGGAGCGCGCCCAAGTTGTCTGTTGCGCTGCCTTGAAGGTGGTGCAGCCTGCTGAAAGGCTCCTGGGCAGCAAGTCCCCGTGTCGGATCAATCCAGAGCTGTCAGCGGCTGGTGACGTCAAGGAGGTATGACTCCCACAATGGTTGACCTTTCTTTTTGCGCCGCGTAACCCCAGCTCCCTTCTGCGACTGTTCTATGTTCTGTGCCTTCCTTACTCTCATTTCTGGCGAGTTTTCCCTACGGGGTTTTCCCTCCCGCGTGTATACTTGCCTTCCTTCGCTTCTGTTACCCCTTCCCCAGTTAGCTGGTGGGGCGGCTCACTCTAAATAGTGGCCCCAGTCGACATGAGTCTTTTCTCGGCTCGAACAACTTTGAACTTGGAATTTATCCTATCCTATCCTATCCTATCCTATCCTATCCTATACTATCCTATCCAGCGCTGACAAGCACGCACCTACTTCCTGCACCGCCCCTCTTGCCAACTCGTCCGCCCGCTCGTTCCCTTCGATGCCCACATGACAGGCACCCAGTAAAAAGAACAGCATGTTCCAAAACTGCTTGATGTGACTTCAACAGTCTGTAGGGATGACAGATAGATGACTCTTGTGTTGCAATTCATATATATAGCTACAGAAGCCCATGAGACTAGTAGTACAAAGACTATGCATGAAGAGACAAAAACCCTGCATCTTGAGCCAGGAGAACCAGGTTGGAGAAGAATTCAGCATACTTCATGGCTTGCAGACAACGCAAAGTTCGGACTTATTCTATCCTATCTTGAGCGGCCGGATTTGGCCAAAAAGCGGAGGTTGCTTCCTTGCGCTTGCAAGTTGCTGAGCAGGCAGGTGCGGGAAGGCGATGCAAGCTGTAGGGAGGAAAGGAGAGGTGCGCAGGGGTTGGTGTAGAGAAGGAAGTGAAGGAAGAGGTATTTTCGGGTTTTTGGATTGCTGCCACAAGCGCACATCAGTTGTTTAGGTTGAATTTGCCTTGTAGGCACCAGAATTGCAGATGATCTTGGGCTTGTTGGCAGGCAGCAAGGGCGAGATAGCTAGTCAAGTGATGACAGATGTCGTCCCAAGTCCAGTTGACCTCCTTCTTCCTCCTTCTTGGACCAGCCATCTCGCCCGCGCCACCTCCCAGTAGCTCCAGCAAGATTAGACACGGTCGCGTACTACCCAGAAGCCTCTCTGTAGGCTGGTCCGCATTCAAAATAGCTCAAAAATCCACCTGGGCGGTATTTCAGACGTCATCGCCAACCGGCGGCCAACTTCGCGCCGTCGCCTCCTCCCTTCCAGGTCCTTTCTTCTCTCGCTTCCACTCGTCGCTCGGCCTTGCCTTCCAGGTCCTTTCTTCTCTCGCTTCCACTCGTCGCTCGGCCTTGCTCACTCGACGACGCACCGGCGCCTGCGATATCGGCGCCTTGTGAACCCGAACAATATCCGGAGACTCGAGAACATCTTTTCCTCCACTGCCCGCTCTACGTCTCTGCAGTCTAGATGGGCTTCCTATACCTCGATATGACTTGAAACTCGGAAATTCTATCTTCTTCTTCTACATCTCCCAGCGCACCATCCTCCTTTTTTCCCTCCGACTGCGATCTTCCACGCTCACTACCTCCTCAGCGACCCGCGCGCGATGAAGGCAAAGCTCCGGTTCCTTGCTGACTCGGGCTGCTTTGACTTGCTCTACTCCCCGCCTTCGGAGGACCTGTCTGATTAGGTTGCTAATTCTGTTTTGCCCATCCCTCCTCACCCTTGATCCACCGCATACCCTGCATTACTTCCAACCTGAGTTTCCTGACACAAAAAGAGCAGGTTTTTTCTTCGGGCGTTTCCTTACTTCCTCACTTTGTATAGGTCCCCCGGTCCACGTGGGCTCTCTAGTTCGATACGCAACATGACTTATCTATCTCTGTTTTGCTGTCGTTGCTGCTGCTGCTTGTGTACAAGTCGGCATACTCGTGACGATGCGCCAGCAGGCAAAGACCACACTTTGCGTGCTTCTCCCGTCTCCACCCGTCCGCCAGGCCTTTGGACAGGATAAGATAGACTCCAAGTAATTGGGTGCCCTTCTCTTACACCACCTCTTTCAGAGAGTGGGTAAAGGAGATCGATGAGTCAGGGCTGGAGTCACATTGAGCTAGAGAGCCCATGGCTATAGGAGAACAAGAGAAGAAAGAAAGTTATGGACTGAATAGGTTAGAAAAAAGAAAGTAATGGACTGAATGAAAGAAAGTAATGGACTGAATAGGTTAGATCAGGAGAAGGGAGAAGAAGCAATAAGGCTGAGTATAAAGGGAGTTTGTTACATTACAGGAAAGTCGGATGGCTAAGGCAACGTACACAGTGCTGGACAGGCTGGGCGCGGGAGCGACTTGATCATGTCAGTGGCCAGCATATGCGCCGCTGGAAGTAGGTGACTGTGATGTTGCCCTGATGCACCTGCTTGCTGCTTGCGGACGAAGTGCTTTGTCAGGTAAAGGTGCCAACTGAGTGCAATTGTGGAAGTGCGGGTTGCGCGGGATCGCGGTAGCACCTTCGTTGTTGCCAAAGAGCGTGATCATTTTGCTGGTGCCTTCCGCAAGCTTGGAGTCTCGGACCAGATCTGTGACAGTTTGATTGCCTCCTTTTCCATTGCCTGGATGGTGCGCCGGCGGCGGCGCTTGAAGCAGGCAAACCGAGGCAAGAGAGCACTCGCGTATTGCCCTGAGCTCGCAGACTCGTCCTCAAGCGACAGCAGCGACGAGGAGGACAATGACGAAGGCGAAGGAGGACTTGGGCGGCGCTCAGGCTCTCGAACCGCTGTCCCGATGTCACCACCCGCCGACAACTCTGGATCGATCCGACACGGGCGCTTGCTGCCCAGAAGCCTTTCAGCAGGCTGGTCCGCTTCAGCAGGCTGGTCCGCTTTCAAAGCAGCGCAAAAGGCGACGTGGGCGCGCTCCTGGTCGGCTTCCACCACCGGCGCCCAACTTCGCGCCATCACCACTTCTCCGCCTGGTCTCGTTTTCACCCGTTTCCACTCCTCGCCCTCGCGCCGCGAGTCGACGCTCCTCACGCGACTTCGCACCGGCGCTTGCGATCTCGGCGCATACAGGGCGAATTTCGAACCCGAACAACTCATGCGCGCTTGCGGCGGCGAGCCGGAAACCCGCGAACATCTCCTCCTCCACTGCCCCCTCAACGACTCACAGCGCGCCACCCTCCTCTCCTCCATCCGACTCAAAAGCACCACCCTTGCCTACCTCCTCAGCGACCCGCGCGCGACAAAGGCGACACTTCGTTTCCTTGCCAACTCTGGCCGGTTTGACTCGCTCTACTCCCCGCCCTCGGAGGATCCGCCTATTTATTTCTGATTCGTCCCTCCCCCTTCACCCCTATCCACCTATACCCTCCATTCTTTTCCGACCTGATTTTCCTTTCAAAGAGAAGGTTTTTTCTTCGGGCCTTTCCTCGCTTATCCCACTTTGAGTAGTATCTTTGGTCTACATGCTCCCTAGCTCGATATGACTTGAAACAAAACTTATCTATCTATCTGCCTCCTTGAAGGCGTTCGAGACGAGGAACCCTGCCTCTGTCAAGAAGCTGCGACGCGCTGCTGCCGCTCGGACAACCAGAAGACTCGCTGACGGCGAGGATGATGGTGTACCTAATAGTTGAGTGAGAGGTTGAGGAGCACGCACCCCAGTCGGAGTTCGAGCATGCCTCAAAACCTGTGAGCGGCAAGTTGTCCGGCCGAAACTCGAGCCCAAAGTGAGCTTTTCTCGGTGTATGCTGACAGTAACGCCAGGATGTGACTGACGGCAGCTGAGTGCGAGTTGTCTGGCTGTGCGGCATGTCGGCTCAGGACGCCCACAGCATAGCACAGATTGGCGTGCGTCCCAAGCACGTCACACATGAGGAAGCCGACGGCTTGGAGGGAGCATGCATGAGCAGAGGGCAGGCGCTGGTGTGCCTCTGGTGAGACAGCATGCTGCAAATTCAGCTGCATCCGTGTCAGGACAGTTTGACCATCTGCATAGCCAGGGAAACGTAATACATGCTCATGGTTCCCGGTGCATGAAGGCATGAAGATCCATATGTGAGCCTAGATGCTTAAGATGAACTGGGCTCTGCTGAAATCCTTGACACCATACTCGCATCTGCGGGGGGCTGTCATCGATCCCGCTGAATGTTGTAAGAGTCAGGCAAGAGAAAGGGGAGGTGGTCAACATAGAGCAATGTAGTGTGTATGCCCCCCTTACTGCTGAAGTAGATGCAGGCTATAGATGCGCTGGTAGCGAAAACCCTCCAGGGTTGTGTGGATCCAATGATCTCAGCTGCAGCCAGTGAGCGTGAGGTCTACAGCACGCAACCGAGTTTAAGGACCATGCCGGCGTACTCACTGGCGCCAATGCCTTCTGTTACGCGCATGTACCGCTTCTCCTCAAGCGCGCCACGGAGGTACGCCTTGTCCACATTGACCTTATGGAGAGGATCCGTCTAGCTGAGTCTCCCCATGTTCCCATTCTGTGCACCCTCTTCTCCTCCCCCTCACCTATACCCCTCACTCTTTCCAACCTGATTATCCTGGCTCACTGAGCAGGGTTTTTCTTCAGGCCTTTCCTTGCTTCCCCCGCTTTGTGTAGTATCCGCGGTCTACATGGGCTCCTTATAGCTCAATATGACTTGAAACTCGAATTATCTATCTATCTATGGAGATGAAGGCAGTGGCGGGCGGCAAAAGCGAAAAGGACACAGATCAAGGTGAAATTGACCTCGGACGCGAGCATCTGTCCATGATCGGCCAATCAGTGAAGTCTTGTGCAACACGCAGATTCTGTGGCTGGTGACTTGGCTGCCCTTATCCTTTTTGCGGCGGTACACAAAGCAGGCCCTGAGAGTATTTGCGCCAGCCAGCACCTGGCTGCGGTTGACAGGGTGGAAGATGCTGGATTGTCAGCTCATTGTGCTCCCCAAGCGCCCAGCGGCCGGATCCCTGTCACACAGGGCTTCGCAGTGATTGCAAGGTTCAGACATCGGAAGCAAACATTACTTGTCAGAGGCAGAGAGGTCTTCAGATAGGTAGATAACTTTTGTTTCAAGGTCATGTCAAGCTCAAAAGCTCATGTAGACCAAGGACACTACATAAAGTGAGGAAGCAAAGAAGGATGGAGATGTACACCAGATCGAGCGCAAGGTCAACACCCCAGTGTAAGGCCCTAGCCTCACGACGAGACCAAGAGGAGCGGTGGAGGGGAGGCGGCCCGTTGAGGAGTTGATCTCGCGCCGCTTTCACGCGGATCCCTGTTCTTGACCTCACGCTACGGCTGACGGTCAGGAGCAGGTGTGTAGACTCGTTTGTTTATCATAGACCTGACGCTACGGCTGACGGTCAGGAGCAGGTGCAAAGCATTGTCCTACTTCTTTGGCTGTGGCAGGTGTTGGACGCCTCGAGCGTCCTTCCACTTTTTTTGAAGTAGCGACGCCAGCACGACCACTCTGGCGCGATACGATACGAGGTCCAGAGCACCAGGCGTAGGAGCGCTTGTCGACCCCTCG